>JAYESA010000004.1:340319880-340404884 GCA_036927795.1 Iris macrosiphon
CAAATGAACTGATCGTTGCATTCGATCTTCTTACCGCAGAGTGGGTGGCGTTCGCCTTACTATAGCCTTCGGTCGCCTCCCTTCTTTACTGAAAGAGATCAGCTTCCTTCTTCTGGGGTAGGTCAGCTCGATCTAGCTATCCAGTTTTGGATTGGACGGGGATGAAGCTAGTCTTCTCTCTGGCATGGATAGGCTTTATTCTCGCTCAGCGAGTTGCTCACCTTCCGGGGACAGATGGCCTTTCCACGCTTCGCACCTTCTTAGTGAAGGAAAGAGGAGGTGTAGATGCGGCTCAGTTGGTTAGAGTGCTAGTCTGTCACGCCAGAAGTCGCGGGTTCGAACCCCGTGGCCATAAATTTGGAGTTAGCAATTAGCAGTTAGAGATGGATTGTTGGAAGCTGGGGGTGAACCATATAATGGCTGACACCTGGCAGCAGATATCATCCTGGCCCACTAAAGAAAAAAAGCAACAACCCGGACCTGACTTTGATCGTAGTTTTGGCAAGAGGGAGGCAGTAAATCACCTGGGCTAAACCGAGAGTTAGCAGCATAGACAAGGATGGATTTGTGAATGAGAAATAAAAGTTGCCCATCTTCATCAGAATGAATGGGTGAATGATCATGGACAAAGGGGAAGGTTCCGAACCTTACCCGCAGCCGAGGGATAGATAGATACCGAGGGCGCCGGAGACGAAGACCCACGAACGAGGTAACGAATGAAGTAGGGGACCATCGGAGGCGATGAGCGAAGAGCTGAAAACCGAGCGAACTCCCCACCGGCTATGCCGGGCACCGTGGCGGCATGTAAGGACATGCCTGCCCTGCGTCTCGCTCCCTCCCTTAACCGCTCGCACTTTGCTCGTTCGCTACAGGACTATCCGCTCAAGGAACTAATAACAGAAACAACAAAGCAAAAATATCAGAGAGTTTTTCCATATAATGATCGCTGAACATCCGATGGTTTGAGTTCTCCCGAAGTTTTGACCAAAAATGACCCGATTGTAGGCCTAAATTGCGGCCGAGTTCCTTAGAGAGAGTTGTCTCGCGCCCCTAGGTATTCTCTACCTACCCACCTGTGTCGGTTTCGGGTACAGGTACCCTTTTGTTGAAGGTCGTTCGAACTTTTCCACATCCTGACCACCTTCCATCTCAGGGACCCCTCCTTCACCCCCAAACCCCCTAACAACATCAGGTGGTTCCCTCCTCCTAGAGGCTTTAAACCAGGGCATAGAGGGGGAGGTCATAAGCGTCTATACCGTAAAATTGATTTTCGACGGAATAAAAAAGACATATCTGGTAGAATCGTGATGTCTTACCTATAATAGACCGAACACTGCCTTTCACCTCTTGCTTGGGCACCCCTCTTTCTTTTCCTTCCTGACCAGCTCTCATTTTCTGTTGAGTAGCCGTTCGAGTAAGTCTTGAATGAGCCCCCATAAAGGTTGATGCAAATAAACGAATTTTTGTTCGACGTCTCCGAGCTATATATCCTCGTTTCACTCTGGTCATTAAATTAAATTAAACTTTAATAAATAACTAATTGATTTTTCTTCTTTCAGGTCAATCCCTTCCCCCCTTTTTTGAGTCAAAAATCAAAAACCGGACCGAACTTCTAAAAAGCTGCCCGCCCGCGTAAACAAATACAAAATGAGATGAAGAAGCGAATGCACCGAAGACGCACCGCTTTTTCAGTGGAAAGGGAAAGAATCGATCGACTGAGCTATCTTGCGATTTATCCATGGGTTTTTCCTTTTCTCTAAAATTATATTTTTTATTCATTTCAGATCTGACCAAAATAAGGTTTTATTTGTATATTATATATGTGAAGTTTCTCCTTTTCCTGCTTCCTAGTCAGAGGAAGAAGCAAAAGGGCAGTGCCTACAAAGCCATCCAAGTCGATATATCATATCTAATATATCATATTAATAGTTATACACAAGTCAATTGAATTGAAAAACAATAAGGCAAACACGTGGAGTGCATCGCACCCGTATCACACTAGATCTATGATACGCTTGCGATACGAGTCCACCACACAACCAAACGTACCCCGAAGGACATGGGCAAGTCTAAAATAATAAATATGAACAATACAAAGAGTCAATTACATATCTACGTGTCCGTGTAAAAATGTGACTTGCTCAAAGTCCCGTGTCGGAGGGAAAAATCCCCAAATCAACAAGTATCACCAAATTATTAGGATACGACCTACACGTACGCAATTGTGGATACGACACTAGCCATAAACACACAAACATATGTCAAATTTATCTATATGACCAATTGACAAACACAACAAGTGTCATTCATTCATTATTTAGGTTGCTTATTGTAGGTTGATATACGCGTATTATATATGTATAGCTTGCTTATTGCTTAATTACTTATATCAAGCTTTATGTCATTCATGCATTATTTAGGTTGCTTTTGTAAGTTTTCCTTAGTTGCATGCTTTAGATCATTGGTCCCTTGGTTTTCTTGGTTGGTGGTTGTGATAAAACTGGGTGAGAGGCATGGATTATGATCCAATGGACTACAATCAATCCCTTGGCAATATAAGCAATCCCATTCTCATCCCTTCACTTTTCTTTTCTTTTATTTCACTTTTCTTCTTCTTTTCTTCCCCAGAAGAGAGCAGCAGCCGAGCTTGGCCTTGGTCGTAGGTAACCAGTGTAGTATTAGGCTAGAACTTGACCATAGGCAAGTACATCTTGCCAACCAAACGAACAACCATGGATCTTATTTTGATTCTTAGTATAACTTGTTTAATCACTTGATAGGTTTTATTTGCTTAATACTTAGAACTTGCCTTCATGATAATTTTAATTTTTCTTGTATTATTGCTCATGGAGCCCGAGAAAAGTAAGTCAAAGAATGCAAAGTTGGCTTGAGAATGCATACAAAAGTATGCAGGGAATCCTTGTCGTATAAGCGAAGTTCCAGCAAGCGCACTTGTGTGTGTTTTCATGAATTCCTTAAGAAAGTACGCCAAGATATTTTGAGTACCGTGGGCGCACTTCTTTACTACTACTACAAAGGTTTTGTACTATAGCAATTCCTTCAAAAGTACGCCAATCCTACTTGGCGCACTTTTGAATGGATCTGTAAGTCATCAACAATGTACGTCACTGATTAAAATCCAAGTTGGCACACTTTGTAGATATTACAGAGTTGGCACACTTTGATGAAATTTTCTTACTAGTGCACTTTGTCCCTTCTGGAGAATGGTGTATTCTATTGTGTGGCACACTATGTGGCATTCTCCAGAGATAGCACACTTTGTAGCATTTCGTATTACTTAATGACTAAGCAATGATATCTGACCATTCTCGAGAATTATGTTCTCAACTGTCTCGACTGTTGTGCCATGCTTCGAGACTTGTATTTTTTTCTTTTAGTAGACATTTCTGCGCTTGTTTGTGCACCATTGATGGATTTATGCGCCAAGCTCCTAGCTCCCGCTCTTCTATCATTATGTACCAAGATCCCAGAAGTACGCTTTAGTATAATTTTGTCTGCCACCTTTTACTCAGAGCACTTTTGTATCAAAATATGCCAGAACTACACTGATTAGTAATTTATGCGCCAATCTGTCTTTGGCCATTTGTGCGCCACTACCCGTTGTGAGCCAATGGTGGTTTTTGACCCATTATGCACGGATGTTATTTTCTTAGATGATTTTATGCGCCAGTCCTGAATTATTAATTTATGCGCCTACATGCCATTATTCTCTTTAACATGCTTAACTATTAAATGATTCTCTAGTTCTCTTTAATCCCGTTATTTTAGTTAATCCTGGTTATTCCTGAGCATGACATTCTAAATATTGATCTTGATTTCCTGACATGATCTAGCGATCTTACATTATAAATGAACTCCTGAACCTTGACATGGAATTGATCATGTATTAATAATCATGATCCTGTATTGATAATCCTGATCCTATATTGATAATCCTGATCTTGTATTGATAATCCTGACACTTTACTGGTAACCCTGATAACCGATCCTTATAATCCTAATAATGGCTCGACGTAGCGCACTCATGACTTGAGAATTCCTGTAACTATTCTGATAAAGGCTATTAGTAGCACCTGTATTGCATGACCTATATCTCCGTGGTTGATTTTGATTGAACTAATCAAGTCATTATCCTGTCTTACATGATGTCCAAGGCAGATTCTAGAACACTATGGTCGGGAATACTTAATAATTTTCCAGTCTAATAACTAGAATAATAATCTAGAAAATATCTAGAGAGATTTTATGGCTACATGCAATCCCAGTATCCCAGCAACAACTGATGGATTTGGAGCTCTCCATCATGAGGGGCATACTTATAGCACACCATCGAGTATTGCACTACCAGAAAAGATAAGAAATGATTATACTTAATAAATCTATACTATGTACATGTTCGTCTGGATAACCCGGATGTTCTGCAAGGCATATGGCTATATAGAATCTCAAATTGCATATGTTAGTAACTTGGACTGTGATAACCCTAATTAGTTAATGATAGCAAGTCATAGGGCATGATTAGCTGTGATTGCTTGATTTCCATTCTAGTCTAGTCTTATATTGATATATTTAAAATAACTGGTCCTCAGAGTGTAATTGAGGCATGACTCCAGATATCCCTATTTATTTTCACCCATCTTGATATACAAACTCAATACCTTGAGTATAAACCAATACCTTGATATTACCTTGGTATCACAAGGTAATTCAATATCTAACATATAACTAACTACCCATACACCTCACTATACACTAATATGTATTTAAACTTATAAAAATACTATACTAACTAACATACTAATATACCTCATGATATTTAATACCCATAACCAAGATACCTCACTCTCATTACCTTGATGTAATCTTCAAGGTAATATAGAAATAATACTAACCAATGCTAACTAGTACTTATGTATACATATATCTCATATATATATATACTAACTTACTAATATATACATAACTTACTAACTTATCATAATATATAACTAACTTATCAATATATACAACTAATTTATCAATATATGCACTAACTTATCAATATATACAACTAACTTATCAATATATACACTAACTTATCAATATATACACTAACTTATCAAAATATACAAATAACTTATCAATATATACACTAACTTATCAATATATACAACTAACTTATCAATATATACTAACTTATCAATATATACACTAACTTATCAATATATATAACTAACTTATCAATATATACACTAACTTATCAATATATATACTAAATTATCAATATATAACATTAAGCACAGCTTACTGCAGCTTACTGCAGCTTATCGCTGCTTACTACTACTTTTTGCTTCTGCTGCAGCTGCTTCTGCTTCTGCTTTCTACTGCTTCTCGGCTTACTGCTTCCTGCTGTTTTTAGCCGCTTCTCTCAACTTTTCTTCCACCGCTTATCATTGTTTTTCTTCACTATTTTCTCACTGCTTTTCCATTGTTTCTTCTCCCCTCAAGCGCACACACATAAATACACACCTCATATATATATATATATATAAACCACATACATATATATATAACAATATATATATATATATATATATATATATATATATATATATATATATATATAATACTATAATACATATATATATATACATATAGCTATAATAGAGAAGCACATGAAGTTCCTACTCTCCAATGACCACCAACACATCACAAAGAAATATAGAACATATACATAATTATATATATACATATATCTCACATAATAATTATATTTATAATATTATAATAGTTATAACCAAGGTAAATTAAATTAGAATGCCAAGAACAAACACGTGGAGTGCACCATACCCGTATCATACTAGATCTTTGATACGCTTGCGATACGGTCTCATCACACAACCAAATGTATCCCAACGGACATGAGAAAGTCTAGAATACTAATTATGAATAATACGAATAATAATTAAAGAAAATATGTGTCTGTGTCAAGAAGTGACATGCATAAAGTCCCGTATCGAAGAAAAAAAAATTCCAAATCAACACATATCACCAAATTGTTGGGATACGACCTACGCATATCCAATTATGAACACGAACCTAGTCACACACAAGCAAACACATGTTTATTTAGTCTAATTGACCAATGGACAAACACAATATGTGCCAATTTCGGAATTATCCCAAAATTGACACAAAAAATACCATAACTTTCTCCATAGGCCTCATATGAACCTAATTCCAATTCCTATGGGTAGTCTATGCATGTGGGGTAGTTTATTATGGTTAAATATCAGATTTAAAGTCTAGTTAGAGGGGTAAAACTAAATTGTACCTATTGGGAGATGGATTCCCAATAAAACCTCTAAAAATTGTGAAATGAGCCTTCAACTTGTAGATCATTGCTTCTCTTTGTAGATCCTTACTTCATTCTTGTAGAACCTTGCTCTAATAGCCTCTAATAATGATTTGGGAAGAAATTGGGTAGAATTTGGTAGGGATTTGATGGAATTTTGTTGAGAGAAATTCTAGATCTTGATTTAGAATAAAAAATAAAGAGAGAGAAAGTTTTTATCCCCTTATATAGGCCTCTCTTGCCCCCTCCTTCAAACTACTATATAAAGTCTAAAATACCCCTTGGGGTCTTTCATGAATAAGTTAATTAAGGAGGGAAGGTTCTAGTCTAATGGGTTTAACTTAATTAATTCATCCTCTAATGAATGGGCTTACTATTGGGCTCAATTCTAACTAGAATTAAATATTGGTCCCTGGATCTAATCTAAAATAGTTAGGTCCACTAACACAAGTCCAAAAATAAATCTAACATGCTAATAATAAATAAATAGTTTAATAAAAAATATTTAGCATGCACAATATTTAATTATTTACCAAATAACTAAAATATTCTTTCCTAGAAAATATGGTAGTGACAAGTCTACCCCCCTTAGAATAATTTCGTCCTCAAAATTTAAGGGGATCATACTCCTTCTAGGTCAAACTCCCAGCAATCATAGTCTAATAAGGTCTTATCTAAAATCACACAAAGAACAGTACTATGCAAAGAATAACATGAATGGTCATGGTCTCCGCATGTCTTATTATTTTTGTCTCTGTCAGGATATTCTATTAGCTATACTAACTATATAACACAAGCATCCAAAAAGGTACTAAAGAAGCAATCAATCAAAATAGATGGAAGGAACAGAAAGAAAGAAAGAACGGAACTCGCTAACCCATCACCTGTAGTATCGGTCTTCTCGACCGTCATCATAAATGCTCCGCCCTGCCGAGGTAGCTCCCTTTGCGGGTGATGAGCAATCTGCGGTGCTACAGGTGGCCTAACTCCACCTCTATGCCCTCGATCTACACCCTGGCTTAGACGTTGAAGGGTCTAGATATAATCCTTTACTATTTGCTCCATTGATCCATAATGTAAACACGCTCCAAGTCTCTTCCGGCACATCTCCCAAGTGTGCCCAGTCTTCTTACAATAGGTGCATTGAGGAGCCTGTTGTACTCATCTCTGGGGCTCTTGTGGTATCGGCTGTACTGGAGCTTGTATTAGAGCAATAATTGTTTCATGCATCTGATATTTTTACTGATAAGCTCCGAACTGTACTGGAAACTGATGTTGCTGGAACTGCGGCCTCTTCGCCGGTCCCGCAATGCTACTGGCATTCCCAAACATATCACGGTCCCTCTTCGGTTTCAAGTTTTACCCCCACTCGACCTTGCGCGCCTCCGAAAGTATCTCAGAATATGTCTCATAGAAAGACGAAATGAGGATCTTTACTTCCTAATTCAGACCCTCGCAGAAACGGATAGCCCAAACTTTTGGCTCCCTCACCAAGTACTCCGTAAATCGGCTCAGCCTCCCAAATTCAGTGGCATACTCCTATACGGACATGCTCCCTTGTGTAAGGCTCTCAAACTGCCTTCCTAATTCCAATCTGTCCGTCCAAGCAAAGAACTTCTTCTTAAAGAGATCCTTGAACCAAGACTGTCCCGCATCCGTAACAAGTGGCTCATTCCTGAACCAAGTGCGGACAACGTCGAATGGTTGAAGTCCTACTGTCTCAACCTTCAGATCCTCCGTAAGACGGGACACCTTCATGAGATGCTCGATATCTTTAAGCAAATTGTTAGCATAGATGAAACCCTCTATCCCCTTGAAAACTCGAGGCTCAAGCTTATTAAAGTTTTAAATATTCCCTGGCTTGAACTGAACATCCTGTGGCTGTGGAGGAGCCCCTCTCTGAACTGCTACAATAGCTACCTGATGGGCATTTTCTATACTCTGCTGCATCATATCTGACTACCTGTGCTGGGCCTCTATTTGTGCCCTATGTAACTCCATCATCTCTCTAAACAGTGCAACCATCAGTACAGCTTCTCCTGAAAATGGAGGTGGTGGAAGTCCCTCCGAAATAACTGGGGTAGTCCTCGAAACAGGGAGAGGAGAACCCCCGAAGGTAGCTGAGACTTCTACGTGAACTGATGTCGTAGGAGATATAAACCCTACTTCCTGAGTGAAAGATTGAGAGGTGGAAGACCTCACAGAAACTGCTCCCGATCGATGTGATGTAGTCTTCAACGGCATCCTGAAGACAGATCGAAATAAAAAAGATCAATTCGATACGTGATAAGATATTATTAAGGAAGGACAACAATATTCAGAAGGAATCAAAAGTAGCTATTCAATTTAGATTGGAATTCCTAATTGTGATTGAGTATCCCTCTCTCATCCTAGTATCCTATGTCCTATGTCCTATGTCATATATCCTATCGCAGGCTCGCAGTAGTACAACTAAGCCGTCGCACTACCATGATATCGCACTATTGCGAAGCCTGACTTGCATGGGCCACCACTAAAAATGTGTCACGACCCGTACCTGGTGTAGAGATGCAAGTCGGGAATAACGTCCAGCCTACGCTGCAGCATCGATGATAGAACGTTGTCTAGGTTGACTAAACTATCTAAACATCTCACAATAATAAATAAACTTTTAATAATATCTCAACTCCAAGAAGAGTGTAATCAACTTAATTTAACACAATACTCAATCATAATCTATGGCACAAGAAGATATCAAAGAAGTCTAACATAACTATGAAGTAAATATAACAAAAACAAATAGAAATAATATCCAAGTCTTAAATATATGTCGAAAATAAATTCAGTACCAAAATGCTAAAAAAAACTAACTATGCTAACTAGTGATCCTGATAACCTCTCGACAATCACTCCTGAACTAGTGGGTCCACGTCTGCACCATCTATAGGCTGAGTTCCGTAGTATGTCGAACACCAATTTTCCGGATCCTTTGAAAAATATTTTCTAGTCAGGAATGGAGCGAAGTACAACCCAATAGCAGTTCCAATTAGTTGACAAAAACTATAAAACAGTAATAAAGAGGATGCTATCTACGATGAGAAATATAACTGATAATCAAGAATAATGAAAAAATAGGCAATACTAGCAACAAAATATAATCAATGCATACAAGAATGAAGGAATAAACTATAATGTCAGAAATATAACAGTGTAATCAATAAACTGAATATGGAAACTATAATATACTATGTGATTTGAGATACTAACTAAATATATGATCGGCTTGGGAGATTCAATGATTACACTAAGGAGCTAACTCAACCACACATGAATTGCATGGTTAGTTAGTAGCCAATGATTACACTACTAGCCGATAGTTCTTGATCACATATTTAATTGGATTTCTCCCGCCCCGACTGATACGATGGATCGAATTATGACACGTTACTTGCTAATTTATCCAATATTTAATCTACAATATTCAATGTTATCCAATACCAACAAGGACAGTATCCAATACTATCTCAATAATCAAGGTAATATCTCATGACTGACGATCCAATAACAATACCAATGCATGTACCATCGTGTCAAGAATCATAGGTAACATTTCTAAATACTTGAATTATGGTAGTAATCAAATAATAGAAACTATCAAAGAATGTACTCGCCTGTGGTCCAGAGAAAATGATACAAAACGGTGTCTGAACCGGTGTCACAGACCTATATATGGAATATTACATTAATACAAGTTTTTGGAAATGAAAATAAATTAAACTAGTCAACTTCTAGGTCATAAAGCCATTTCTAAGTCAAAACTGTCAAACTAGATCAACTCTAAGCCAAACTAGTCAAACTTGGTCAAACTAGCTATTTCTAAGTTGTATGAGTCCAACTCTAGGATATTAGGTCTATATACTATGCAACTAGGCCATACTAACTATACTAAGATACTAAAAAAAACAAGATACCGTATCATAAGATACGTAATTTATTAGATATAAAAATATTATAATATATATACAAACAATAATATATAATACTCCTAACTAAACTAATGCTAACTGGATACCTTGGCTTTGGACCAAAAGCGGTATCACACCACCTACACACCCATCTTGATATACAAACTCAAAACCTTGAGTATAAACAAATACCTTGACATTACCTTGGTATCACAAGGTAATTCAATATCTAACATATAACTAACTACCCATACACCTCACTATACACTAATATGTATTTAAACTTATAACAATATAATACTAACTAACATACTAATATACCTCATGATATTTAATACCCGTACCCAAGATACCTCACTCTCATTACCTTGATGTAATCTTCAAGGTAATCTAGAAATAATACTAACCAATGCTAACAAGTACTTATGTATATATATATATATATCTCATATATATATATATATATATATATATATATATATATATATATATATATATATATATACACGAACTTACTAATATATACATAACTTACTAACCTATCAAAATATATAACTAACTTATCAATATATACACTAACTTATCAATATATACACTAACTTATCAATATATACAACTAACTTATCAATATATACACTAACTTATCAATATATACAACTAATATTAATATATATACTAACTTATCAATATATACACTAACTTATCAATATATATAACTAACTTATCAATATATACACTAACTTATCAATATATATACTAACTTATCAATATATATAACATTAAGCACAACTTACTGCTGCTTACTGTAGCTCACTACAGCTTACTGCAGCTTATTGCTAGTTATTGCTGCTTTCTGTTTCTGTTGCAGCTGCTTACTGCTACTTCTGCTTCTGCTGCAGCTTCTGCTTCTGCTTCTGCTTTCTGCTGCTTCTCGACTTACTACTTCCTGCTGCTTTTCAGCTGCTTCTCTCAGCTTTTCTTCCACTGCTTATCATTGCTTTTCTTCACGGTTTTCATTGTTTTCTCACTATTTTTTCATTGTTTCTTCTTCCCTTAAGCTCACACACATAAATACACACCTCATATATATAAATATAAAAACCACATACATATATATATAATATATATATAACACTATATATATATATTAGAGAAGCACATGAAGTTCCTACTCTCCAATGACCACCTACACATCACAAAGAAATATAGAACATACACATACTTGTATATATACATATATCTCACATAATAATTATATTTATAATATTATAATAGTTATAACCAAGGTAAATTAAATTAGAGTGCAAAGAACAAACACGTGGAGTTCACCGCACCTGTATCACACTAGATCTATGATACGCTTACGATACGGCCCCACCACACAACCAAATATATTCCAACGGACACAAGCAAGTCTACAATACTAATTATGAATAATACGAATAATAATTAAAGCAACTATGTGTCCGTGTCAAGAAGTGACATTCATAAAGTCCCGTGTCGGAGGAAAAAATATCCAAATCAACACATATCACCAAATTATTGGGATACGACCTACACATATCTAATTGTGGACACGACACTAGTCATACACAAGCAAACACATGTT
The DNA here is from genome assembly GCA_036927795.1 of Iris macrosiphon. Taxonomy (NCBI): domain Eukaryota; kingdom Viridiplantae; phylum Streptophyta; class Magnoliopsida; order Asparagales; family Iridaceae; genus Iris; species Iris macrosiphon. The sequence continues at coordinate 340,331,789 of JAYESA010000004.1, forward strand.
AATTTAGTCTAATTTATCAATAGACAAACACAACATGTGCCAATCTCGGAATTCTCCCAAAATTGACACAAAAAGCATCATAACTTTCTCCATAGGCCTCCTATGAACCTAATTCCAATTCCTATGGGTAGCCTATGCATGTGGAGTGGTTTTTTATGGTTAAATCTCAGATAAAAAAGTCTAATTAGAGGGGAAAAACTAAATTTTACCTATTAAGAGATGGATTCCCAATAAAACCTCCAAAAATAGTGAAATAAGCCTTCAACTTGTAGATCCTTACTTCTCTTTGTAGATCCTTGATTTTTTCTTGTAGATCCTTGCTCTAATATCCTCTAATGATGATTTGGGAAGAAATTGGGTGAAATTTGGTAGGTATTTGATGGAATTTGGTTGAGAAAAATTCTATATCTACATTTGGAATAAAAAATAAAGAGAGAAAGTTTTCACCCCCTTATATAGGCCTCTCTTGCCCCCTCCCTCAAGCTACTATGTAAATTCTAAAATATCTCTTAGGACCTCTCATAAAGAAATTAATTAAGGAGGGAAGGTTCTAGTCTAATGGGTTTAACGTAATTAATTTATCCTCCTAATGAATGGGCTTACTATTGGGCTCAATTCTAACTAGAATTAAATATTGGTCCATGGATCTAATCTAAACTAGTTAGGTCTACTAACACAAGTCCAAAAATAAATCTAACATGTTAAAAATAAGTAAATAATTTAATAAAAATTATTTAACATGCATAATATTTAATTAATTACCAAATGACTAAAATATTATTTCTTAGAAAATGTGGTAGTAATAGGAAATCTTTGCTTGGTACACAAAGACGATTTACAAATCTAAGTATTTATCCTCGTGAATCGTCAACTCCTTCCTGCGACCAGACTCGCACTCTTCCCGAAGCTTCTGAACTTTCAGATCATCTGCTTAAGATGCCTTAATCCTCTCAACCAAAGTAGATTGTATTTGTAAGCTTGCCAAAATTCCTGTATCCTGCGGAAGTACTATCTCAATACCCATTCCTTAAAGATCCTCCAATATATGTCATTGCGATGTCAATATATATGCACTACCTCTTCTTCTTAGAGCATCCTCTACCATAATAGCCATGCCTGGATGGTACTAAAGTTCCACGTCATAATACTTCAATAATTTGAACCACCTCCTCTGCCTCATATTCAAGTCCTTTTGGGTAAATATATACTTCAATATCTTGTGATCTGTAAATATCTCCACCCAATCACCATATAAGTAGTGCCTTCATATCTTAAGTGCAAACACCACTGCCGCCAACTACAAATCGTGTGTTAGATAGTTTTTCTCATGATCTCGAAGCTACCGAGATGCATAAGCTATCATTCTTCCATGTTGTATCAATACACACCCTAGTCCCTTGCCAGATGCATCGTAATATAATGTAAATCCTCTAGAACCTACTGGAAGCATGAGAATCGATAACGAAATCAGTCTCTTCTTCAATTACTCGAAGGTTGTCTGATACTCTGCTGACCAATCAAACTTAGCCTCCTTACGCGTCAAATGGGTCAATGGTACTGAAATTCTTGTAAAAACCTTCTATAATATCCTGCCAATCCAAGGAAACTATGCACTTCAGCTACCATCTTAGGAACTGAACAACTTTCTTCGGCCTTAACCTTCTTCGGATCTACTGTCACTCCTGCTCCCGAGATAATATTTCTTAAGAATTTTACATGATCTAACCAAAACTCGCACTTGTTGAGCTTTGCATACAACTGGTATTCCCTTAAAATTAGTAAGACATTCCGAAGATGGTCTTCGTGCTCCTCTTTGCTACTAGATTAGACAAGAATGTCGTCTATGAAAACTACCATGAACTGTTATAGGTAAGGCATGAAGATGCAGTTCATCATATCCATAAATACTGTTGGAGCATTTGTTAGTCCGAATGACATTACTATTAATTTGTAATGCCCATATCGTGACCTAAATGATGTCTTGGATATGTCTTGCTCCCGAAGTCTGACTTGATGATATCCTAACCGGAGGTCGATCTTGAAGAAAACCCTAGCTTTACTCAACTGTTCAAACAAATTATCGATTCTTGGTAATGGGTACTTGTTCTTCATTGTCACTGTATTCAGCTGCCTGTAGTCGATACACAACCATATTTACCCATCCTTCTTCTTTACTAGAACTACTGGCGCTCCCCAAGGTGATACACTGGTTCAGATAAACTTCTTTGCCTTAAGTTCTTCTACGTGTTGTTACAACTTGTCCAGTTCTGATGGTGACATCTGGTGAATCTTACAAGATATTGGTCCTACTCTGGGGATCAATTCTATAAAAAAAAACTCTACATCTCTTACTGGGGGTAACCCTAGAAATTCTTTTGGGAAGACATATAGAAACTCCTTGAGTATCTGGGTAAGCTATTCTTCTGCTATTGATGCCACTGTGATCATCTCTTCATGTTGGTCTCCCACAGATCTATCAAAGGCAAAGTCTTCCGTGTCCGGGATACAAAATAATACCCTACCCCTATGGTAATGTAAACCCCCTCAACCAATTTAGGGATTTATTTGAAATAAATAAATTTATAATAAACTAGAGAATAGGGATAATCGAATTTAATTAGGATTTTGTGCAAACAACTATATGTCTTATTACACCGCACCATTGCTACGAGGTTGGAAAGCCACACTAGCAAATACCTTTGACCCAATGACACGAACACCTTTTAGATATGCCGGACTACCCCTCGGACCTTTGTGCAGAAATAAATGCTCGTTGTTGCGTCTCAACTTAGCTACGCCATATTCCTTAGAGAGCACCTTGCAATTATTAAATTAATTAAACTCGAAATCAAATCCACTCCAGCTAGGCCTGACCAAACCAGACCCTTGGACCCTGGCCGGCCCAACCCCAAGACCAAGCCCGAATGTCATTCCCTATATATAAGTACTCAACTTCCTCCATGTAAACCCAAAACTAAATAACCCCTCATAAACCCAAACCCTAGCCGCATACTCCCCTCTCCCCTACGCCAGCCATTATCATCATCGACCCATCACCATCACCGGAGCCACATATTTCTCCCCCGACCCGCTGTCACCGCCGACCCGCTGCCATCTTACCGACCCACTGTCACCGCCGACCCGCTGCCATCTCATCGACCCGCTGTCACCGCCGACCCGCTGCCATCTCACCGACCCGCTGCCATCCCACCGCTGCCGCTGTCCCTTCAGCCGACGCAGCCGCACGCTGAGCGATGAGCCGCCGCGGAGCCAACCCGACCCCCGCGCGCTGCTGCCGCTGCCGCGCCTGCTGCTGTCGCCACCGCTGCTGCCTTGCTAGTTGTCGCCGGACGGAGCCCTTACACGCCGGAGCAATAGCCGCGGACAAGCCAGGCCTCACTCGACCCCGACCAGGTAACGAGCGTCGATCATTGGTTAACCTCATTATGCCATTGTGTCGTATCATTGCATGGATACGAGTTAAAAATTAAAAACCCTAATTTTGGTTATGTGAAGGATTAATCATAATGCTTAGATGACTAATAGATGGTAATTAATAACTCAGTAATTGTCCTTATAACTAAAATTGTGATAAATGACTGGTAAAACCATCTATAACAACCTGGACGAACCAGGTGTACTGAACATGGATAGGTAAGGATCAGGAATGGTACTAGACGTAATATAATTTCCGTAAAACCATAAATTAGAACTAATGTCTTGAGGCACACGATCGATGACAGAATACGTGTACACCCTAGCTACGTGTACACAAGGTGCTGTATTCGATTAACCGTGAACTTGAGACAGACCCTCAAGAACAACGTAGTATCAGTACACTGGGTCTTATTGTCTGATGTAGAATTCTATATTATATTGTGTGCCAGGATCATCGGATCAGACAGGAGACATCGCCGGAGCAGGCTTCTGGCATTCACAGCTTCCGGATACAGGCAAGATACCTTGCTATATTTACTGTCTAAATTAAATATGCATCTGTTGTATTGTGTTCTCGTTGCTTGTAACTTATACAACTGTGCGCGTCCGAGTTGTCTCGGGTGCATTCAACGGGTATGTCGATGATTAGTTATATATGGACTTAGATCTTAGCAGACTCAACCCATTGGACGATATTCTGTTATTGTCTGAGACCTGACACCTTACACGTTCACTGAGATATATTCATATTGGGACGTGGGTTTGCGTGTTCGACTAGCTATCATTGCGTACATCCTACATCACGGTTAGCATGTAGTCAGGATATAAATTAGAGACTTGGCATATAGATGCATGGTATGTACGTCGAGTAGTCGACTTGTGTATCTACATTGGGCAGGGAGGACAGTTAGGAGGCGTATGGGATACACCCATTGGAACCGTAGTTCGGAGGAACCTCGGGTCCAATGATTTTCCTTTTACACTGATGCCACGTTCTTCGGAGCGATATGGACGATATACTGTACAGATGCCATTCTCTTCGGAGTATGGACGCTATGCCTACGCCTACTCATACGCATCAGAGTTGGCCTCACATTGCATTCACTTAGATGGCTAGTTCACCCTTATTGTATTTATTTTATTCAGTATTCATATATAGCATGTTATTTTCTTGTATCTTGTTACGTCTCTCTGAGGATCTGGTACCTTTCCAGATTTAGACGAGGCTTACTACCCCACCATATACGGCCCAGGACAGGAGACGAGATTAGCTACAGCCGAGGAGTTGGAGGTGCAGCCGTCAGAGTTCCCGTGATCAGTTGGTAGGCCATTAGCCTAGATGGAGGGCAGCATTATCTTCTCAGCTGATGCTCTAGTTATTATCTTTTATATCTTCTTTCAGTACTTTATTTCGTCATAGTAGTGGGTTTGTTCCCACCAGACATCACTGGTTGTATTATGATATCTTGAGACTGGTATTTATCAACCAGCAGTTTATTTAGTTTTTTTTTGCTCTTTATATTGTGGATGAGATTAGATTACCTGTATTTGACTGATATTGGACATGTTAGTATTCTAGGACAGCGTAGCACTCTTCGGGGATCCATTAAATTGGGATATCCTCGGTGACGTGTCAGCTGGCTATTGTCACGTGGCCTGGTTCAATACATTTTGGGACTGGAGCGTGACATGGTTTTAGTGGTGGCCCATGCAGGTCAACTTTTCGCTTGGGGTATGGTAACATGCCCAGCGAGCCTGCAATAGGATAGGAATTATAGGTCTCATCCACTTTTGATTCGTCCTTGAACTCCCTTTTTGTACTGCCTCTAAATATCTGTATCCTGTTTGTTTGTTCACGTACTCTTTTAATAAAGCTCTATTCCTTGCAGCAAGATGAATTTGCGCAGTAGACGAGGAGCACCCAGTACCGCGATGCCAGATAACACCACTCAAGGAGATGAGGTACCCCAAGAGCAACACCCGCTGCAGACCCCGCTGATACATTGGCACGAGACATCGCAGGGCGATCCTACACCGCAGCCTGAGGGACAGACTTCCCGGACGATCCCCACGCAGCATTGCGAGGGCCATACTTCAGGAGCTACACCGATGCCGCAGACGGAGAGGCCGACATCTGAGGAGACGCCTACTGCACAACCAGAGATTCCACTACCACCACCTCCACCTTATCCACCCCAGATGCCACAGCTAGATGGCCAGCCACAGATGCTTCAGTTATTCCAGGCAATGATGCAAGCACAGTGGCAGCAGACCGAGACATTGCGACAGAGCCTGATGGCAGTACTAGAGAGGACACTTGTCACAACACCTGTACCAGCACCTCCACCAGCCCCGACAGGTGGCACTGTTAGATGGTTCCGACAGATGGGACCAGATACCTTCACAGGTAATGAGACTGCAGAACAGATCTCCGATTGGATCGCCAACACGGAGATGCTATTAGAGGCTTCACAACTACCTCCAGACCTTTGGATGCCGCAGTGAGGGCCCAACTAAAAGGCAATGCCCATCACTGGTGGGATTCCATTGAGCGCAGTGTAGGCAAGAACCAGACTTGGGAACAGTTCTTAGAATACTTCAATACAAAGTATTTTCCAGCAACAGTCAGAAATGCCCTGTACTCCCAGTTCCTACATCTAGAACAGGGAAATATGACTGTTGATGCCTATGACGCGGAGTTTAGCCGCCTTAGCAGGTTTGGAGCCGTCCTAATACCCAATGATCTAGAGAAGGCTCAGAGATTCCATCACGGCCTTAATTTCGAGCTACAGAGATATAACACCTCACAGGCGAGGATTTCTTACGAGGAGGTCCTAGCAGAGGCGAGAATCCAGGAGGCCATTGTCAGAAGATCTAGACGTTCGAGTACGACCGCGCCAGCTAGAGTCCAGCCCGGAGCAGGAGGACCCATCCGTCGTCCCGGAGCACAGACACAACGGAGAGCAGCACCATATCCGTACCAGGAACTTCCGACTTGCCACTTCTGTGGTAAGAGAGGTCACTTCGAGAAAGACTGCCGAAAGAGACTTGGAACATGCATGATTTGTGGAGCGAGCCAGCACCTTGCCAGAGATTATCCACAGCGCCGAGAGACAGCCCCACAGGCCGGACAAAGACCAGCAGCACCAGCCCCGAGGATACTACCCCCACCAGGAGGCCAGCGTCCACCAGCACCCGGAGGATTCCAGAGAGGACCACCCTTGCCCCCACAGCAGGCACAATTTGATCGGGCCCGACAGCAGGCAGGAGGACAGAGACAGGGACAGGCCTTTGCATTAGCAGCTACTGAGGAGGAAACAGAAGGAGAAGCAATCACAGGTACCATTTTAGTCGCATCCTTACCTGCTACAACATTGTTTGATTCTGGTGCTACATTATCATTTATATCTAGTAGATTCGTAGCAATGCATAGAGTAGCGACTTCCCCCTTATCTAAGAGTTGGAAGATACTTACCGGAGGAGGTATCGTGCCAGTTACCAGCACTATTAGAACTTGCTCGGTAGTCGTATGTGGTAGAGAGATGAGAGCGTGATTCTTGGTATTGCCTATGCCGTACTTTGATGTTGTGTTAGGCATGGACTGGTTAGGCCAGTATAACGCCGTACTGAACTGCCGGAAAGGTAGCGTCACTTTTAGACCACCAGATCAACCGGAGTTCGAGTACATGCGAGGGACCGTCGAACAAGGAGTAAGACAGGCAGCTGGAACTTGCATGGCTATGGAGCTTGCACCCCCGCCAATAGTTACAGAATTCGAGGATGTTTTCCCCGACGAATTGCCAGGCTTACCCCCGGATAGAGACGTAGAGTTCACCATTGAGCTAGTACCAAGAGCAGCACCGGTATCTTCTAATGTGTACCGATTGGCGAAGAAGGAGTTAGATGAGCTGAAGCTACAATTGGAGGAGTTTCAGGAAAAAGGGTTTATCCGCCCTAGTACATCACCATGGGGAGCACCCGTATTGTTTGTGCCTAAAAAGGATGGAACTATACGTATGTGTATTGATTACAGAGCCCTTAATGCTCTGACTATCAAGAACAAGTATCCCCTGCCACGGATTGACGATTTATTCGACCAGTTGACAGGAGCAGTGGTGTTCACCAAGATTGACTTGAGATCGGGTTATCATCAAGTGAAGGTGCGAAGAGAAGACATTCAGAAGACAGCATTCAGGACTCGTTATGGTCACTATGAGTTCTTAGTGATGCCGTTTGGACTGACGAATGCGCCAGCTGTATTTATGAACTTGATGAATAGAGTATTCCACCAATACATAGACCGGTTCGTGGTAGTCTTCATCGACAATATTTTGGTGTATTCGAAGAGCCACGAAGAGCACGAAGAACACTTAAGGCTAGTGTTAGAGACACTGAGGAGAGAGAGACTTTATGCCAAGCTGAGCAAGTGTGAGTTTCTCCTAGATCGTGTCGCCTTCCTTGGACACGTCATCTCAGGAGACGGTATCTCAGTAGATCCGACGAAGATTTCATCGGTAGAGACATGGCCAACCCCTACCAATGTCTCAGAAGTGAGGAGTTTTCTAGGACTTATCGGATATTACCGGAGGTTCGTAGAGAACTTTGCGAAGATTGCCGAGCCAATGACCCGTTTGACCCATAAGGAGCAGGAGTTCACTTGGACAGAAGAGTGCCAGAAGGCATTCGAGGAGCTGAAGAAGCGCTTGACTACAGCACCCATCTTGACATACCTTCTGGACCCGGAGGATTCGTAATCTACAGCGATGCGTCCGGGAAAGGATTAGGATGCGTCTTGATGTAGCATGGGAAGGTTGTAGCTTATGCTTGAAGACAGTTGAGGACACATGAGAAGAACTATCCCACCCACGACTTGGAGCTTGCAGCAGTGATCTTTGCTTTAAAGCTTTGGAGGCATTACCTATATGGAGAAAGAGTGGAGATATTTACTGATCATAAGAGCCTGAAATATGTCTACACTCAGAAGGACCTTAATCAGAGGCAGAGACGTTGGCTCGAGGTGATGACAGACTTCGAAATTGAGCTACAGTACCACCCGGGAAAGGCTAACGTAGTAGCAGACGCACTGAGCAGAAGACCTATGGCATTCTTCTTGACTACCCAACAACATCTGTTGAGAGATCTAGAACAGATAGGTATAGAGGTTGTCATACCTGGAATAGACGGACAGTTGTCGAGTCTCCAATTACAATCAACACTAGTAGAGAGAATCAAGGCTGCTTTGCCGACAGATGCCAGATTTTAGAGGCTCAGACAGATGACAGAGGCTGGATTACAGACAGGACTACGGATACATGAAGACGGAACACTGAGATGCGGAGATCGTCTCTATGTGCCAAACGGAGAACTTCGGCAGGAATTGATGACAGAGGCACATAGTTCCACCTATTCTATTCACCCAGGAGGCACGAAGATGTACAGAGATCTAAGACAATACTACTGGTGGCACGGAATGAAGAGAGAGATAGCACACTTCGTGGCCAAGTTCCTGGTGTGCCAGCAAGTCAAGGCTGAGCACCAGAGATCTGCCGGATTGCTTCAACCGCTTCCCATACCGGAGTGGAAATGGGAGCATATCACTATAGACTTTGTTACAGGCTTTCCGAGGAGTCTTAGTGGGCGCAACGCAGTATGGGTAATCGTGGATAGACTCACCAAGTTCGCACACTTTCTACCCTTTAGAGTTGGACAATCGACAGAGGCTTTAGCAGATATGTATATGAAGGAGATCGTGCGCCTACATGGAGTGCCAGTTAGCATCGTGTCTGACAGGGATACGAGATTTATGTCTTACTTTTGGCGGAGTATGCAAGAGAGTCTTGGTACTCGCCTAAAGTTTAGCATAGCGTATCACCCACAAACAGATGGCCAGTCAGAGCGCACCATTCAAACGCTAGAAGACATGTTAAGAGCATGCATACTGGACTTCGGAGGATCGTGGGAGGACCACTTACATTTGGTCAAGTTTTCCTACAACAACAGCTATCAAGCTAGCATTCAGATGGCTCCCTATGAAGCGTTGTATGGCAGGAAATGTCGTTCTCCAGTATGCTGGAGTGATATAGGCGAACGACAGATTCTCGGACCAGAGTTGGTTGTTCGGACGGTAGAGAAGGTAAAGAAGATCCAAGGACACCTTCGAGCAGCATAAGACCGACAGAAGCATTGGGCGAATGTGCATCACCGACCCTTAGAGTTTCAGGTTGGAGATCACGTATTCTTAAAGATCTCACCTACACGAGGGACTATTAGATTCGGAGGCAGAGGAAAGCTGAGTCCGAGGTACATCGGACCCTTCGACATATTAGAACGCGTCGAAGAGGTTGCTTACAGATTAGCGTTACCGCAGACCTTGGAAGGGGTCCACGACGTCTTCCACGTATCTCAATTGAGGAGGTACATATCGGATCCTAGTCACGTGCTTGACCATTCCGAGATCACGGTCGGCCCGAGCCTATCATATGAAGAGGAGCCTGTGGAGATTCTAGACAGAAGTGAGAAAGTACTACGAGGGCAGACCATTCCACTAGTGCGTGTTGCATGGAGGTATCATGCACCGGGCGAATCGACTTGGGAACACGAGGAGGACATTAGACAACGCTACCCCCACCTCTTCGAAGGACTAGGTACGTATTAGTACTTTACTTATTCATTTAGAAATTCTTGTCATGCGTATGTTTTAATTTCGAGGACGAAATGCTCTAAGGAGGGTAGATTCTAGACCCCCTCAACCAATTTAGGGATTTATTTGAAATAAGTAAATTTATAATAAACTAGAGAATAGGGATAATCGAATTTAATTAGGATTTTGTGCAAACAACTATATGTCTTATTACACCGCACCATTGCTACGAGGTTGGAAAGCCACACTAGCAAATACCTTCGACCCAATGATACGAACACCTTTTAGATATGCCGGACTACCCCTCGGACCTTTGTGCAGAAATAAATGCTCGTTGTTGCGTCTCAACTTAGCTACGCCATATTCCTTAGAGAGCACCTTACAATTATTAAATTAATTAAACTCGAAATCAAATCCACTCCAGCTAGGCCTGACCAAACCAGACCCTTGGACCCTGGCCGGCCCAACCCCAAGACCAAGCCCGAATGTCATTCCCTATATATAAGTACTCAACTTCCTCTATGTAAACCCAAAACTAAACAACCCCTCATAAACCCAAACCCTAGCCGCATACTCCCCTCTCCCCTACGCCAACCATCATCATCACCAACCCATCACCATCACCGGAGCCATATATTTCTCCCCCGACCTGCTGTCACCGCCGACCCGCTGCCATCTCACCGACCCGCTGTCACCGCCGACCCGCTGCCATCTCATCGACCCGCTGCCATCCCACCGCCGACCCGCTGTCCCTTCAGCCGACGCAGCCGCACGCTGAGCGACGAGCCGCCGCGGAGCCAACCCGACCCCCGCGCGCTGCTGCCGCGCCTGCTGTTGTCGCCACCGCTGCTGCCTTGCTAGTTGTCGCCGGACGGAGCCCTTAGACGCCGGAGCAATAGCCACGGACAAGCCAGGCCTCACTCGACCCCGACCAGGTAACGAGCGTCGATCATTGGTTAACCTCATTATGCCATTGTGTCGTATCATTGCATGGATACGAGTTAACAATTGAAAACCCTAATTTTGGTTATGTGAAGGATTAATCATAATGCTTAGATGACTAATAGATGGTAATTAATAACTCAGTAATTGTCCTCATAACTGAAATTGTTATAAATGACTGGTAAAACCATCTATAACAACCTGGACGAACCAGGTGTACTGAACATGGATAGGTAAGGACCAGGAATGGTACTAGACGTAATATAATTTCCGTAAAACCATAAATTAGAACTAATGTCTTGAGGCATACGATCGATGACAGAACACGTGTACACCCTAGCTACGTGTACACACGGTGCTGTATTCGATTAACCGTGAACTTGAGACAGACCCTCAAGAGCAACGTAGTGTCAGTACACTGGGTCTTATTGTCTGATGTAGAATTCTATATTATATTATGTGCCAGGATCATCGGATCAGACAGGAGACATCGCCGGAGCAGGCTTCTGGCATTCACAGCTTCCGGATACAGGCAAGATACCTTGCTATATTTACTGTCTAACTTAAATATGCATCTGTTATATTGTGTTCTCGTTGCTTGTAACTTATACAACTGTGCGCATCCGAGTTGTCTCGGGTGCATTCGACGGGTATGTCGATGATTATTTATATATGGACTTAGATCTTAGCAGACTCAACCCATTGGACAATATTCTGTTATTGTCTGAGACCTGACACCTTGCACGTTCACTGAGATATATTCATATTGGGACGTGGGTTTGCGTATTCGACTAGCTATCGTTGCGTACATCCTACATCACGGTTAGCATGTAGTCAGGATATAAATTAGAGACTTGGCATATAGATGCATGGTATGTACGTCGAGTAGTCGACTTGTGTATCTACATTGGGCGGGGAGGACAGCTAGGAGGCGTATGGGATACACCCATTGGAACCGTAGTTCGGAGGAACCTCGGGTCCAATGATTTTCCCTTTACACTGATGCCACGTTCTTCGGAGCGATATGGATGATATACTGTACAGATGCCATTCTCTTCGGAGTATGGATGCTATGCCTACGCCTACTCATACGCATCAGAGTTGGCCTCATATTGCATTCACTTAGATGGCTAGTACACCCTTATTGTATTTATTTTATTCAGTATTCATATATAGCATGTTATTTTCTTGTATCTTGTTACGTCCCTCTGAGGACCTGGTACCTTTCCAGATTTAGACGAGGCTTACTACCCCACCATATACGGCCCAGGACAGGAGACGAGATTTGCTACAGCCGAGGAGTTGGAGGTGCAGCCGCCAGAGTTCCCGTGATCAGTTGGTAGGCCATTAGCCTAGATGGAGGACAGCATTATCTTCTCAGCTGATGCCCTAGTTATTATCTTTTATATCTTCTTTCAGTACTTTATTTCGTCATAGTAGTGGGTTTGTTCCCACCAGACATCACTGGTTGTACTATGATATCTTGAGACTGGTATTTATCAACCAGCAGTTTATTTAGTTTTTTTTGCTCTTTATATTGTGGATGAGATTAGATTACCTGTATTTGACTGATATTGGACATGTTAGTATTCTAGGACAGCGTAGCACTCTTCGGGATCCATTAAATTGGGATATCCTCGGTGACGTGTCAGCTGGCTATTGTCACGTGGCCTGGTTCCATACATTTTGGGACTGGGGCGTGATAAGTAATCTATCGTAGTATGACTCTCTCTCAGCCAATTCATGCCTAGGATAACGTTAAAGTTACCCATGGGAAACTCGATCAACCGTGCAGGTAATGAATGCCCACACACTATGACTGAACACGCTATACACACTCTATTAACTTCTATGAGCCCATTACCAGTGAGTATATTCAACCTCTATGGCAACGCCTCGAATACCAATCCAATATGTATCATAAATCGTGAAGATATAAATGAATAAGATGCACCCAAATCAAATAATGCTACAACAGGAAAAGATGCGATAGAGATGTTACCTGCCACCACGTCACCTGATGCCAAAGCTTCTTCCAAGGACAAAGTGAATGCTTGCCCTTGGCCCTAATGTGCTTCTCATTGTTGCCTCTCTTGGATGTGAGCACCCTAGTTTTTATATAGGGTTAGTTCGGTAATTAATAATTTTTTTTTATTTTAAATATTTATTCGATAATTTATTTGAAATTTGGAAACCAACCACCATGGTTTTAAGATCTTGAGTGCAACACTAGCCTTTTTTCCTTCCAACTGACCTAGCATGCTCGACTTAGATGAGTCAAATTAGGCTTCTGCCATGACTGTCACACACAAATTCGTAATCACATGCCTTGTTTTGGTCGCACAACTTTCGCAGCACAATTACGAGGAAACGATGATTAAATAACCCTTTTGTCGTGGCGTACAATTTTAACACGCCACACCAACCCATTGCTTCCAACTAAATCCATGTTATGAGCCTAACTGGTCCTATTACGCATATGACACTCGAGTTGCGTTATCCGAACCCCCACATGCTTCCAATATAATATTAAGTATTAAGTAAAAAATAGAATTTATGGATGTATTTAATTAATTTAATATTCATTCATATTTGGTAAATACCTTTTAAATTGATATAAATTTGTTTGTAAATTATTTGTTGGAAGAAGTATAAATTTCCTATAATTTTTCCCAAGTACCTAACTATTTTTGGGAATTTTCTATAAAATTAGGAAATAAATTAGTTAAGAAAATAAAATAAAATAAAATAAAATAAAATAAAATAAAATAAAATAAAATAAAATAAAATAAAATAAAAAGAAAAAGAAATAAAATAAAATAAAATTCTAACACTAACTTAACTAATCTACCCAACCCGTGGCTAGTCCCTTTCCCATATATATATATATATATATATATATATATATATATATATATATATATATATATATATATATATATATATATAAAGCATGTATATAGCATGTACAGGCATAAAATCCTAACCCTGATCCTAAACCACACCACCGCCACCAACACCAACACCTACGACGACCTCCCCCGATCAGAACCGCCGCACGCAATCGCGCGCATAGCAGGCACACAGCAGCAGCCGCGCGGCCAACCAAGCGCGCACGCGCACAGGCAGTTGCGGGCCTCCCTTTATGCGGAGTTTTCTTCCTCCTCACTCGTCCGTTTCACGTCCCATCTTCACTGGTATATTCACAACCTATCTGTCTTCAACTTCTTTCAAATAGTTTACTTTATTTTCTTATTTGATCAAAAATTTTGATCCAAAATAAATAAAAAAATTGATTTTAGGATCATTCGAAACTGTCCCAACACCCTATTTTTCAAAGTCGTTTTCATTCAAACCAGTGAACCAAAACTCAAATTTCCTTTTCTAGATTACAGACAACAAAATAGAGTTTTAATCTCTTTAAATAGTTTATTTTAATTTATTTTATATTGTTATAAATTTAATGTTGAAAACTGTCAAAAAACTTATTTTTAAAGCACCAAAAATTATTGATACGGGGTGCATCTCGCCAAACGAGATCACATCGCTGCGTGAAGATTGTAATAAAAGGTGCGTAATGCGAACGCAGACGTGTCAACTTTCGTGGAACTTGATTTGGACGTGTGTGCATGCCAGAATCAACGCATATCCGTCAAAAAATACCGTATCGGCCTATTCTGACACCTCGCCATAACTTCGTGTATACTCGTTGATTCGCTATAAAACTTATGCCAATAGATTCACAGTATTACGCTGGTCCTGTGACCCAATTTTGGTTCGAATCTGAGAACGTTGATGAAGCACCGTTTAGTAGGCCCCACGGTTCAACATGAAAGACGATTTCGTGATTGGCTCATCAGAATCTAGTTCTGAATATTCCGTTGGTTCGTATCATCTTTCTGGAATCGTAGACACTAAGTTTGATAAATTTGTAGAACTTTGTCTCAGGCATATTTTTTGGTGCTAAGTGGGCACATATGGACGCCGCTTTGACCCAAAACTGTCAATTCTTCCCATGTGTATAAATTGGACTATGGGTAGTCAATTCTAGATAGTTCAAGTATTCTGAGAATATTGGTGATGTTTTTTTCAGCATCCGGAGGTGTACATGCAGATTCTACTTTCTTAGGAGCAGTTGACGGAGTTCAGAACCCAGGCAAATGTAGCTTGCCAAACTTGCAGTAGATCATGTTATATTATCTGTTTGTGTTTCTTTTTATATATACATTCTTTTGATGTACATGCTCAACCTAGGACCGTGAGACGTTGTTTAGCGTCCGAACAAGATTCGGGTGTCGATGTCGTACACGGAGTCGTGTAACGTCACTTAGAGAGTTAATTCCACGATCATATTTTTACGTTCTTGCTTTACCAAGTAAGTCATGCCGTAGGACACTTGATACTATTTCATATGATAGAATCTTTCTTTAGTTATTCATGATGATTCTGAATAGGCTTACAAGATTCGTGATATGAGACTTACATATTATATAGATATTATTATGACTCGTTGTACTATTTAGAGGTCATGATCTTGCGTGTTATGGACATGAGATATTGTGGACATGAGATGTGAGGTTACATTGGGTGGGGAGAGACACACATGCTATAGGCTATTTATGTTATATATATACTATGTTACTGGAGGTGCTTTAGTCTATATGCCAGAGTTTGACACACTTACTGGCCCTACGAGATACTACTTGCTTCTATGGGCTCCCCGACACAAAGCCTGTAGTGGTCTCAGCCTGAGTACTAGTGATGTTCTCATTTGTATTTCACTTAGCTGGTTACATAGCTTACCCTGAAGATCTGTTCTTACTTATTGTATTTTATTTTGGCTTGAGTATTTATTGTACCTTGCTATGTCCCCTGAGGACCTGGATCTGGATTATGTCCATAGGTGTAGACGAGGAGAACTATTCTGAGGTTTACGGGACAGGTTCTACTATTGGAGACGTACAAGTTGCAGAGGACGAGGTTGTTCCGGAGGACTTCTCTTGAGCACATAGTATTCTCACTATTCCTTTCTTATGCTGAGTGTTCTTAGATATTTGATATTGTAGTAACTTTTGGATATTGTACTTGGAGTTATTTTCCTTTCCATTTAGATGACGGGTTATTCTCTATGACATTATTTATATTGCTTTAGTTGGACAGATCATTTTATATTATTGTGATGACTTGTCTCTTTGTTATTTTGATGCTTATTGTGGATAAAATTAGATATATAGACTATAAAAGGTATTTGTAGACCATTATATATGTATTATAGCTTAAGTGCACTCTAACAGGTCCATTTAATTGGGTATGTCCACTAGAATTGTGCTACTGTCTATTGCCACGTGGCTAGTCCCTCGGTATTTTGGGACTGGGGTGCATAGTTTTTGTGATGGCCCGTGCAGGTCCACGAATATATTGCTTTGGTTTTAACTAAGGGACCGAGCAAGCCTACAATTCGGATAAGAATAAATTATAGGATCTCATCCACATCTTGATACGTTCTTGACCTCTATATCATATTCGAATTAATTTTTTGACTTGCATCATGCTTGATTCAACTGTTTCACCCTACACTGATACCGACAAAAGAAGAAAAGGCAGAAAAATTCTTTGACAGACTGAGCTTTGAACTACAGAGACATATTGGTTTCGTTGCACCAACTTCTTATACGGACGTTCTTGCCGCAGCTTGACACATGGAGCGAATCCACAGGAGGGATTCACAGCTTCCTGGAGGCCCAGCAACAATAGAGGGTACCACCACAAGGATGTGGATAGGCTTTTGCAATGACAATAGAGGAGGTACGAACTGGAGGAGTGGATAAGATTTAGTTTTATCATAGCTAGCTATAGTAACGGATATTCCTAGTAATACTTTAACATGTGCATGTTAGTTCCATTCCCTAGTCTATATCTAGTATTATGTTAGCATGAACTTGTTAGTCTAGATTAGTAATACGTAAGTGGTACCCAAGTTTTCAGAAGCTATAGTTGATCAGTGTTCTAATCAGACTCCTTCACTCTTAAGTTACCCATCTCTCATAGCCTAAAAAAAAGCTTTTATTGCTTCCCTATGTGTTCTGCTTGAACAAAAACTTTCACCCTTTCTCTTGATTTTTCTTTGCTCATGGTCCCTTATCCTTCTTTTCGTCTTCAACAAATTCGTCCTACAACCGCATCATCTCTTCTGGAGCAAACATTTCCTGACCGGTTACGTTTTATTTTTCTTAATTGGGAGGACACAATTCTTTTAAAGTGGGTAGATAGTGAGCACCCTGGTTTTTATATAGGGTTAATTCGATAATTAATAATAATTCTTTTTTATTTTAAATATTTATTCGATAATTTAATTGAACTTTGAAAATCAACCACCATGGTTTTAAGATCTTGAGAGCAACACTAGTCTTTCCCTTCCAACCAACCTAGCATGCTCAGCTTAGACGAGTCAAATTAGGCTCCTGCCATGACTGTCACACACAAATTCGATATCTCATGCCTTATTTTAGTCGTACAACTTTTGCAACACAATTACTAGAAAATGATAATTAAATAACCCTGTTGTCGTGGTGTACGATTTTAACACGTTACACCAACCCATTGCTTCCAACTAAATCCATGCTATGAGCCTAACTGGTCTTATTACGCACATGACACTCGAGTTGCATTATCCGAACCCCCACATGATTCCAATATAATATTAAGTATTAAGTAAAAAAAGAATTTATGGATATATTTAATTAATTTAATATTTATTCATATTTGATAAATACCTTTTGAATTTATATAAATTTGGTTGTAAATTATTTGTTGGAAGAAATATAAATTTTCTAGAATTTTTTCCAAGTACCTAACTATTTTTGGGAATTTTCTATAAAATCAGGAAATAAATTAGTCAGGAAAAGAAAAGAAAAACAAAATCCTAACACTAACGTAACTAATCTACCCAACCCGTGGCTAGTCCCCTTCCAATATATATATATATATATATATATATATATATATATATATATATATATATATATATATATATATATAGCATGTACATGCATAAAACCCTAACCCTAATCCAAAACCACACCACCGCCACCAGCACCACCGCCACCAGAACCACCACCCACGGCGATCGCCCCCGGTCAGAACCACCGCCTGCAGCGCCATCTCGCGCAGTCGCGCAAATAGCAGGCGCACAGCAGCAACCGTACGGCCAACCGCGCACGCACACTCCCAAGCGGCTAGGCCCTCCCTTCGTACGAAGTTTTTTTCCTCCTCGCTCATCTGTTTCGTATACCATCTTCGCTGGTAGTTCACAACCTATCTCTCTTTAATTCCTTTTAAATAGTTTAGTTTATTTTGTTACCTGTTGATCACAAATCGCGATCCAAAATCAAGAAAAAACTTGATTTCAGGATCATTCGAAACTATCCCAACACCCTGTTTTCCAAAGCCGTTTTCATTCAATCCAGTAAACCAAAACTCGAATTTTATTTTCTAGATTAAAAATCACATAATAGAGTTTTAATCTCTTTAAATAGTTTATTTTAATTTATTTTATATTGTTGTAAATTTAATGTTGAAAACTGTCAAAAAATTTGTTTTTAAAGAACCAAATTTTTTTTATATGGGGTACGTTCGGCCAAACGAGGCCATGTCATCACGTACGGATTACATCGTAAGGTGCGTAACGTGAACGCAGACATGTGGGCTTTCACGAAACTTGATTTGGACGTGTGTGTACGCCGAAATCAACACATATCGGCCAAAAATTATCGTATCGGTCTATTCCGACACCTCGCCATAACTTTGAGTATACTCGTCGATTCACTACAAAACTTATGTCATTGGATTCACAGCTGTACGCTGGTCCTGTGACCCATGTTTGATTCGAATCTGAGAACATTGATGAAATACCCTTTTATGGGCCCCACGGTTCCACATGACAGGCAATTTCGTGATCGGCTTATCGGAATCCAGTTCTAGATGTTCTGTTGGGTTCGTATCATCATTCTAGAATCATAAAGACTAAGTTTGACAAATTTGGAAAACTTTATCTCTGTAAATTTTTTGTGCTAAGTGGGCCACATGTGGACCCCGATTTAACCCAAAATTGTCAATTCAGTCCCTGTGTCCAAATTGGACTTATGGGTAGTCAATCCTAGCTATTTCAGGTATTCTGAGAATATTGGTGATATTTTTTTCAGCATCCGGAGGTGTACGTGCAGATTTTACTTTCCCAGGAGCAGTTGACAGAGTTTAAAACCCAAGCAAGTGTATCTTACAAAACTTGTAGTATATCCTGTTATATTATCTGCTTGTGTTTATTTTTATATATATATAATCTTTTGATGTTCCTGCTCAGCCTAGGACCTTGAGACGTTGCTTAGCGTCCGAATAAGATTTAGGTATTGACGTCGTACGCGGAGTCATGTAACGTCACTTAGAGAGTTGATTCCACGATCATATTTTTACGTGCTTGCTTTAACAAGTATGACATACCGTATAATACTTGATACTATTTCATGTGATAGAATCTTTCTTCAGTTATTCATGGTAATTCTGTATAGGCTTACAGGGTTCGTGATATGAGACTTGCATATTATATAGATATTATTATGACTCGTTGTACTAGCTAGAGGTCATGATCTTGCGTGTTATGGACATGAGATATTGTGGACATGAGACATGATGTTACATTGGGTGGGAAGAGACACAGATGCGACAGGCTGATTATGTCATATATATACTATGTTACTAGAGGTGCTTTAGTCTCTATACCAGAGCTTGGCACACTTACTGGCCCTACGAGGTACTAGTTGCTGCTATGGGCTCCCCGACATAGAGCCTATAGTGGTCTCAGCCTGAGTACTAGTGATGCTCTCATTTAAATTTCACTTAGCTGGTTACATAGTGTGCCCTGGGGATCTGTTCTTACTTACTGTATTTTATTTTGGCTTGAGTGTTTATTGTACCTTGCTATATCCCCTGAGGACCTAGATCCAGATTAAGTCCCCAGGTGTAGACGAGAAGATTTATCCTGAGATTTAGGGGCAGGTGTTACTATTGGAGACGTACAGGTTGCAGAGGACAAGGTTGTTCCGGACGACTTTTATTGAGCACACAATATTCTCACCATTCATTTCTTATGCTTAGGGTTCTTAGATATTTGATCTTGTAGTGACTTCTGGATATTGTACTTGAAGTTATTTTTCTTTCCATTTAGATGACAGGCTGTTCCCCGTGACATTATTTATATTTCTTTGGTTGGATAGATCATTTTATATTATTGTGACTGGATTTCTCTCTTTGTGATTTTGATGTTTATCGTGGATGAGATTAGATATATAGACTATGACAAGTATTTTTAGACCATTATATATGTATTACAGCTTAAGTGCACTTTAACGGGTCCATTAAATTGGGTTTGCCCATAGGAGGTGTGCTGCTGGCCATTGTCACGTGGCTAGACTCTTGATATTTTGGGACTGGGGTGTGACATTGGAAGAGTTATTGTGGCCTCTGCTGGCCTTGCTGTTGATTCTGCTGCTATTGGTACATCTGAGCTTACGTCAGTAACAGACACTGAGCTAATGGCTGTACTGCTATCGCTGGCCCTCTGTGCTGAATTGCCCCTGGTGCTGGTAGTGTTGGCAACTATTGGACTGGCCCTCCTGGCCTCTACATCATCGGACAATTGTCCGGTGATCTGGACTACCGTACCTCATAGAAAATCTATTGGCTGCCCTAAACCCATCTCTAGTGTGGCCTTCCTTGCCACAGTAAGTACATCCTATCGGTTCTCCCTGGCGTTGTTGTTGTTGTTGCTGCTTCGGCTGCTACCGAGCTAGTGCTGTCACTGTCGAAACTACCATTCTCCACTATACTAAATCATGGATACGAATGTCAGGTGATGGTTCTGAAGTCCGGGGTACTTTTCTACCTCCTCCACTCTGAGCATGAGACCTCTTCTGGCCTCCCGTCCTCACCGACAACCTCTGTATGGTAAGTTTGTGCCTCCTAGATGCTATCAATACTTTCTTATAACTCTAGTAGTCGTATCATTCTACCAGTTATAGAATATCTAGATGAAGTTCTTGCTGGAACCTCATCACTCTGTCCAACTCCGTAGCTACCATGGTCGGAGCGAATCTACTAAGCCTACAAAATTCTGCTGCATATCTGTCCACAGTCCTACCGGACTGCTTGAGACCAATAAACCTCTGCTGAAGCTCATATTGTGCAACAACTCCAAAATAATTTGCCCAAAACCGAGTCCTAAAACTGTCCCAAGATATAGGATACCTCAAGCAAACCTCTACTGACGTCCACCAGTCACAGACAGGTCTTGAAGATGCAATCAGACCTGGTCAACTTATTCATCATCTAGAACCTTCGATGCTGCCAGAATAACCTCAATATCTTGCAACCATGCCTCTACTATGATGGCGTCCTCCATGCCATCGAAGTACCTCAGGTTAAGTCGACAAAATATAATTGATGCCCCCAAATTAGTCCTTCCGCCTCTCTCCAGAGCCGTCTATAAACCCTGACTCAATAAGGCATTCTTCTCTTATTGTTGGAATTGCTGATGTTGTTGCACCACCATCTGATGCTGCTGCGTATCCATCATTCCCCGAAGAATCTCTAATAATATCAGGGTGTCAAGTAAATCTGGTACTGCTGGTACTACTAGGGGTATGAGGATCTCAGGGGTTGGTTGGTCAACATGTCCAACTTCTGGTTCCACTGTGCCAGCTTGCTCAACTACTGGCTCTATCCGGATCTGACTCTAAGCAGGTGCTACCTCCCATTGTTTCCTAGTGTCCTTCCATGCATGTAGATCCAGCAACTTTAGAAGCCCTAAAGAAAGTACAAGAAACATCAAGAACAGGATGGGAAGGATCAAGTAGGCAAGCAGTTTTAACAGTTCAAGCATTGATATCGAGGAAGACGATACAAGATATAAAAGGGGACATATTTGATTGAAACTCCTATGACCATAACACCCCATAGTCTGAAAATACATACCTATATGGGCCACCACTAAAACCATATCACGTCCAAGTACCAAAATACGGAGACGAAATGTGTGCCCCCTGATTTTCAGAATTTTTAAATTTGGATTTTTCTCCAATTTTTCTGAAATCTTCGGGAATTAAAACCTAGGCTTTGGTAATTCAATGATTTTTAATTGTGGTTTATTCATATTAAAATATTATGGAAATAATATTTTATGGTGTAAAATGGAAAACCGGGCATGTGGTATTTTTCGGTAAATTTATTGGACTCCGGAATAATTTTAAAGCCCGAAAGACTAATAAATAATTAAACCGAATTAAACCCGTGCCAACGCCCGACATCCCCATGAGAGCCGAAGCCAAGCCCAAGGAGCGTTGACCCAGCCCGAATCCTAGGTCTAACCCTAGTCCAATTCCTGTAATGTATAAATACAGGTTTCCCTAGTTTTCTCCACAAAGAAAAAGAAAAGAAAAGGAAATCCCTAATTACTAATCCCCCAAATTCTAACCTAACCCTAACCCTAAGCAGCCGCCGCCGTACCCTGTGCTCCGCCGAGATCCACCTCCGCCCGGACTCGCTCTCGCCAGCAGTCGCCCGCTCAGCCACGCGCCGCCCAGCCGCTGTCGTCAGCCTCTCTCACCCCGGCCGAACAGCCCGAAGCCGGCGCCTCCTCCTCACGACCTCGGCCTCCCCTCGGCCGTCTCCGCCGATAGCGCTGCCTCGTCGACCTCCCTCTTCTTCCCCCTCACTTCTCCCACGAGCCCCCATCACCTCGCCGTCGACCATCGACCTCCACAACTCCTCCTTTCTCCTCCGCCAGAGCCGCAACTCACTCTCCCTCATCTCCGGCCCGAACTCGCCCTCTCCGTCGACCGCCGACGACGATCCCCTCACCACCTCACCATGCCCCGAGCACAGCCCCATCGACCTCCTCTCCCCTCTTCCTCATCTCCGTCATCTCCTCCTCCCTGTCGTCACCCTCCACAGCCTTCCCATCTCCGCCGCTGCCCTCGTCGACCATCGAACCTCCTCGACTCCGCCGGACTCGCCCTCTCCACAGCTCCCCGACCCGCTGACCTACCCCCGGACACGGCAACCCTAGGGCAGACACAGCAGACACAGCGCAGGACACGAAGCAGGACTCGGACACAGCTCGGACACGAGAAATTGGACTTCACGGAGCCCTGTTCAGGTATTCTTTTCTCTCTCCTCGTTGCTCCGATTTCAATTCCGTCAGTTGCATCGCGTAGACTGTATAACCCTCTCGGTGATCGTGCAACCCGCTCGGTTCATCGCATCCTGTGGTGATCGTACACCGCGATCCAAAAACAGGAAAAACAATGCCCTATTTTACCCCGGAACTGAGTACGCCCCGCCAACCGGGACGACTTGGTCGCACGCGGTCTTTACCGAACCGTGCGCGTCGTTGATACGGTCGTGTGGGATTTTGCAGAAGTCGATTCGGAGGTGCGTGCACCCCGGAATCAACGCGTATCCGCCGACGACACCCCGTATCCGACTTTTCTGGAACACGCTGTAACTTTGTGTATACACGTCGGATCGAAACAAAACTTGCGCCATCGGACTCGTAGCAATACGCTGGTCCTGTGACCCAAGTTTGGTTCGATTCTGAGATCGTTGACAAAATAACGTATCGTGGGCCCCACAGGCTCCATTTGACGGGCGATTTTGTGATTGGCTCATCGGAATCCAATTCTGGAAGTTCCGTTGGGTTCGTATCATCATTTCTGACTTGTTGACACTAAGTTGGACAGATTTGGAGACCTTTGACCGAGACACGCTTCTCGGTGCAAAGTGGCCCACATGTGGACCCCGCTTTGGGCCAAAAATGTTATTTTCGCCCTTGTGTCCAAATTGGACTTAAGGACAGGCATTTTTAACTATTTGATATTTTCTGAATCTAATGGTGATGTTTATTTCAGCAACCGGAGTAGTACCTGCAGATCACACTGAGACTGGAGCTACAGTTGGAGCCAGGACCCTAGGCAAGTGTACCTTGCCAAACCCTGCAGCTTTGCTACTTATTTTCTTGACTTAGGTATACATCAGAGGGCAAGTATACCTTGCCAACTTTACATTCTTGTTGTATTTTCCTTGTTTCATTTATATTGCTGTGCATGCTTGACCTAGGACCGTGTGACGTACTTAGCGTCCGATTATTAGTCGGGTGCCAACACCGTACGCGGTGTTGTGTATTGTCATCTAGAGATGGACATTCGTGACCCCTTATATTCTCGTACTTGTCTTATCAAGTACACTATAACCCAGGATACTTGACACTATTCATGAGACAGGATCTTCCTGAGATATTCAAGGTGATTCTGTATAGGATACATGACTTGACATTGATATTATATTCCTAGACATTAGATGACTTGTGCATTAGATATGATCGTACGTGACATGGACATGAGGCATCATGGACATGAGACGTGTGATTACATTGGGTGGGGAGAGACACACAGGCTACAGGCTGATTATATATATACACCCCTATTATTGTGAGGCACAAGACTCTGAAGCCCGAGCTTGGCCCATTACTCATTATTACTGCTGCTACCGGCTCCCCGACACAGAGCTTGTAGTGGATTCAGCCTGAGTTCTAGTGCTGCTCTCAGCTTGCATATCACTTAGCTGGTAATTTAGTATACCCTTATTGTTCCATCTATTGCTGGAGAGACCCACATGCTACAGGTTGATTATGTTATGTCGGCTACTCAGTCTCCCGCTGAGCTAGACCACCTCATGATATCACTGCTACCGGCTCCCTTACACAGAGCTTGTAGTTGTTTCAACCTGAGTACTATTGATGTTCTCTCTTGCATTTCACATAGATGGTTATATAGCTTACCCTATTTATTTTATTCTTTGCTGCACTGCATTTATTTTGGCTTGTATTTTCTGTACCTTGCTGTCCCCTGAGGACCTGGATCCGGATTATGTCCCCAGGATTAGTAGAGGAGATCCACCCAGAGTTATACAGTACAGGAGCATTAGCAGGAGCTGATATAGGAGCTGTACCGACACCTGAGGACGAGATTGTGCTAGAGGACTTCTCTTGGGTATTGCCTTGAGATACTCATTTATTTCTATTTCCAGTTCCTTTATTTCCAGTCTATTGCATTGATGTATCAGACTTGTTCTCGGATTGTTCTCCGAGACCCTTTTATTGAGGTTTGTTAGTTTATTCTGGCATTTGATCTGTGATTATCTGTTGTGGATGAGATTAGCTTAGACTGTGACTTGTATTATTGAACCTACTTATCCTTATATTACAGCTTAAACATGCCCAGATGGATCCATTAAATTTGGATTTGTCCATCGGTGTGTGCTGCTGGCCATTATCACGTGTCCGGTCCCTCGGTATTTTGGGACTGGGGCGTGACATGGTTTTTGTGGTGGTCCATGTAGGTCCACGACTAAATTGTTCGGTTTCAACTTAGGGACCGAGCAAGCCTGCAATAAGAATAGGATAAGTTTCTAGGATCTCATCCACTTTCTTGAAATGTTCTTGATATCTATTTCGGACTCGAATTAATTCTTGACTTGTATCCTGCCTTGATTCCTGAGCGCCCTTATAGTTTATTTTGATGCAGAGCAATGGGTTCACAAGCAAACGACGAGACTCATGCAAGATCACCACGAGATGCTGTGGTAACCAACAAAGATGAAGTGACACCAGTTAGTGAAGGTCCATCCTCACAACAAAACAGTCAAGATGCCACAAGAATCCAGCAAGGTGACGTTCCACCATCAACGCAGTTTGCTCCACCGATGCCTACCGTACCACAAGGGCAGGCTATGGACGAACAATAAATGGTTTGAATGTTCTACGCGATGATGCAAGCCCACCAGAAAGTTCATCAAGAAGCTCAGCAAAACCAAGTGGAGAAGTTCATCGACAGATTTAGCTCTGAGTTACGGAAGTTAATCAGCCCCGCTGCAACTACCTTAGACGAGGATGTTCTTACTACAGCAAGACCCATGGGATGCGACACAAGGATAGGGTCCAGCCAGAAGCGGCCGTATGCAATAGCACCAGACCAAGCACAACATGAAAGAGCTGCAAAGCGACCACAGATTAATCCACCACCAAGAGCAGCACCCAGAGCCTCATTCCTTCCTACTTGTTACTATTATGGCAAGATAGGCCATATTGAAAAAGAATGCAGACGCAAGTTAGGATTATGCTTGATTTGAGGAACCAGCCAACACTTCGCTAGGGACTGTTCTCAGCATCGAGAGAAAGCAGCGATGATTCATCAACCAGCCACATCAGCACCAGTCGGAGCACCCCAGGAAGAAATTAGAAAAAGTTCTCACATGCACCAGCCACTAGAAGCATCTCCGCAAGTAATACCTGTCTGTCTGTATTGTCGCAGGCGAGGCCATATAGAGAACGGGTGTAGACGCAAAAGAAAATTATGCTTAGCTTGCGGATCCAGTCAGCATTTAAAGAAGGAATGCCCCGAACGTCGAGATAGAGCACCAATGAATAACCAACAAGCATTACCAGCACCAAGGCCAGCCTCTCCAGCGATGGAAGCATCGCAAACGAGAGTTGAAGGAGTCCTACCACCAGCCCCAGGAGGAAATCAGCCGAGGCCACCCTTGGCACCACAAGCAACACTCTTCCAGCAGGCTCAACAGCAGCAGAGGAATCAACTGCAAGGACGTGAACAAGCTCCAGCGATGACTTTGGAAGACGCGCAGACCCATGGAGTAGCTAATGCGCAAAATTCTTCGTAGTTTTCTGTTTCTAGATTATTTTATCTTGTGCCTATTGGTTCACGACCTCAGCCTTAACCTATGTAATTTTGAACTTACTTATAATTGATAACAATAGAGATTATAGAGCCTTCTGCTATTGTGCTTATCTTGTGATTGTTTTGAGAACTTGGATTAAGTTGTACCTCCTTTTATCATCATCTGGCGTACTTATATTTGTTGTACCACCTTGACTTATGCTGCTAATATAGCCTAGTTTTGCAAGCTTATCCTTTTATCGAGCTTGTTCATAACATATGCGTTAGTGGACATGTACACTAATACAATTGTCTATCCAGAATCAATGTATTACGGTCTGATCAACCTTAGTACATTCTGGTTCGCTCTTCGCACTACCTTAAGTGGATTGGGATATATAGTTGACTAGTATACTTGCCCTCTAGATATGTCTGAGCATATCGTATCAGTTACATAACTGTACTAATACGAGCATACGAATATAATTTTACCAATAGGATTTCAATCCACAAACTGCCCTGACCACTCTCCTATTTTTGAATTCTATAACCTCCTTGAACCTCGTACTTGTATTATATTACCATTCCCTTGAACTCCTTATTAATGATCTCTGTCTTCCCTTATTTCGGAAAGACAAACCTCATGCCTGGTATAAGTTTGATATATAGACAGTACTAGATGTACCCCGCAGCCCGGTCACATTGTTGATGACCCTTTTATATATATGATATATGATTAAGGGAATACCATAGGTGATATGTTGGTATTAAAGACTTAAGGATTCAATAACATGATTAAATAAGTTGGGGCATAGCTTTATTAGATGTATAGCCTTAGATGATAGATGGGTAAATTCTAAGTTGGGTAGAGACCGCAATGTTCACTTGAGAGGAACCCTTTAGACTGTAATCAAGTGAGACTTGATAGAGAGAACCCTACCATATTTTAATTTCGAGGACGAAATTTTCATAAGTTGGGTAGATTGTGAGCCCCCTGATTTTCAGAATTTTTAAATTTGGATTTTTTCCCAATTTTTCTGAAATCTTCGGGAATTGAAACCTAGGCTTTAGTAATTCAATGATTTTTAATTGCAGTTTATTCATATTAAAATATTATGAAAATAATATTTTATGGTGTAAAATGGAAAACCGGGCATGTGGTATTTTTCGGTAAATTTATTGGACTCCGGAATCATTTTAAAGCCCGAAAGACTAATAAATAATTAAACCGAATTAAACCCGTGCCAACGCCCGACATCCCCATGAGAGCCGAAGCCAAGCCCAAGGAGCGTTGACCCAGCCCGAATCCTAGGTCTAACCCTAGTCCAATTCCTGTAATGTATAAATACAGGTTTTCCTAGTTTTCTCCACAAAGAAAAAGAAAAGAAAAGGAAATCCCTAATTACTAATCCCCCAAATTCTAACCTAACCCTAACCCTAAGCAGCCGCCGCCGTACCCTGTGCTCCGCCGAGATCCACCTCCGCCCGGACTCGCTCTCGCCAGCAGCCGCCCGCTCAGCCACGCGCCGCCCAGCCGCTGTCGTCAGCCTCTCTCACCCCGGCCGAACAGCCCGAAGCCGGCGCCTCCTCCTCACGACCTCGGCCTCCCCTCGGCCGTCTCCGCCGATAGCGCTGCCTCGTCGACCTCCCTCTTCTTCCCCCTCACTTCTCCCACGAGCCCCCATCACCTCGCCGTCAACCATCGACCTCCACAACTCCTCCTTTCTCCTCCGCCAGAGCCGCAACTCACTCTCCCTCATCTCCGGCCCGAACTCGCCCTCTCCGTCGACCGCCGACGACGATCCCCTCACCACCTCACCACGCCCCGAGCACAGCCCCATCGAACTCCTCTCCCCTCTTCCTCATCTCCGTCATCTCCTCCTCCCTGTCGTCACCCTCCACAGCCTTCCCATCTCCGTCGCTGCCCTCGTCGACCATCGAACCTCCTCGACTCCGCCGGACTCGCCCTCTCCACAGCTCCCCGACCCGCTGACCTAGCCCCGGATACGGCAACCCTAGGGCAGACACAGCAGACACAGCGCAGGACACGAAGCAGGACTCGGACACAGCTCGGACACGAGAAATCGGACTTCACGGAGCCCTGTTCATGTATTATTTTCTCTCTCCTCGTTGCTCCGATTTCAATTATGTCAGTTATGTCGCGTAGATTGTATAACCCTCTCGGTGACCGTGCAACCCGCTCGGTTCATCGCGTCCTGTGGTGATCGCACACCGCGATCCAAAAACAGGAAAAACAACGTCCTATTTCACCCCGGAACTGAGTACGCCCCGCCAACCGGGACGACTTGGTCGCACG
The DNA here is from genome assembly GCA_036927795.1 of Iris macrosiphon. Lineage (NCBI taxonomy): Eukaryota > Viridiplantae > Streptophyta > Magnoliopsida > Asparagales > Iridaceae > Iris > Iris macrosiphon. Next base: position 340,360,908 of record JAYESA010000004.1, read on the forward strand.
CGATCTTTACCGAACCGTGCGCGTCGTTGATACGGTCGTGTGGGATTTCGCAGAAGTCGATTCGGAGGTGCGTGCACCCCGGAATCAACGCGTATCCGCCGACGACACCCCGTATCCGACTTTTCTGGAACACGCTGTAACTTTGTGTACACACGTTGGATCGAAACGAAACTTATGCCATCGGACTCGTAGCAATACGCTGGTCCTGTGACCCAAGTTTGGTTCGATTCTGAGATCGTTGACAAAATCACGTATCGTGGGCCCCACAAGCTCCACTTGACGGGCGATTTTGTGATCGGCTCATCGGAATCCAATTCTGGAAGTTCCGTTGGGTTCGTATCATCGTTTCTGACTTGTTGACACTAAGTTGGACAGATTTGGAGACCTTTGACCCGGACACGCTTCTCGGTGCAAAGTGGCCCACATGTGGACCCCGCTTTGGGCCAAAAATGTTATTTTTGCCCTTGTGTCCAAATTGGACTTAAGGACAGGCATTTTTAACTATTTGATATTTTCTGAATCTAATGGTGATGTTTATTTCAGCAACCGGAGTAGTACCTGCAGATCACATTGAGACTGGAGCTACAGTTGGAGCCAGGACCCTAGGCAAGTGTACCTTGCCAAACCCTGCAGCTTTGCTACTTATTTTCTTGACTTACCTATACATCAGAGGGCAAGTATACCTTGCCAACTTTACATTCTTGTTGCATTTTCCTTGTTTCATTTATATTGCTGTGCATGCTTGACCTAGGACCGTGTGACGTACTTAGCGTCCGATTATTAGTCGGGTGCCAACACCGTACGCGGTGTTATGTATTTTCATCTAGAGATGGACATTCGTGACCCCTTATATTCTCGTACTTGTCTTATCAAGTACACTATAACCCAGGACACTTGATACTATTCATGAGACAGGATCTTCCTGAGATATTCAAGGTGATTCTGTATAGGATACATGACTTGACATTGATATTATATTCCTAGACATTAGATGACTTGTGCATTAGATATGATCGTGCGTGACATGGACATGAGGCATCATGGACATGAGACGTGTGATTACATTGGGTGGGGAGAGACACACAGGCTACAGGCTGATCATATATATACACCCCTATTATTGTGAGGCACAAGACTCTGAAGCCCGAGCTTGGCCCATTACTCATTATTACTGCTGCTACCGGCTCCCCGACACATAGCTTGTAGTGGATTCAGCCTGAGTTCTAGTGCTGCTCTCAGCTTGCATATCACTTAGCTGGTAATTTAGTATACCCTTATTATTCCATCTATTGCTGGAGAGACCCACATGCTACAGGTTGATTATGTTATGTCGGCTACTCAGTCTCCCGCTGAGCTAGACCACCTCATGATATCACTGCTACCGGCTCCCTTACACAGAACTTGTAGTTGTTTCAACCTGAGTACTATTGATGTTCTCTCTTGCATTTCACATAGATGGTTATATAGCTTACCCTATTTATTTCATTCTTTGCTGCACTGTATTTATTTTGGCTTGTATTTTCTGTACCTTGCTGTCCCCTGAGGACCTGGATTCGGATTATGTCCCGAGGATTAGTAGAGGAGATCCACCCAGAGTTATACAGTACAGGAGCATTAGCAGGAGCTGATATAGGAGCTGTACCGACACCTGAGGATGAGATTGTGCTAGAGGACTTCTCTTGGGTATTGCCTTGAGATACTCATTTATTTCTATTTTCAGTTCCTTTATTTCCAGTCTATTGCATTGATGTATCAGACTTGTTCTCGGATTGTTCTCCGAGACCCTTTTATTGAGGTTTGTTAGTTTATTCTGGCATTTGATCTGTGATTATCTGTTGTGGATGAGATTAGCTTAGACTGTGACTTGTATCATTGAACCTACTTATCCTTATATTACAGCTTAAGCATGCCCCGATGGATCCATTAAATTTGGGTTTGTCCATCGGTGTGTGCTGCTGGCCATTATCACGTGTCCGGTCCCTCGGTATTTTGTGACTGGGGCGTGACACGAAAATGGCCAACTATCCCATACAAGGCATAGAACGTCGTATGACGGTCACGGTTATAACTAGACAAGGGGGTACATTCTATAAGCATGTCCCTTAGGGTCACACAGAACATCTAATATCTCAATCAGTCAAACAAGGATAGTAAGCATAGAACATATATGAAAAGGAAGTAAGACATCCCAAATGCCCTGCCAAAATATTCTAGAAACCAGTTGTACAAAATGAGAAGTGGGATTAGTAGCAAAAATACATGATCATGATCAAATTTATTCTGATTAATATAATCATGTAAGAAAACTAAATGTCCAAATTTACGGCTAACAAGTGCCAGTGGCTAAATGCCCAAAAGAAAAAATATGCAATAACGAGCAGTGATTAAGAAACCCACTCGTGTCCCTCAGCGGCCATCTGTCTGGTGCATGTTATTATTCAGGAAAAAGTAACATGGATCCTCGGGTGCTGGTTCTAAACCTGGCCAAGAAAAACCAGTGGGGTTCGACCCCAAATACCAAGTACCACAAAGGAAGCACGAATGAAGAAATAAAACCAGAGAGAAACATATATATATATATATATATATATATATATATATATAAAGTTTTGTCTTGTAGTTTTGGTCCATAGCCTACCATGATATAGTAATATAACCCTACAACCAAAAAAGGTGAAGGGTTAGACCATCGCACCATGATAGTCCATGTCCCTAAACTATTTAACAGATGATAAAATACACAATCAAGCTAAGTTAAATAATCGGCCAATTACTTGTATGTCTTACTAGGTGGAGTCTGGACTATCCCAGAGATATATGCGTAATATAGGAATCCTCAGATCGAGCCATGTGCTAGCAGAGCTAGCCGAGCCATGAATCGCCGCATAGCACATAGAATGTATGCATCGGTTCCTCGTAAGGCCACCGTGATAAGATCGCATAAAACACATAGTACAATATAATAGTCGGATATTGCCATCCACTAATATAGATTTAAATAATATCTATAGAGGTCAGCCTTCATACCCCAGATAATTGTTTGGAGGTGGCTAGTTAAGCACTATCTCAGAATTTTGTCCCTCCCAATGCTCTACATATTTTAGTTGCCTAGTTAACCCTACTGTTACTGAAATCTTATAGCGTGATCACATGATATTTTCCTTATATGTCGCACCGTAGTATGGACACGCAAGATACGAATCCACTTTGTCACTTGGCAGTTCAATTTGGATTCACCCCAGAGAAATGCAATAATCAAATAAGTCCTAGCCATGCTTGGAAATTGACTAAACTATTTTGACCATGCTTGGAGGAATCGTATTATATCACATGTCACATAGCACGTAGGTACCCCTTAGTAAAACATGTAATATAATCACATAGGAACACTTAGCAATAGGAACACATAACACGTAGTAAGTGTATCAGCACGGATACAAGTGATCGAGTCAAGTCACCAATCACAGTAAATCATATGAGTTCTATCACATTGTAACACATAAGTCAAGTCATACACATAGGTGGTGTAGTCACTGCATGGTCAAACTATACACATGGTCGGGTCAGGCACACAGGTGGGTCTAATACTTTCACAGTCATCAGGATTACACCTATGAATCAAAAGTCTAATGGAACACTCAAACAAAATAAATCAATAAATGTGTGTAGGGGGGCGCATGCGCATATGAAAATCAAGGCAACATGGTCGATCAGGGCACATGAGAATTGGGGTCGCATGAGATATAGGGCGCATGGACAGGCAAAGTCCACTCATCTAGGCAAGTTCTAAGTGACGGAAAATAAATATTAGTCAGAGAAGTATTGACGTGACTTGATGTGACAAGCCAAAAATGTCAGGGAGATAAGAAAAAAGCATGAAAAGGTGTGTAGAGTCACAAAAGTCATACAGAGGCATGTGCCCAAAAAAGAAGAGATGCATGACTCGTGGCCGCATAGTCTTCTAGCCGTATGGGCGCATGGAGTCTGTCCTTATTGAATTCTCATGCGTTCAAGGTACTATGTGTCCAAATTTAGAACGCATACACAGAGCAATTATGCATCGAACAAGATGGGCGCATGATGGAGGGGTGCATGTTGTTGGGCAGCATGTTACTCCATCATCCCAAAACAACAAGTTCGGCCATGAAAAAGCTCCAAGAACCCGAAAACTTGTTTCCTTCATAAAAAATTTATTTTAACTCCAAATCAAGTGAACCAAAAGTCAAAATGCCTGAAATTGAATGCTCTATCACATAGCAAAACTTATTTTCTAAAATACTATATTTTAATAGATCAAAACCAAGAAAAGCTTATGGAACCCGTGAAAACCTAAAACTAAAAATGTAGATCTACGCACATCTACCCATAAAAATCGAAAACTCCAAACATTAAAATTGTTTAGAATCATAATGTACACATATTAGACTAATAAAATGTAAGAAAAGAGCAAGGATTCAAATTTAAGGGTTTTCCATATCATGCAAGATGTAATTGCCTAAAATGACAGAAGGAGGAGATATGTGAGAATAAGGGAAGAGAGAGAAATAAGTTGGGTTATATAGCTAGGGTTTGAGGTTTAGACCATGGGTTCTCACATAACTTAAATCAACCCACAAAATAAACTATGAACCACACTAAACCAAAGAATGGGTCTAGTCTCTAAGCAACCTAATAAACATACAAGCAAGAAATAATACATCCCAAATACCTATATCGGGAACGGGAAGTAACAAATAATATGCCCTAAGTATGAAATGCGATCAAGTCAGAACTCGCACTTACTGAACTGGCATATAACTTATGCTCTCTGAGAGTTTGAAGAACTGCACGAAGATGTTGCTCGTGCTCTGCTTCACTTCGAGTAGACACCAAGATATCGTCAATGAATACTATCATGAACTTTTCCAAGTATGGCATAAAAATACGGTTCATGAGATCTATAAAAACATTATTGGCGCATTGGTTGCTCCAAAAGGCATTACTAGAAACTCCCAATATCCATTTTTTGATCTGAATGACGTCTTGGGTATATCCTGCTCTCTGACTTTGATCTGGTGATAACTTGAACAAAAATTAATTTGGAAAACATTACTGCTCCACTAAGATGATCGAACAAGTCATCGATCCTTGGTAAGGGATACTTGTTCTTGATAATTACCGTATTGCTGGTACAATAATATACACATAATCGTGACGTACCATTCTTCTTCTTCACAAGTAGCATTGGGGCTCCCCAAGGCAATCTACTAGCACAAATGAATCCCTTGGTTCTCAATTCTTCTATCATCCGGTACAAGACTTCTAACTCTGAACGCACCATTCTGTAGACTCTCTATGATACTGGTGTTGTTCCTGGAAGTAGATCAATGGTAAACTTGATATCTCTTTCTGGTGGCATGCCTGGAAGTTCTTCTGGGAATACATCGAGGAATTCGCTAACTACTATGAGCAATTATACTTCCTCTGCTACTGTCATTCTCAAGGTTGCTGGTGAAGACTCTGTCTCGCCTCTAGAAAATAAGAATTAATTCTCACCAGGGATATGAAAGATAATCTCGCCATTATTGCAATCTATCATCGCATACCGGGCACCCAACCAATCCATGCCTAAGACGATGTCATAATCTCCCATAGAAAACTCTATCAATCTAGCGGGAAACTCTCGCCCGCACATTATAACTCGACACGAGGCATAAACTCTATCGAATCCCACGATACCGTTACCAGTAAATATATTGAGTCTTACTAATAATGATTTGGGTTCTAATCTAACTCGTGTCGCAAATTGTGAAGACATAAAAGAATATGATGCACCTAAACAATACTGAAGCTGAATGAGAGTTGACGAGAATGGTACCTACCACCACTTTCCCTTGTCATGCCCCAGTCCCAAAATACGTAGGACTAGAAATACACAACATGTCATCCGTATGTATATGGCAACTCCAATATATGGAAACTATAACACATACGTACGTTGTATTATGAACAATAATTCACAAGTGGTATATAACTATCACAAGTCACAGGGCATAACTAAATCTCATCCACAAAAATCATAAAGAAATAAATAACCAATCAACTATATAACTGAATCAAGTATAAGATGCTTGATAAGAACAAGTAGTTGGGTGGAGACAAATCCACTACCAAACTAGAATATAAGAGAAACAAAAATAAGTACATCTAATGAACTATGAGGCTCGAAGAGAAGACCTCCTCGAAAGATAACGAAGCAGCAAGTCCTGATCCATGCTCATGCAAATAGTCATGATCGTCTACACCTAGAAAGGGCCAAGTCCTCGGAGGGACGTAAAAAGATACATAGAAGCATGCCAATAAAGTACTGAAAATAAACATTCAAGGGTCGCCTAATCATCTATGTGATTGCACTTTGAGAACACTTTCCAACAAGTGGGCTATCTGGCTAAATAGGATTGGCATGATTCTCTCGGAGAAAGCATGACGTCTTTTAAACGTCAGAGGCCACCTGATAATAATATAGGGGTCATCATGACCGCGCATCTCCGTCAGAGCGTACGGGTTACACAAGGAAAGTGCAAAGGAGCCCAAATGCCTTACTTGTTTTCCTTCCCACCCCATGCTCTAAGCATGTCATATCCATGACACGATGATACCTCTAATAACTATAAATTCTTCTAATTATAAAAATTCTATCAGCAGTTATTCCCTATCGCACGTCCCATACGTACAGGTGGCCAACCCGTCACGCAAGTCCGTGTCCTACATGAGACTCACTCTCTTTTAAAAGATGTGCCATGGACAATAAAAATAATGATGCCTCCAAATCATATGGTGGTCTCGTAAAACTAGGTCGACATACATAATATATAATAAAGATAAAATACGACGCCACCGTCGTTGCACCCAAGTTATTCTTGGACGCACAGTTTATATATCAGTTAAATATATGAACTAAATGACAGAAATAAAATACATGCATTATATGAAATGTAAATCATAGTACAATGGCAAGGTATACTTGCCTGGCAAGAAATGTGCATAATATAAACGTCCAGGTGTCAGGTATAGAGGATCAGAAACCATGGTCTCCGAATGAACATTTCCGGATGCTGAAATAAACATCACCAACATTTCCGGAATAAGCGAGATAGTCAAAAAAGCCTACCCTTTCATCCAATTTGGTCACAGGGGCAAAACGATAATTTTGGGTCAAAGCGGGTCCATAAGTGAGCCACATTGCACCGAAAAGTGTGCCAGAGGTAAAGGTCTCTAAATAGGATAAATTATAGGTCAAACAAATTCTAAACGATGATACAAACTCAACGGTATATCCAATTTTGAATTTCGGTGAGCCGATCACAAATTCGCCCTTAAAGTCAACCGTGAGGCCCGCGAATAAGCGGCTTGGTCAACTGTCTCAGAATCGCATGAAACTTGGGTCATAGGAACAGCATGATACCACGAATTTAATGGTGCAAATTTTGTCATATTCTGACGAGCGTACACAAAATGGCAGGGTGTTTTGCAAAAGTCACGATATAGAGACTTTTTACGGATACGGGTTGATTCCGACGCGCACACATATCCGAATCAGCTTCCGCGAAAGCCCATATGTCAGTATATACCATATACGTCTTTCAGAGCAATTGGTATGTGATGAGGCGATCCCGTTTGAAGGGACGCACTCCGTATCACAAAATTATAGTTTTAAAAAATTAAGTTTTTGGTCGTTTTGGAGGCCGAATAATTTAACACACAGAACGAATTAATAAAAACTAAAAGAACAGATTTTTTTTATTATATTGAGAAGAAAAACCTTCAATTAGTTTTTAAAAATATTAAAAAGGTTGATGGCAAATTAGGCGTGAACATGGGGATTTGGGTTAAAGTTTCTGGACTGTTTTGGTCAGTTTTTCGGCCATTTTTTGGTCAATTTTTCGACCAATCCGGGACACAAAAACTCGTCCCGCTTGAATAAAAATCCTAGAGGGTTAGGTTGTGAACGTACACGGACAAACCGCTCTAGAAAAGGACGAGAGATGAGAGAGATATGTCACCTTAAAGATGGGCTCGGACTGCACTGATGTGCACCCGCGCGCGTACGCGCATGCGGACTGCGGCGGCGGCGGTGGTGGTCGGCCGGAGGGACGGTCGTCGGAGGTCGGGCTAGGGTTAGGGTTATGGTTAGGGTTAAGGTTTGGTTTATGTTTTGTGTATATATATATATATATACTAGTATATATGCACGTGATTTGCACGTATATTGGAGTGAATGATGTTGATGAGTTAGTTTATTTTTACTGCTTTTAATTATATAGGTTAATGGTTCAAACCTTTGAATTCTTTGGTAACAATTTAAAAGACTTAGCAAGTAGCATGAACCCTTTGATTTTCGTAAATGGTTGTCATTATTGTATCTCTTAAATGGTTGTCAGTGGAATTTATTGTAGGTATTCTTTTTAATTACTAAGTATGTTGAAGGGTATTTTTGGAACGAAATTTTTTCACGGTGAAGCCTAGTTTTGACATTATATAGTAGATATATATATATATATATATATATATATATATATATATATATATATATATATGTGTGTGTGTGTGTGTGTGTGTGTGTGTGTGTGTGTGTGTGTACATAGAGGGGGGTAGAGAGATGCAGCGGGGATGGGAGTCTTTGGTTCTGCTGGGGGAGGGGGGGAGTTGTTGGGTTAGGATTAGTGATTAGGTTTTAGGAAAAAAGGCTTTGGGTTTTGGTTTATTATTAGTATCTTTTCCTTTTCTTTTCTTTTCTTTTCTTTTCTTTTCTTTTATTTCTTTTTCTTTTTCTTTTTCTTTTTCTTTTTCTTTTTCTTTTTCTTTTTCTTTTTCTTTTTCTTTTTCTTTTTCTTTTTTCTTTTTTCTTTTGTCTTTGTTTTTCCTTTTCTTTTTATTTATTATTCTTTTATTTCTATTATTATTATTATTATTATTATTATTATTATTATTATTATTATTATTATTATTACTCTTATTATTATTTATAATAACCTAATATTTATTAACATATACATATATAATGAGGTTAAAATTCCAAAAATATTATTTGTACACAAAATAAATTCTACCAAATTACTTTATGAAACTTTAATAAAATACTACACTCAAAATATTTTATAAAAATATTTTATAATTAATAATTAGATATTTATTTAGTTATAAATCAAATAATTGTATTATCTAATTAACTAAAATAACAAAATAGATATTCAACAAAATAGGATAATAGTAAATAATATGCACATCTTACAAAAAAAGAAAAATGCCTAACTTGGCACGGAAAATTATGGAATGCTAATTGTAGGAAGTTAGAATTAAAAAAATAACCACAAATATATATATATATATATATATATATATATATATATATATATATATATATATATATATATATATATATATAAATTATCTAAATATTTAACACATAATCTAGGGTCGTTACAATAATGTCATACTAACACCAAGGGATCGAATTCTTGTGCCACGAAAAGATCCTACAGGTAGTGTCTCCTGTGTAGGCTACTTCTACGAAGAGCGATACAAATTTTGGGGCCATCTTATATCATTAATATCCAGACCACGGTGAAGTATCCTAACAAAATTATTGAGTTTTATTTGTTTTGAAAAAAATAATCTAAAACAAATACAAGAAATAAAATACACACAAGATACCTATTTTTGGGTAAAGGGGGTTACACCCCTGAAGCTAACTGTTCTTCCACAGTGAGTGTCATCGCCTTACCTCATCCTCTCACTGCTGGTCATCTCAGCTACGGACCTCCTTGCCTGGCATGTACTTGACTTTGGGCCTGCTCATACTGTTATGGCATCTGCATAGTGATCTTAGAGTTGCTTCACCAAAAGAGCTAGAAATCCTTGTGAGGACTAGGGTTCAATCCCAAGGCTACACCAAGGTTTGTATATACATACATTTATCAATTAGTAAATGGGTTAATTAATCTGTTTTAGTTTAAACTGGATCCAACTCAGTCTTCTAATTATAATTTTCTTTGTAAATTGTTTTGGTTTTTATTCTTGTCACATTTCTTGTTGTTGTTAACAGGATTTCTTAACTGTAATGAAGTAAAATTCGATAAGGGTCTGCTTGGTAATTATAGGATAGCGATTATGAGATGTTTTTTAGAGTAACGGTTGAGAGTGGATATGAGGGGTCCAGTTTTTGGTGGTTTTAAGTTGCGAATTTTAAACAAATTTAACCCATGCTTGATAATTCATTAACGAGTGGTTCTGAAAGTTTATTACATGAATAAAATTACATATATGTACATATATAAATAAAATCTCTCCCAAAGTTTCAATTTTGATGTCGATGTCTAGTTGATTTTGTGAATGGATCTTCAGCGGATTCAGTAAAAAATTTAGTGAGTATTATTACTTTATTGTTACAAGTCTAGTTGGGATATTATTTATCTTTTCAGGAAAAAGAGAAGGATCAATTGCATATATATGTTAAATTCTTTTATGTACTATTTTTTATTTTATCGTGTTTTGTATCAACAATTGTACATAATATTTCAAGAATGAAGTGTGTCTTTAGTAGAAAACATGGTTAAAAGTTTGACATATTACTTATTTGCTAAAGTCAAAAGTATATCTGAGCGCGAAAACTACCACCTAGTCTATGCCTCAATCTACGCCTCTATCAGGAGGTAGAAGTCTATATTTGATAAAAATAATAGAAAACATTTAATAATACAAAGAAAGCTAGAAAATATGGGAGTGGCTAGAAAAATAGATGACCAATATGATATAATGATCATGATTATGTTTAGGTTATTATTTAGCAAGGCTAAATATAATGACCAAAAAGTAGATGACCAATGTGGTTGATAGAAGTAACTATAATATTGATAAAACGTAAACAATGAAATCGTATTTAGAAATTGGATAAATTAAAGTTCTTGGATCCATTAATAGATACTCTAGAACTTTTTAGAAACATTTATACCACATATGCCCTAGTTTGCATATAAATATATGTTAGTAGATTCTACAAGTTTTTTGGTTGACTTTCCAAATATTGGATTATTGGAATAGAAATTCAAGAGCGAAGCATATTTCAGAGTATGTTTGGTTAATTATCACTAATGGAACACGAAAGTTTACCCCTACTATTTACTCTCAAAAAAAAATTTCAGAATAGGTTTTGGAATTCGGCATCAAATTTACCTTGTACACAAGTATTGATGATAATAATCTATATATATGACACAAGACAATCTTATTATACGAACCAAGTCATTGAAGCAATAGAATAACAAATCTTATTAATAAATATAGTCTAAAAAATTTAGCAAAGACCTGAATAAGTCTAACATCAATCTCTACTATTATAATATGGCCTACAAATGGCTCAAAATGAGCCGTCTAAGCCATATATATATCATCAATTATTAATATAAAATTTTTAAATAAAATAACTACCGCGTGTGTTTTCTTCTCGCTTAGTTGAAAAAATAAGAATTGGAACATAAAATAAATGATAAAATATGTTCAAATTTTAGATTATATTTAAATTAACAAATGATATTATCTAATTAAACATATATCCAAAATTAAACATGGTATTATCTAATTAAACACATATCTAAAATTAAAAAAAAATATTTATAACAAATTATAATTAAAATATATTCAAATTATATTTAAAATATTTTAATATAATTTAAAATTTTATCTCATTTTTAATAATATTATAGTTTTTAATATGTGCATCGCACATGAATATGACTAGTACTATTATAAAAGGGGGGTAAAAACAGTTCAAAATGAGTCGTCTAAGCCGTATGAATATCTTCACGTAATTAGAAACTACAAAAAATAAATTATTCTAACTAATATCTTAACTATCTAATATTATATAACTACATACATGTTTGGATAGCAAATTCTAATTCAAATATAAACATATATATGACAAATTTTAATTAAAATATATTCAAATCATATCTATAAGGAATCCTAATTTAAACTCATTTTCAACAATATTAGAAGAATTTTTTTTTATCTACAATGCACTTGTACGTGACTAGTAAAAATAAAAAGAGATCTACGTATAGGGGCAAGGCGGAGGAGCCATGATTTTAGTTTATCTCGAGCTGAACTTAAAACGTCCTGAAAGAAATTTTTTTAACACAAAAAAATTACTTAATAATAAGTTAAACTAAACATTAAACACTTAATTTCTGAGAATGCCATCATAATCCAAATGTGTGAACCAAATATCATTTTTCAATAAAAAAATAGTTATCAAAATGACATAGGATAATTTTTTCATAAGTAGACATGTTGCTTAAGATAATTAGTAAAAGTCAAAAACGTCATCTTCACATATAAGATGAAAAATGTAAGGAAAAACTCATGCAAATAAAGAAAAGAGCTGATCAAAAAATATAAAGAACTTTCCTCTAATGTGGTAACCCCATAACACAATTTAATAGCATCTAACATTTCTTCTTGAATTTGTATAAAAGAGTAAAACACAAATTCAGATTTAGACAATTCCTAAAATCAATCCTTAAAATTAGAAACCAAAGCCTCAAATCCAACATTGTCATCATATATATACATGTTAAATAAAATTCAATCAAGAAAAATATGTGCAAGAACCAAAAAATAATATTGTCCTTTTACGATAAATCAAACAACTCAAAAAAAATTATTATAGAAACAAGTGGAGATGGGATATCGAAGGTCCGAAGGGCGAATTGAAGTCGAACCAAAAGAGGAAAGCCGAAGCCAAATAAGAAAGTCTCGCTGAAGTGATTTGGGATTAAGTAAACCAAATCCAACAGCTGAAGCAGTCTGAACACAAGTATATAGTGTTTGTGGTCTGATGTAGACTAAGTATATAGTATTATTTATTTGAGTTAATTGTCGAAATGGTACATGAAGAATGTAGTATTTTTCATTTTGGTTATTAAACTTTTTTTGGCCGAAATAGTACATGAGCTTTGTATTTTGGTTCAATTAGTGTTTGAAGTAAATTTCGTTGGTATTTTTGGACGAAAATCGATAAAAATAGACATGTGATGGTCACGCCCCCTATTTTTAATGGTTCTTTTGTGAAGTTTTTGGTATTGAACTATCATTTTCAGAAGAATATTAGTGTTCGATAAAAATTATTTGGATAAAAATAGTTAAAAATTATTAAAAATAGTTAAAAATAGTAGTCAAAAACCAAAAAATTGACAAAATAACCATTAAAATAGGATATGTGACCATCATATGTTCATTTTTATCGATTTTTATCCAAAAATACCAACAAACTTTACTACAGGCACTAATTGAGCCAAAATGCAAAGTCATGCACCATTTCAACAAAAAAAATAAAAAAATTCGATCACCAAAATGATAAAAACTACATTTCTCATGTACCATTTCGACAATTAACTCTTTTTATTTTATCTGGACTGCCGCAGAATTAATCTAGCTCCGCCCTTGCTATGGGTGTGTAGTAAGTGTAACGCCCCGCAACCGCTCGGAGCGTTACGCTGAGTCGGATTGAATAAATTAAATGCTGGTTACATTTGAAATGTTGGATTTTGGGAAGAAGGATTGACTTAGTTGGTTTCAATGTGCAGATGGCTAGCGGGTTCGATGGAAATCAGGTGTTCGTTCAGAATATCTTTGAATAGCTGGATGAAAGCGATAATGCCGTCTTCCTTAATCCGATCGGTCGGATGATTTGGAGAGCACGGCCTGCTCGCACGGTCATACCAATTGAGTAGAACGTGCTTGCATCGGACCACGGGTTCAAGGGATTGACCGTATCGGCAGGACAAGATGCCTAACGGGATCAATCATTATGAGTGGGCTCTTTCCCTTCTTCTCTACTCCTTCATGCCTAATAATATGGAAAAACACGTAGAAGGCTTGAACACTTGGGCTGAAATATTGGAAATCACTACACTGAGGCGTGCATAAAGTGTACATCGTTGGCTTGGTAGGATTGTGGCTTGAACGATTATGCGTTGGATAGTTGGATACGATAGCTGAATTATACATTTGAGGCAGTCGGATGGATACTTGGGATTTTACTTGGACGGTTGGAATGATACCTTTGAGGCGATAGAAATATCGGGAATTCGGGCGAGCGAGCGTGCATCCGTGCACGGGTATCACTTGGTCGCTTTATCTTGCAAAGCGAGCAGTTGTGGTTCAAAACCGAACAACTGCATCGGCACGGGCATTGTGCCTCTTTTGGGGCATTGTGCCATGGGATAGTTTGAGAAGGGTGTTGCACCATTGGAAATACTGTGTTGAGAAGAGGCATCGTGCCTATGGAAACACTTGCCTTGGGCGATATCTTTAGGTCGAGATTTGGATTCCTTGGTTGGATATGTTGGAAGAATGGTTATGGATATTTGGTTGGATATTGGTTGAACGAGTCTAGGATCGCTTGGTGGGGCAAGAATGTTCGATCCTCTCGTCATACCTACTTGGTGTCTGCATGTCACGGACAACCTGTATTGCACAGGGTTTGGTCTCCTCGAACGGGAGCTCCGGGGCACCGGGACCGTTCGGCCATGGAGGAGACAACTGGGTAACGCGTCTTGGGCGCGGTGCCAGCGGTTGGCAATCGATCCAGGTGGGTTAGCTACTTAGCACTTTTTTGAGGAGAACCGCATATGATCAGTCCGATCATACGTCCTTTATGGCTTGGCCAGTGACTTCATATAGATAAGAGTTGGTTTGCTTTACTTTGGATGGTTTATGCTTCGCGTAGGCGCGGCCACCTTGCCTCGGCAAGAGTGTGCACTCGAGATTGGATATATATACTGTTGGTTGAGGATGGATATTGAGGCGAGACTGATGGTTCGATATGTTATCGTGCAAGCGATAGCATTGAGTAAGACGGGTCGATTATATATAAATGTTTGTCGTTTGGTTTGAGATTGAATGTTTGCATGCTTAAACTGCTTTACTGCTTTCGTTAACATGTCATTCATATGCCATGAAACGAATCTAGGATTCAACTAGAAAGATCACCATTTAACTGTGTGCATTCACTATTTTACTTAGTGTCGGCTTAGGCGAGTGGGTTACCCCGCTCACCAGTACGGTTGTGTACTGACCCACGTTTGTGGGCAATATTTCAGGTACACAGGCGTAGTGGCGCTGCTTGGATATACGAGATAAGATGTATGAACTGTAAGTACCTTTGTGGGCTAGAGAAAAGAGCAAGAGTATTTCATCGTCTCCGTGGCATCGCCTTTGTGGCATTGACTCGGGGCATTCCGTTTGGACCCTATCGTGAGCTCCGTTGCGTATACTCTGTTTGTGTGTTTGGTACACTAAACGGCTTCCGCTGTAACTTGGTTTTTTCGATGATAACATTGGTGTTTGAAAACATTGCCTTGTCGAGCGCAACTCCAGGCTCGTACGGCATCACATCCCGATGGAAACGATTATCCTGCGGAAGAGCTACAACATGGTGATTTACGTTCAGTAGGGACTATCGAGCTTGCGGGAGATTGGGGCATGACAAATTGGTATCAGAGCGCCTGGTTCATTTCTTCGGACTTGGTCCTTCGCTTCATCACAAACTCTAAAAATAGCTTCCACGTGTCGTTTAGCTCTTGACTCTACTCGGTGCCGCATCGGATGTTTCATGTAATAAGTCTATATATTGCTGGTTTTGGCTGCATTTTTATTCTTGGTTGTGTTGCCTTGGTTGGATTTCGTAGGATCGCTTAGCCTCGTTAGGCGTTGTTGCATTCGTGCAGCAAGTTGGTTGGCGTTGTTGCATTTGTGCAACAAGTATGGGCTTTTGTTGGGTAGGCTTGGCTTATCGTTCGGAGAGTTCTGATTGCCTCAATGGATCAGTTGGTTGGCTAACGAGATTTGGTTATGCGACATGTTTTGAGTATAAACATTCGATGAGAATGGATCCTTGCACGAGTTGCTCGTCTAGCGATTTTGTTGGGTATAAGTTGGAAATATGGCTGTGGCGCATCGGTTGAGCAAGTCTGAGTTTGGCTCGGGAATATCAGGATAAGTTGGAACGAGTTGCTCGTATAACAAAAGTATGAAACCGTTGAGTATTGGGCTGGACTACTTGGAAGACAATCATTGCACGATTGCTCATGTTGAGAAAGTATCAGATTGATGGAAACAGTTGGATAATTCAAGCGTTGCCTGAGTTTTGTGTCAGACTCAAATTGGGAAAGGCATGATCACACACCTAAGGGATGGTTCGAACGGATCTTGGATTCGTGCAGGAAAACGTAATGTGAGTAGCGACTTGATTCGAAGTGGTATATGGGATCAAACGTGTTAAGCAAGGCATTAGAAATATTTTGGTTGGACATCTATGGGAATTACCTGAACGGACTCGTAAAACGAGAATACAAGTTGGTTGGTGCACGTTGGCTGAGTTGAAAAGGATGAAAATGATAGCAAGCGAATATTGAGTTGAGCATATCGTGAACGGACTGGTGCAAATGAAAGCATCGTTAGGCTTAAGAGATGAGCGGAATCGGAACGAACATTTGGGTTACGCTTGAACAAGCGATGGGTGAATCGAATGATAGCGAGCACGGACTACGATTTTTGAGCAACACATTTGAGCTGTTGGTTGAGCAATGAAACACGAACTTGGTTCGGAGGGGGGCAAAGCGATGGATTCACACAAACTTGAAGGTTTTGGATATTGCTGCTCGAGGAGTCGACTCAGGTTAAGCTGAAATAGAATTTTGGGCAAGATTGTGACGGACGGACTTTTGGAGATAGCTAAATGTGAGAACAACGTCGGAACAAATTACTGTACTGCTTGAGTAAGTTGGAAATGCAATGTGAAACATACAATTTGGAAATTTGATGGATTCATGACAGAACGACGGATTGATGGAAGACGGTTTCAACGAGCGCGATTCTCGAATTCGAAAACTTCGCTCGGGTGAATGGTTTGATTTTGATTCAGATTTTGGAGATGAGATATAGCATGGTTTATAGTAACTGTCCATCGTGATGATTACAATTATCGAGCGTAGCTTTGGGACAGCTGACCCTAAGCGACTTGTCCGCTGAATCAGATATGAATATGGTAAACCCATAGAACGACCCTTGAGACGGCATATTTGGGAATGCGTCAAGGGCAGATGTGAGCAATGTGATTTGGCTTATCGACTGAGTGTTGGATTTTGAGAGACCCTTGGGATAGTCTTCAGGTGAAGATGCAGCCGGAAGATCGAAGCGATGGTGGAAGGTAGCCTAGTCAACTGATGAGATTCAGAGTCACAGATTTATATCGATGGCATCTCCTCTGACTCGTCGTGCCCTGGAAGGGAATATCATTCATATGAATTGACGACTGTGAAACTAGCTCGTGAAGTTAAAGCAACGGCTCGTTCAGATCAAATCCTTGCGAATACTGGAAGGGACAGATTTGCCTCAGATTTACAAGATGTCTCGGAACATAGTCTGGGAAGCGTGCTCGTTCGGAAGGCAAAGGTGATATCCTAATGCTTTGAGGCAGTGGAGGCAGCGCGAAGAACTATTCCATGCGCAACCTAGGAATTATGGCGAGTGTGTCCACGTTGAAATCGTGGCGACACTATCCCTTTGGCGTGGCGACGAGATCTTCGTGGATCACACGAACCTCGATATAGATGTTACCCAGCGAGATATTGAGATGGCAGGAAATGTGTTGGACTGAGCTGATCTAAGCAAAGTTGATATTTGGGTAAGTCGCCTAGCTTGGGTAGTATCAGTTGAGATTATCGTTCGGTGCATGAGATATTATTTGAAGATGTTGCTAGTAGTGATTTTTAGAAATAGTTGGATGGTTTGAGTTGGAATGCGAACTCATTGAGTCAGTGGAAAATCTGCATATTTGAGAATAGCGCTCGAGCGAATGTGTTGGAATGAAAATCATGAATTGATTCAATTGGGAGCAAAGTAAATGGATGCCTCAAACATAAAGATACCCTTGTAACTTATTCAAATTTGCTATCGCAAAGCTCGGCTGAAATGCATGTATTTTAGGGACGCCTTAAATATGTGTACGATCCAAAAGTAAGCGATACGAAGAATTCGTATTGAGCTGCAAGGAGGATGTGGGAATTCATGAAAATTGTACGAGCGTTCAGCAGAACGAGATGCGGAGTCAGAATCGTGAATATGTGAGTTGCTTAGAGCAGATCTTGGAATGGATTGTGACTTGTGATAAGAATGAGTACCAGCACGGTTCGTGGACGAACCTGATTCTAAGTGGTATATTATGTAACGCCCCGCAACTGCTCGGAGCGTTACGCTGAGTCGGATTGAATAAATCAAATGCTGGTTACATTTGAAATATTGGATTTTGGGAAGAAGGATTGACTTAGTTGGTTTCAATGTGCAGATGGCTAGCGGGTTCGATGGAAATCAGGTGTTCGTTCAGAATATTTTTGAATAGCTGGATGGAAGCGATAATGCCGTCTTCCTTAATCCGATCGGTCGGATGATTTGGAGAGCACGGCATGCTCGCACGGTCATACCAGTTGAGTAGATCGCGCTTGCATCAGACCACGGGTTCAAGGGATTGGCCGTATCGGCAGGACAGGATGCCTAACGGGATCAATCATTGTGAGTGGGCTCTTTCTCTTCTCCTCTACTCCTTCATGCCTAATAATATGGAAAAACACGTAAAAGGCTTGAACACTTGGGCTGAAACATTGGGAATCACTACACTGAGGCGTGCATAAAGTGTACGTCGTTGGCTTGGTAGGATTGTGGCTTGAACGATTATGCGTTGGATAGTTGGATGCGATAGCTGGATTATACATTTGAGGCAGTCGGATGGATACTTGGGATTTTACTTGGACGGTTGGAATGATACCTTTGAGGCGATGGAAATATCGGGAATTCGGGCGAGCGAGCGTGCATCCGTGCACGAGTATCACTTGGTCGCTTTGTCTTGCAAAGCGAGCAGTTGTGGTTTGAAACCGAACAACTGCATCGGCGCGGGCATTGTGCCTCTTTTGGGGCATTGTGCCATGGGATAGTTTGAGAAGGGTGTTTCACCATTGGAAATACTATGTTGAGAAGAGGCATCGTGCCTATGGAAACACTTGCCTTGGGCGATATCTTGAGGTCGAGATTTGGATTCCTTGGTTGGATATGTTGGAAGAATGGTTATGGATATTTGGTTGGATATTGGTTGAACGAGTCTAGGATCGCTTGGTGGGGCGAGAATGTTCGATCCTCTCGTCATACCTACTTGGTGTCTGCATGTCACGGACAACCTGTATTGCACAGGGTTTGGTCTCCTCGAACGGGAGCTCCGGGGCACCGGGACCGTTCGGCCATGGAGGAGACAACTGGGTAACGCGTCTTGGGCGCGGTGCCAGCGGTTGGCAATCGATCCAGGTGGGTTAGCTACTTAGCGCTGTTTTGAGGAGAACCGCATATGATCAGTCCGATCATACGTCCTTTATGGCTTGGCCAGTGACTTCATATAGATAAGAGTTGGTTTGCTTTACTTTGGATGGTTTATGCTTCGCGTAGGCGCGGCCACCTTGCCTCGGCAAGAGTGTGCACTCGAGATTGGATATATATACTGTTGGTTGAGGATGGATATTGAGGCGAGACTGATGGTTCGATATGTTATCGTGCAAGCGATAGCATTGAGTAAGACGGGTCGGTTATATATAAATGCTTGTTGTTTGGTTTGAGATTGAATGTTTGCATGCTTAAACTGCTTTACTGCTTTCCTTAACATGTCATTCATATGTCATGAAACGAATCTAGGATTCAACTAGAAAGATCACCATTTAACTGTGTGCATTCACTATTTTACTTAGTATCGGCTTAGGCGAGTGAGTTACCCCGCTCACCAGTACGGTTGTGTACTGACCCACGTTTGTGGGCAATATTTCAGGTACACAGGCGTAGTGGCGCTGCTTGGATATACGAGATAAGATGTATGAACTGTAAGTACCTTTGTGGGCTAGAGAAAAGAGCAAGAGTATTTCATCGTCTCCGTGGCATCGCCTTTGTGGCATTGACTCGGGGCATTCCGTTTGGACCCTATCATGAGCTTCGCTGCGTATACTCTGTTTGTGTGCTTGGTACACTAAACGGCTTCCGCTGTAACTTGGTTGTTTCGATGATAACATTGGTGTTTGAAAACATTGCCTTGTACGAGCGCAACTCCAGGCTCGTACGGCATCACGTCCCGATGGAAACGATTGTCCTGCGGGAGAGCTGCAACGTGGTGATTCGCGTTCAGTAGGGACTATCGAGCTTGCGGTAGATTGGGGCGTGATAGTAAGTGGTTTAATTGGCTGGCTGATTTTGCTTCAAAGTTGGTGAACGATCCATAACATAATGGTTGGGTACAATCATCCTTGGCAACTATCGATGAGAAGTGTACAACCTGCTAAGGGTGAGTATTCGGTTATTTCGGTTATAACCGAACCGAATTTAGTAAAACTGAAAAAACTGAATTAAAAATTAATCCAATCGAAACCGAACCGAAAATATACATAACCGAAATAAACCGAACCGAATTATTTTTTTCGGTTTTTTGGTTTATTCGGTTTATATCGGTTGGGCCGGTATTTGTTAATCGGTCCATTTGTTTACTGGGCCAAATTTTTAATGGGTCAGTTATTTAGTGGGCCAATATTTTTAATGACCATTTTTAGTACATACAAATGCAAAATTTGAAAAGAACCATAGTAGACAGTAAAATAAACACTTCCATGTGTTCAGCCATACAATGTGTTCAGCCATATAATTTGGTCAGTAAACTGTACATAAAAAAACATTCATATGTCTAACAAAAATTAGACAAGTAAACTTCTGGAAAGTTGGACAGTAAATTGTACATAGAAAATTATAAAATTGGATACTAGTAGAATTATAAAATTACAAAAGTTGACAAAAGTACAACTGGAAAATTTGGCAGTAAAAATACAAAGTTGGGCAAGTAAATAAATGTGAAAATTTTTATGTGTAAAGCCATCCCCAATCAAGAGTCTTGCAGCAAATTAGCTTCAGGGAATTAGCTCCAGGAACGGGCAAACCAATCCTTCTCCTTCTCCAGCATCAGAGCATCTTATCACAATGAACAACAAGTCAACAAAAACATAAGCAAAGAAATAATAGAAAAAAATAGAATTTGAAACAAGAATGCATGAATTAAAAGTACATCCAACTTGGCTTTCTTTAGTTGATTTTCTGGGATAGCTAAAGAATGGCTAGCTAGAAGACGTACAATTTGTTTTATCTGCATGATGGAGCAAAAAAAAGTATGATTTGAAGTCTTTGAAGGCTCAGATAGATATTTTGTGCATCAATAGATGCAGTGTAGTATCTGTCCATTTTTTCTTGCTATCTCATCATTGCCCACTTTTTTCATATTTGTTAGCAAGTTCTAATTGAATAAAACAAGTAAACTATAGTGCTATAAAGGAAAAAAAAAATCTGAATTATCATAGGAATTCAAGTTGCAACTTGCAACCCATAACTGAACCCGAAACCGACAACCGAATAGTGGATTATTAAGAATCGAATTCATCCCAATAAATATTGTTTTTTGCAGTAGTTACACTCTGCTTTTAGGTTCCCATCTCTTGAAATTGTCGGAATTCATCCCAATAAATAGCCCTTTTTATCCAATGCGTTTGTTTTTTACTTTGAGTTTACAATTAGTTGTGTCAGGGTCATTTTTGCCTTGGGAACTTGTTCCCCTCACAACTGGAACCTCAAGCTCAATAGGTTGAGCTGCGCTTGACATCTAAAATAAACATGAAAACAGAAATATATTCCAATTCAAAATCAAATTCACAAATTGAAACTGAAGATAAGAAAACGCACATTGCATGAGTATGATGTTGATGCCATGAACTTGACTTATTTGACGCAATAAATGACCTATTAATTTTAGATAGTAATTTTAGTATAAGAAAGTAATTTTAGTAAATAATATATCATTTTTATACTAGTTAGTAACTTAGTATATACATTCCAGATTAAGCAAAATATGCCAAAATGTGCCAAAAAATTCAGATTTCAATCCAACATCAAACAGTGCTATCAAACAGTGCTACCTATTAATTAGTAAATATCATAAAAAGATAATAGTTTTTGTAAACCAGAAATCAATTTTATTACTATTAGTATCTGTTCTAACAGTTTTTATCAGTTTTTTAATTAATAAACAAACCAATCAATAAAAACTACAAGACTTGTAAAGTACAAAATCTGGCATATATCTATTTCTGATTGTAAATAAAAAATCAATCAATTCACAAAAGTTCAAACAATAAAAAAATTCAGATTATAAGCAATTTGACAAACTGGCCATTGCACAATGCGGCAATTGTGCAAACTGGCACTATAAGCATAGTTGACTAGCCCTGCAAACAAATTTCATTTCCAACCATAAGTATATTTCAAATTTCAATTCCCAAACACAGACAAGAGAGAGAGATAGAGAGATTCTTACAACGATTAATGTAAAATCCAAGCCAATGATCCAACTCCGAGTCCAACCCACAATACATGCATAATTAACAAATAAGTATTACTATGAGAATTAAATATACATAACATAAACTAGAATAAAAATAATTAATATTAATGTTCTAAAATAAATATGTTAGATCTTAAATTACTAACATGAAAAATATATAGATCTGACAAGAAAAAAATTACTTACAGTCTAAAATGTAGAACTTACATGAAAAAATATAGATCTGACATGAAAATAAATTGCTTACAGTCTAAAATATAGATCTGACATGAAAAATATATAGATCTGATATGAAAAAAAATTACTTACAGTCTAAAATATAGATCTGACATGAAAAAAAATAGATCTGACATGAAAATAAATTACTTACTATCTAAAATATAGATCTGACATAAAAAATATATAGATCTGACAAGAAAAAAAAATTACTTACAGTCTAAAATGTAGAACTTACATGAAAAAATATAGATCTGACATGGAAATAAATTACTTACAGTCAAAAATGTAGATCTGACATGAAAAAAATATAGATCTTACATGAAAATAAATTACTTATTTTCTAAAATATACATCTGACATAAAAAATATATAGATCTGAAAAGAAAAAAAATAACTTGCAGTCTAAAATATAGATCTTACATGAAAAAATATAGATTTGACATGAAAATAAATTACTTACAGTCTAAAATATAGATCTGACAAGAAAAATATATAGATCTGACATAAAAAAAAATTACTTACAGTCTAAAATGTAGATCTGGCATAAAAAAAATATAGATCTGACATGAAAATAAATTACTTACTGTCTAAAATATAGATTTGACATGAAAAATATATAGATATGACAAGAAAAAAAATTACTTACAGTCTAGAATGTAGAACTTACAAGAAAATATATAGATCTGACATGAAAATAAATTAATAACAATCTAAAATATAGATCTGACATTGAAAATATATAGATCTAATCATCTAACATGAAAAATATATAGATCTAACATGAAAATAACTTACTTACAGTCTAAAATGTAGATCTGACATGAGAAAAATATATATCTTAAATTGGACAGTATAAATTAAACAAGTATAGATCTGAACATAAACAGTCTAAAATACTTACAGATCTAAAAAAATATAGACGATATAAATCAAATCCTCAATATAAAAAAATAATACTTACAGATCTAAAATATAGATGTAGATCTGGTCTACAAGTAGTCCCCAAACGGTATATCTGAACTCAGATCATGATTTTTAAGGTTGATCTGAATTAGGGTTTCGACAGAGGAGAGGGAGGTTTGGGAGAGGAGGCTCGAGAGTGGCCGAGTGGGAAGGAGGGGAGGAGGACGAGGGCTGGGTCACGATGAAGGGACCGACGAGTCGGAACTCGGAGAGGAGAGGAGAAGACTCGAAAGTGGAGTGAGGAGAGGGAGCGGCATGAGGAGAGGATTCTGAGAGTTTTAGAGAGGAGAGAGAATGTTAGGGTTAGGTTAGTTTTTATATAGAGAGTGAAATTACATAGGGGTATTTACCTAATTGTACGTGTTAATCGGTTTTCGGTTTTAAACCGAAACCGAAACCGAACACGCCACCCGAAACCGAAACAGAATACCGTTTAATGGGTTTTCCAGAACTAAACCCGACCCAAAAAATTTCACACCCGACCCGAATCCCTTATTCGGGTCGGATCGGTCCGATTTTCGGTCCAGACCCGTTTTCTGCTCAGCCCTACAACCTGCCATATTCCAATAGTATTGTATCATGGTTTTTCTCTCTCTTGCGAAATTTAGCTTGTACATGTTGTACTCCTTGTGAATTGTAACACATCCTTTATTCAAGATGCCAAATAACAAGCTTACAGTTTTTATCTTACTACTATTTTTTTTAGAAATTGTAGAATTTAATAATACAACATCACTGGTATTTTTAGCATTTTTTTCATTTGATACATCTAATTATATTGTGATTAGTGTTTCTCAAAAAAATATAAATCACTTGTGAGTAAATTAGAACAAAATTAGAGTTGGATAATTGATATATTGTTAACTTGCCATGCATTAACCATCTGTGAATTAAGTTAAAGAAATAAGGACTCATTTGGCTACAAATCAAAGTAATAGGGTAGTATTAATTAAAATTATAATGGGAAAAAATAAAGTTAGTAATTAGTAACCGCGTAAATACAAATAACTCAACTATAAATGACTAGGCATGTTCACGAGCTTTGCTCGTGCAACAAAAAAAAAAAAAATCACGATATTATTAAAAAAAATTAGACTAGATTAAAATGTTTTAATTATGTTTTGAATATTTTCTAATTAAAATTTGGTATAGATATATTTTTAGAATCTTGAATATATATTTAGTTAGACAATACCATGTACTTAATTTAAATATAATTTAAATATTGAATATATTTTAGGATATATTATATGTTAAGGTAGTTGGAAGGATTTAAAATTTTTATTTTTAATTACTTAAGAGAAGAGGTATATACACAGTTAGAAAAAAATTTGAATATTTAAAAAAAAAATTTATTTAGTGGAAGATATACATATAGTTTGGACGGCTCACTTTTGAGCTGTTTAGATTTTACTCTACAGTCCAATAGTCATTGCTTGGTCAAGAGTCCTAGGTGTCTCAATCTCAAGCAAATCACAAGTTATAAGATGTATGATCACCAAACATATAATAGTAAGGCGTCATAAACTATACATACACAGATATTCATGAAGCTAGTTACAAAATGAAGAACTAGCAAGAATACAATATTACATGATCAGCTCTAGCTATAGTCTATAATATTTTGTACATGTAGGCCTGCAGGCTAGAATGTCAAGTTCCAAAACACAAGCTAAACACGTGCTCGGTGGCTAAACGCCTCAAAAGTATAAGTACAAGATCAAGTGGGTGATGAAGAAAAAACTCACTCATGTCCTCTGGTGCTCTTGGTGTTCACCATCTTGAGGCAAAAAATACGAGAGATCCTGCGGTCCTGCTCCAAAATCTGGTCATACAAAACCAGTGGGGTCAGACCCTAAAATAGCAGGTCTGTCATGGAAAAGCTCCAAGTCTGAAAACTTGTATTCTCCATGAAATCCTCATTTCAAGTCCGAATCCAGCAAGTTCAAAACATAGAATCACTAGGTTTGGAAAATATCAAGTTTTAAGAGATCAAAACCAAGTAAACTCGTGGAAGCTACAAACTGAAAACTTAGATCTACTCCAACCAAGGCATCAAAATCAAAAATACCAAGAATTAAACATGTAGAGAAACTCATAGAGAATAATATAAAGCAATAAAATGCAAGAAAACTAAATAAATGCAATATAGTAAGTTCTTCCTCCTTGGCAAGATGTACTTGACTAAACCCACTACTAAACTAATACCACTACTACCCAAGGCAAGCTCACGGCTGGGGCTAGGGTTCGGCTAAAGAGAGGAGAGGGAGAAGAAAAATGAAGAAAGAAATGAAGAAGAATGAGGAGGGGGAGAGAAAGGGAAGGCTATATATATCAAAGGTGACTAGCACTATTCACAATTCTAGAAATTATATAAAAGCAGCTAAAAAATTCATAATTATACAGGAAGCAATATACAGCTATAACACACATATATCAGATAAAATATAATAATACTAAAATAGTGAGACGGGTCTCACAGTTTATAAGCCACATTATAATGGTAGAGATGGATTAATCACTTCCCAATACAACCATATACAAAGAACCATTGCATTTCTAGCGCAATTGTTTTACTTTGGGAATAATTTTACAACCATATCCAGCGATCCACATGATCAGATCTATTTTTAGTGTAAAAACTTTCAAAATAAAAATATAAATTGCCCAAGTTTTAAAATGAATGGATAGACCCAAGGTTAGGGTTCGAGTACTTTGTTGAGGCTGCAGACATGACCTGAAGCGTGTACAGGTCCGTTGAAGGTTGGGGTTAGAAACATGGAGTAGTATAACTAACGGGTGTGACCTAGAAACTAGAACTACTAGAACTTCACCCGATACCGACTACATGTGCCATTACGTCATTTAAGCTGTTGAATACTTTTTGTTACTATGAGGAAGAGGACCACATATATACATTAATGGAGGAAAGCTAGCAAGAGGTCAACATAATAAGCTCAAGAGGATTAAGAACTGAAAGTCATGTTTTGTAGAGATGTATCCTCTAAAAACTTTCCATAAATGATGTGATAAATCACCTTCCTATCACCTTCCTACATTCAGCTTTGCCCGCCCAATTTTAGGTTAAGGGAATCCTTTTTGAAATAGGTAATGATGTAGTAAATTAATTGTTGGACAAGTTTAAAGTACTGAAATGTTCTTGTACTTTTGCATTTTTACTCTCCACACGATTTCCAAAAAAAAGTGAATTATTTGTAGCAATTTCTCTTGTCAACTTTCCGGAATAAATTATCTCCAAATTAATATTGTATCATCATTTATATTCCAACTCTCTTGAAACTACAAATTGCTAGTCTGCCTATTTGACCACCCTTTACTTTACCCTAAGTGAACAGTCTGAAGTCCAATATTATATATATATATATATATATATATATATATATATATATATATATATATATATATATATATAATTTGGAGATAATTTATTCTGGAAAGGTAACGAGAAATTGCTACAAATAATTCACTTTTGTTTGGAAATCGTGTACAAATGCAAAAGTACAAGGACATTTCAGTACTTTAAACTTGCCCAGCAATTAATTCACTACATCATTACATATTTCAAAATGGATTCCCTTAACCTAAAATTTGACGGGCAATGTTGTATTTTGAAAGATGGTAAATTGTAGGAAGGTGATAGGAAAGTGATTTAGCACTTCATTTATGGAAAGTTTTTAGAGGATACATCCCTACAAAATATGACTTTCAGTTCTTAATCCTCTTGCACTTATGATGTTAACCTCTTGCTAGCTTCCCTCCATTAATGTATATATGTGGTACTCTTTCCAAAAAAAAAAAAAAAAAATTATTTGTGGCAATTTCTCTTGTCACCTTTCCAGAATAAATTATCTCCAAATTAATATTGTATCATCATATTATGTTCCAATTCTCTTGAAACTACAAATTGTCACTCTGCATATTTGACCACCCTTTACTTTACCCTAAGTGCACAGTCTGCGCAAGTTCAATCTGTCCGAGTACAAGAGATGTACATATATATCCACAAGGCCATACAAAGTTCATATATATATATATATATATATATATATATATATATATATATATATATATACTCATTCCATTATACCCTCTCATCATCTTAAATGTTACTTATACTTAATTATTGTTACTATAAGGTCATATTTGGTTCACGGAATCATGGTCTTGAGAAAGGAAAGTCATTTCTTTCCGGTGTTTGGGTGCGAAGGAAAACGAGGAGGAAATGAAAATGAATCCTAAAGAAAGGAATATATATATATATATATATATATATATACTCATTCCATTAAACCCTCTCATCATCTTAAATATTACTTTTACTTAATTACTGTTACTATAAGGTCATGTTTGGTTCGCGGAATCAAGGCCTTGAGAAAGGAAAGTCATTCCTTTCTGGTGTTTGGGTGCGAAGGAAAACGAGGAGGAAATAAAAATGATTCCTAAAGGAAGAAAAAATAGAGAAGAAAATAATGAATATATATATATATATATATATATATATATATATATATATATATATATATATATATATATATATATATATATATATATATACTCATTTCATTAAATCCGCTCATCATCTTAAATGATACTTATACTTAATTATTTTTACTATAAGGTCATGTTTGGTTCGCGGAATCACAACCTTGAGAAAGGAAAGTCATTTATTTTCGATGTTTGGGTGCGACGGAAAACGAGGAGGAAATGAAAATGATTCCTAAAGGAAGGAAAAATAGAGGAGAAAATGGTTCCCACATCCAGCAAAGGATTTACTTTCCCACCTCTAAGGATTCGATTTTTCTTCCAATTTCCTTGTCTTTTCCAAACAATGGAAAGAAAAATTGTTCGAAATGATAATTTTCTAAAGGAAAGGAAAGAACAAAAAATTGATTTCCATTCCTTTATTTTTTTCGAAAACCAAACGAGGCATAAAGTTAAAGTTAGATTCAACTAAAACCTTTTCGGAAAGAAAAACTAGTGTTAATGTCAATTTTTTTCTCCAAAAAATGTCATAGATATTTTTGAAGCCAGGAAGGTGGAAAAGAGTGATGCCCATCCATGACGCTTCTTTCTTTGTAGAGAATTCTGACTCCTTTTACGATTTATACAGAAAGAAAAAGCAATAGAAAAGAAGAAGAGAAAACTTACAAGAACACACAGAATTTAACGTTGTTCGTTTATCTGGTTGAGAACCTACGTCCACGATCGCTGCAGATTTTTTTTTTCACTATATTCTGAAATTGTACAATCTGCCATAATAGTCCTTTTATAGGTGTAGGATATTAGGACGACTTAATTACATATCGATTCGTCAGTCAATGAGCTAAACGATCCAGTCACTTACGTGATCAAACTGGAGGAGTCCAATCAATTAGACTTCATACAACCTAACATACTCCTCATAACTCTTCTATGGTTCTACCTAGCCCTGATCATCTAAGACGTTGGAAAGGCATCCGCGGGACACTGACCACTTGGTAATTTCATGAATAGAGATTTCCACAATTGACAATACTAACAATTTTTTATCTATGATTTTTTTTTTTTACAATTTTTTAGCCTGTTGATAGGTGTATATTTTTAGATGGTTATATATTAACCAATATAAGTGGGTACTTTTTAGTTTTTTAGGATATAGTATAGAATTGGAAAATTTTATATATTATTTGAGAAAATAATGCCTTTTACTTTATCTATTCCAAAAAGAAAAATCAATATATATATATAATTCAAATTTACATTATTAAAATAATATATCATATTATTATTTCCAGTGAACATGAAGAGAACGGAAAAGGGTATAAATGTAACTTCCTCTAAAACCTAGTAAGAAGACCCATGCAATCCGCGGTGTTGCATTGAGTACTTGACCTATTTGGACATATTGGGACTCCTTTTAAACCCCCCCTTTGTCACAACACTCTTCACACATTTCACATCCAAGTGATAGATTATCATAAATTTATCCACTCTCACATCACCCCTTTGCTTTGCAATACTTTCATTGCTAATATACTTTCTTTGCACTTTAAATTAAGGTTGAGCTTTGATCTCTTTTGTACTCAGATCATTTCTTTCTTAGAAATGTATATTTCCATCTTGCTCTTTCTCACATATATATATATATATATATATATATATATGTGTGTGTGTGTGTGTGTATTTCATTTCATTATCTATATTATTTTATCAATTTTTGTCTCATTATCTATCTATGTATTTCATTTCATTTTAATTTTATTCAACTCTCTGATCATATACTTTTTCATTGTTGATATACTTTCTTCACACTTTAAATTAAGGTTGAGCTCTAATCTCTTTTGTACTCAGAACTTTTTTTTTTTTTAGAAATGTATATTTTCTTCATGCTCTTTTTCATATATATATATATATATATATATATATATATATATATATATATATATATATATATATATATATATATATATATATCATTTTTTTCTCATTATCTATATAAGTATTTTATTCATTGGGTTTTCTAATTAAGCTATATGTTGTTTCTTTTTATAATGGTTTTTTGTTAATTCTTGAATGGTGTTTATAACGGTGTTTCGTTATCCAATTGAACCTCAAAATTTTCTATATAGAATTTGTCTTTTTTTTCCAATTTACATTAGTTGGGGGATTTATTCCCACAGTTTTTTATCTAAAAAAGTTAAATCAGTTATATAAGATTTAAGTTTTGCGACCACAAAGCTATGAGTACCGATATGGTAAATAATGTCTTCTTCTTCTTTTTCTTTCAGTTCTGGTATGTGATTCTAGCAAACAAGTTAATTTCAGTTTCCTTTACTTCTCATTTTATGTTTTATAGTATGTATTATATTGTTTTCTTATTTGTATTAATTCACTCATCTATATACTTAGTAAATTATTGTAGGTGCACATTTTTTCGTTCACTGTATGAAATGGGTCTTTAATTTCTTATTGTGTACGTAAGTTAGCTAGGCCTTTAAAGGAGAGGAATGATAGAGTTGAAAAAGAAATACGTGTCTTTAGCTAAAAAAAATTTTTGTTGTTGTCTACATATATAATTCAGGTTTTAACGTAAGTCATTATATAGCTACAGAGAATGGGCTGGAAATTTTATGATCCAGTTACAAATCTCTTATAGCATGGTGTCAAATTAATGTATACAGGATATGTGAAAAATTAGTGATATTCATTTGTATAATTATGTTATGCTTACTATGATTATTCCTTTCCTCCTATATATATGCTCAAACGTGGATTTGACTAATCTTTTTTAAGGATTAAAGATACAGAAAAACTGTTAGAAAGATACTAGTCTACTAGCTAGTTCTTAATTCATAAAATGTTAATTACTTTTGCAAATTTTGCCTATCAGAGTTCGTGAAGTTTATGATTTAACTAGTTCAATATGTACGTGAAATAAATAAATTTAAGTGCAATAGAGACTTATTTTTATTACAAGCTGGTTCGGCTTGGATGGTGATCAATAGGGTTTCAAGTATATGTATGTTTATTTATAGGTATGTTTGTTCTTTAGGGTTCCAATTATATTGATGGTTTAAGATCTTTGGTAATTTGGCTTGGAATTGA
This sequence comes from Iris macrosiphon, assembly GCA_036927795.1. Classification (NCBI taxonomy): domain Eukaryota; kingdom Viridiplantae; phylum Streptophyta; class Magnoliopsida; order Asparagales; family Iridaceae; genus Iris; species Iris macrosiphon. The sequence continues at coordinate 340,392,202 of JAYESA010000004.1, forward strand.
TTGCTTTAGATTCAGTGGTAAGCTTGTAATGTTAGAGGTATATAACCAATTAGTATATGTAAAGGTATAGCTAGAATCCTACTGATAATTTCTTCTTTTTTTTCTATTAGCATGGATCGCACAAGAAAAGTACTATTCGAAAATCTACTAGATGCAATCCTCGACGAAGACGACACAGAACAAGATGAAGCTCTGAGCGACACAGACATGGACGAGAATGCGCTCTTGCGTCGCATGGGGAGGGATAGGAAGAGGCTAAAGCTTTTGAGGAGAAAAAAGCAGCAGCAAGTACCAAATCAGCCCACCGATCAAAGTAGAAAGAAACTTCTGATGGCCCAAGACGCCATCCAAGGATACATGGTGAAGGCCATGGAGGAGGGTGGCGCCAAGGGGTTTGCTTACGGCATAATCCCCGAAAACGGCAGGCCGGTGAGCGTTGCCTCCGCCAACTTGAAAGGCTGGTGGCAGGAGAAGGTCCGCTTCCACCGCGACGCTCCAGCCGCCGTTGCCAAATACAACTCCGAGAACGCTGCCGCATTAAGGTTGTCTTTGCTAGAGGAGCTTAACGGTGCGGTGACCTCGACCGCGGAGATGCTCAAGGAGTTCCAGGACTCGTCGCTCTGCTGCCTCCTGTCGGCACTGATGCCGCACTGCAGTCCTCCCCAGAGGTCTTTCCCTCTGGCCAAGGGAGCCCCGCCGCCGTGGTGGCCGACGGCGGAGGAGGATTGGTGGACAGGGCTGGGGGACATAGGCAGACCACCCTACAAGAAGCCTCACGACCTGAAGAAGGCGTGGAAGGTGGGTGTCATTGTAGGCGTCATCAAGCACATGTCGGGAGACATGAGCAAGGTCCGTCGAGTCGTGAACTGCTCGACGAAACTGCAGGTGAGGATGAGCTCTAAGGAGTGTGAACTACTCTCTGCAGTCCTCGATCGAGAGGAGCGGCAACGTAATTCGTCAGTCGACGAGGCTGCTGCAACTACTGCTGCACTTGAGGGTGGCAGCAGCAGCAGCACGATCGGTCAGAAGAGAAAAGTTCCTGCTGTCGAGCTGCCGGACGCGGGGAGTGGGACTGTAGTCGCTCCGGGGTTCTCTGCGGATGTGCCTATAGTGTCTGATCTATTTGGGCACTACCATGTCGGCCAAGATCATACTACGCAGGTTGGGTCTCAGCAGGAAGTTAACGTCGACGTGGACAACAGCAACTTGTACATTCCACAAGTTGAAGATCTGCTGCAACAGACTGACGACGTCTATCAAAATGAAGCAGCAGCTGAAGCAGAAGATCTAAGAACGATGAATATGGCCGCAGAGTCGTTCAATGACCCGCATTGGTTGGATAACTTCTTTGATGGGTTATAGAAGAGTTCGAGTATTAAGAGTGATCCAGCTGCCACATTCCAGCAATAGTGTACAGTGTGTTCTAATTAAAATCATTATTATTTTTTTATCTATAAAGTGTAAGTGAGCGTTCTTTTATGGCTAAATTTCAACTTTGATAACCTCAACTATACATATTTGGGGAGCAAATCACCTATCCTATATTCCCTATTCCAATTCTGTTCCAACCCCATAAAAATTAAAAAAAAAAAACCCAAATATCAAAGAGAAGGTTACAGAATTGGGGCATAGAATATAAGACAGTTGATCCGGACTGCCATATTTGGCAACTTAATAACTTTCAAAATAATCAACTTGATATTCTACAAGATAAATTTTCGAAAATATTCCTCTCTCCCTCTCTCTCTCTCCACCAACGCCCCTCTCCCCCCTACTCCCACCCCAGCGCCGCTCGTGCCTCCCCCCCCCCCCCCCCCCCCCCCCCTCTCCCCCTCCTCGTCCTGTGCGCGCCGTCCATGCCCGTCGCTTGCCGTTGCTGCGCCTGCTCCTGCTGTTGTTGTTGCGTCCGGGCCCGCTGTTGTTGCTGTTGTTGCTATTGCTGCTTCCGCCGCCACGGTTGTCGTTGTCCACGTCCTTGTTGTCGCCGCCACAGCTGCCGCGTCCACCGTTGTTGCTGCTGCCACTAGACGAATTCGTTCCGAGTTCAGTCGGCGGACTGACAAAAATTAGCATGGTATTTTATACACCGTTGGATCGTATCCTACGGTCCAGGTTGGTTGCGAAAATGGGGAGTATAAGTTAGGTTTTTCCTAACCCTAACACAAGCAATAAAGAGAGAAAACGGAGACAAGAGTGCCACTGCAACTTTGGAAAGGAGAAATAATGATTGAAAACCGTTTCGGAAGAGGAGATAATTTTTGGATAATTTATCATTGTCTTCTATCTTCGTGATGTAATCTATTTTCTATTCCTAAGCGTTGTGGTGATCCGTGTTAGATCTGGAGGAGCTTGTAGAGGGTGTATTCTTTTTATTCCATTAGTAGAGGTTCTTCATGGTTTGACTACGATCGTCCCGTGGTTTTTCCATCTGGATTTTTTACGTAAAAATTTCTATGTCTGAGATTTGTGTTTGACGTTTTTGGATTTATGCGTTTTGTTTGGTTCTCTCACAGAGACTCTATAGTTTGGAAAACGATTTTCGTACTTTTGTTTCTAACACCGACTACCTGGAGGATGGACCCAATTCAGTGAGAACCCAAATTTTTTTTTTTACTTTCATCCCACATCATATCGTGGAGTGAGGAAGTGTAGAAGAGAATTTTGGAGGAGAACAGGAACTGAAGTGTGTTAGACAATTCCTTATCTTCTTCCAAATACAAGCTTCACCAAACACTTTATTTGAAGTTCATCTCTTATTTTTTCATAAATCTTCACTTTAGACTACTTTTTATAAGGTTACCAAACAAGTCCTTAGAAAAGCAAAATTTGTCTTCTTTTTTTGACCATGCACGCACATACATATTAATTTGAAGGGAATATGGCAGGAAGTGTCACCGTTTAATGTCATAAATTGAAGTGGGACTAGGGATTGTATCTTCTAGAAGCTCCCGCTTCCGCTCAATCGATAGACAGCTCCATACAGCAAATACGTCATCCTTTTCCACTCCCTTTTTTGGTTTACTTAATTTTATTTTTTTGGGAAGGAATTGATGCAATGAATTGATAACATAGAAAGTTTAAAGTACTAAAATATTCTTCTATTTTACATTTGTTTTTCACTCTAAATGGAAGTAAAGTGAAAAAAAAAACTTCCTCAGATTTACGTTTTTACAATTAAATATCTCTAGATTTAAAAAAAATTACATTTTATATTTGGTTTATTTTTCACCCAGTTTGATTTTCTGTCCTTAACGGACGTCAAATTCGACGTCAAATGACTAATATACCTCTCACTAATCCTAATCCTAATCCTAATCCAATTCTAATCATAATCATAATCCTAATCATAATTCTAACTCTAACCCTCTCTAACCCTCCTTCTTCGACAGTGCGGACGACTGCAGTGGTAGGAACGGCGACTCGGGGAGGAGAGGAGGTGAGGCTCGGGATGGAGGGGAGCTCGGGTCGAGGGGGGCCGGCGCGGGGGAGCAACGCGCGGGGGGGGTAACGCGAGGCGGCCGCGAGGGAGCTGCGCTGAGGGTCGGTACGGGGGAGCTGCGGGGGGGGGGAGGGCCGAGGAGTGCGCGCAGGAGAGCTACGTGCGGAGGCTGTCGCGGGCTAGCTGCGAGCGCCCGGGGACAAAAGCGGGGAGCTGCGAGCGCCCGGGGACGAAAGCGGGGAGCGCTGTGGGGGGAGGCTGCAGGGGAGCTAGGGGGAGCGCGGTGGAGGAGGGGGGGGGGGGGCTGAGGGTGGGGTTGGTGGTTGTGGTGAAGGTGGTGGTGGGGGAGGGGGGGCCGAGCACGGCTAGGAGGAGGGGAGGTGCTCAGGGAGGAGGGGGAGGGGGTGCGGGGAGGAGGAGGAGGAGGCCGGCGACGCAGGGAGGAGGAGGAGGAGGAAGCACGGTAGAGGAGGAGGGAGGAGCTGGAGGAGAGGGGTTTGAGGGGTGGAGGGGAGAAGGGGAAAGGTAGTTTAGGGTTTTCATTTTTTATTTAACTTTATTTTTAACAAAAAATGAACGGAAGAGACTATTTTGATCAAAAAATTTAGGGAATCTTAATTTGCTAACTAGACAAATTATGGGAGAGATTTTTTGCGCTTTACCCCGCTAAATAGTTCCTTCTAATGTTGAATATTTCAATTTCTTGGCAATGATTTTGGAACTTCAATGTTATTTTTGAAGGATGTCATTGCAAAACTACAAAAGTAGTTGTCCGACTTTATAAATATATTTTCTGCACATTCGCTTGTCAACTTGAGCTTTGAGGATCAATGGGCTAATTAACAAGTTATCAAAATAACCCAGGGTCGGGTTGCTTTCAACCCTGCTATTTGGCTCGCTCCGGTTGTGCACCTGTTTCAGGGGGAGGGCAGAGCGGTAGGGAGGAGATGGGGTGGCTCGGCTTACGAGGAGGAGACGGTGGTGGCGACGACAACGTTCTGACGGATTACGACGGAGCAAAAGTGGGGAGGACGTCATTGTCGTTGTAGGAGGAGGAGGAGTATGCGGTAAAGCAGGAGAGGAAAAGGCGGCTGAATTTGGTTCGCTATCGCTACCGCTACCGTGCTTCGTACCGCGTGCATAGTGGGTGCACGGTCGAAGCGAGCCAAATATCATTTTCGGGTTGCTTTAACCCAGATGTCAACTAATGGAATGGGAGTTCCACCTGACATTTTCTTGTCCTTGGTGTAATATAAGTATCTTAACACAATATAATATCCTATGAAATATGTGTAAATACGTAAATATCAACAACAAAAAAAGTAAACGAAATATAAACAGATATTCTAATTCAATATTGTGCCGGTCGCGGCTAAAGATTAGGTTACGAGTAAGGAATATTTTACGAGAGGTTTATATCAACCTACCTTTGAGTGACTATTGACTATTGTTAAATACTAATTGTGGGTGGGCGCAAGATGATTTTCAAAAGGGGTCTCATTCATTAGATAGAGATCATATAGCCACGATTTTGTGATTTATTGTCGAGCCGATCACTTCCTATCAGAGTTGGATTATGGGATCTCCACTCGGAAACAAAGAGAAGATGTATAAGAAGAAGATATACAATAATATGAAGATGGAAGTTTGTTGAATAGAGAAATTCATGAGCATAATGTTGAGCGATAACTCGTTATTTTGATGAATCATTTCTTCGAACATAATATTTTGTAGACATTTTTTTCTTGAATGGGTTAGGTTTATAAGGCAACTCTCTTATGAGGGGAATATCTTAACCTCGTAGTGATTTTATTTCTTTTATCCCAAAACCCTAATATAAACCGGCATCACATACCAGAATCTGAAAATATTTCAACTCTTCTAAAACTACAACTCCTGTAAATACTCAAACTGACTCAGATCCCTTTCGATTTTTGAGGGTAAGTGTACTTAAATGTCCTGACTGCAATCTTGTTCCACGTACAAGATATCAACCCCAAAGCCCTTTTTTTTTTTTTTTTTAAACCCCAAAGCGCATATACATTGTTATAGCCATAAAAATGATTGAAATAAGATCGAGGTATAAACCTCTTAACATATTGTTAAATATAGTTGAATTGGCTTGTATAACTTTACTCTTTGTAGTATACAGAATAGGTCAAAATTAAGCAACATTATTTTTCGGCCCTTTTTGGATTTGAGTAATCATATATATAATTAGAGATATCAAGCATTTTCATGTTTTTTGTTTGGTGGATAGTGAAGGAAAGGAAAGGAAAGGAAAGGAAAGGAAAATAAAACCCTTTCATGATGTATAAGGTGATCCTATTTGTATAGTATTTCATTTTTCTTCCCTTTATTTTCCCTTACTTTCTTAGCAACATGAACAGAGCCTTATTGGAAAACTGTAATTAGTATGTCAGTTCTTTTTCAAGAAAATATTAATTGCTTTGCTAAAAAAATTATCTTAGTAATTCTATGATTTAATTAGTTTTGGATACACAGAAAATAAATCGAGTCTAGTTTATCAAGTAAAGATAATATATCACCAATTTAAGATTTATATGAATCTTCATGGTTACTTAAGTTTCTCGGGACCAAAACTTCCTATAGAACAGACTATGTTACTAGCAATCACTATTAGACGCCCATTGTTTCTTCTCCATATTATTATAATAGCATTGTGCACCAACGAGAACATGATGGCTATAATATATCATTAGTTAGTTTCTCTACTCTCTTTTTTTTCAAAAAGAGCAACTAATATTAAAGGTGCAGTTGTAATTGATTTATTACAAGCTTATTTAGCTTCGTTGGAGATCGTCAAGGTTCAAGAATAAATGCATAGTTAGAGGAGTGTTGTTAAGAAAATAGATTCTAGGTTCAAGATTGAAGTACAAATACCTTGGATCATATATGAGTAACTTGATTGTTTTAAATTCATGAATAGCAAGTATTGTTAAAGTTTTAAGAAATTTCTCGTTTTGAACTAGTACTAACCAAATAGTATGTTCATGTGCATAGATTTTGTAAGATATTTTATACTGTAATATAACATAAAGACAGTTTTATGGGAAAAACTTATAATCAAAGTAACAAGTTCAATTAGATCAGTATGGATAGATCAAATGTATAATCGGATTCAACATATACATTACATAATAGAAATTTTTACTATTCTCAGGGTTCTATAAGATTCCAGCGTATACATTTACATCTATCAACCAGCATATATAGAAGAAAAGCTCCTGACCAATTAATAATTAGAAATGGAGTCGATCGAGTACGCATGTTGCTACGACTTCTCAATGGATTGACGGATCTGGAGCAGAATTTATTTCCAATATATATATACAACCCATTCTCTACAGACACGCCTGCAGGCACAGTAAGAAATAATTAATATGCATGGAAACTATTAGAGAGAACAAACGAGTGACTTCTAGTATGGAAGCTTGGAATTTTGATGAAATAAAGAAACGAGGAACGCTAATTTTTAACTAATGGTGATTCATTACACAAAAATAAAAACTATGGATGGCTACAAAATTGAGAAAAAAAAAAAACAAAGACTAATCGTGTAAAGGGGAAAGAGATTAATGGAAGAAGATCATTAAAGAAAAAAGTGAACAATTAATATTTATGGTTATGGTAATGTTCTCTTCGTCCATCTTAGTCTCCTGTGGTACTATGATAATCAAGTATGATCAGTAATAATGATGATGAAGAGAGCAAAAGAGATTTAGGTATAAAAAACACACAACCATATTTTGACAGAAACATAAACGACTATATATATTATGTTCACATAAACTTTGGTGTGGAGTTCAAGATGATATGCAATAGTGGTCAACATTCGGTTTATTCGGTTTCAACCGAACTGAAATAGTCAAAACCGAATAAACCAAAAATCTAAATCCGAAACCGGACCGAAATTAGCCAAAACTGAAACCGAACCGAACGTAGTAAACTATTCGGCTGAACATTATTATTGTTTTATGGATCGGACCCAAAGTTAGAATCACGGTTAAATTATACTAAAACTTATAATTTTATAAACACATTTGTTATATTTCAAAATTGTGTCTAAAGTTGGGCTTCAAAACATATAATATAATTGTTGTTTTCAAAATACACACATTTTGGACCGAAATAGAATAAGAAACTTTAGTATTTTCATAATTGAAACCGATCCGAATCTCTTATTTGGTTCGGTTATATTCGATTTTCGGTCCAAAATCGAATAATGCTCACTCCTACAACGATGTAGTGTAGCTCAATGAACACCCTCGGATTGTGATGAAATCTTAAAAAAAAAATTGCAAAAAAATGGATGGTTGTTGGAAACAAGAAAAAAAAAACTTATTTAAGAGAGGCTGAGAGTAGGGGTAAGTATTCGGTTTATTCGATTTCAACCAAACCGAAATAATCAAAACCGAATAAACCGAAATTCTTAAAATCTAAAACAAAAACGGAATCGAAATAAGCCAAAAACCAAAACCAAAACGGAATAAGCTATTTGGTTATTCGGTTTATTCAGTTTATTCTGTTGAAAATTATTATTGTTTTACGGATAGGGCCCAAAGTTGGAATCGTAGTTAAATTATATTAAAAGTTATAATTTTGTACAAACTTTGATTTATTTCAAAATTGGGCTTCAAAACATATACATAGATTGTTGTTTTCAAAATATACACATTTGTAATCACAAAATATGCATAGAATTAGGGTATTTACATAATTCCATAAATCTTATTTGGTTTTCAGTTTTAGACCAAATTCGAACTCCAAAATCGAATAAAATAATTTAGTATTTTCAAAATCGAAACCGAACCAAAAAAATTTCAAACCGAACCAAATCTCTTATACAGTTAGGTTACGTTTGGTTCAATTTTTGGTCCAAAACCGAATAATGCTCACCCCTAATATGCAATCCATAGATATTCTATTAATAACATTCCTCAAAAACAAACAAAAGAAAAAGAACAACATTTAGCTGAATTAATAATTATGATATAAATTTATTTGATCAATATTAAACCCATCACAACCATAACCATAGGGCCGGTCATGGCCCAGGACAAATCAGGCAACCGTCCAGGACCCAAAATTTTGAGGGTACGAAAAAATTAGATTTCTTTACTATCTAAGTGAAAACCTTCTGGCTCTAGTGGTCAATAGTTGGAGACAGCGCATCCTGACTCGGTGGATTTGATCTCCGCTTTTAAGCATCCACATATATTTTTGAAATAGCAGCTGTTGGATTATCATTTTTAACCATTTAGATTAGATGAAAATCTCGGATGAAATTGAATAGTTTAAGGATCAAATATGAACGATTAAAATTGACAATTCAGCTGATGTTATTTCAAAAAAAATGCTTAAAGGCGTAGATCTCTATCCCTGTATATATATATTTTTAAGAACTTCTCAATTATATATATATATATATATATATATATATATATATATATGCAAATGACGTCTAGCCTATTGGTTAAGACCGACACATTACCCAGGAGGTTGCAGGTTAGAGCTAGTGAGTTGGTGATGGGTGCAGCGCTGGTGCGATTCAAGTGCGGTGCAGGTGCAGATGTGGACCTACGGGCCGAGATGTGTTGGGCCTTCGGGCCAGGAGTCTGGTTCAAGTGCGGTGCAGGTGCTGATGCGGACCTACGGACCGAGATGTGTGAGGTCTTCGGATCGGAATGTGGTGGTCCTTCGGACCGAGTTTGTAACCCTTCGGACTAGGAGTCTGTAAAACAATTACCTCATCCAGATATATATATATATATATATATATATATGTGTGTGTGTGTTAGTTATAGTGTTATAGGAGGGGCATTATTTTGATTTTTGTCATCGCCGCCAAAAACATACATAGCATTTGCATAACATGAAACCGATATGGAAGGTTCAATCATGGGAAAAGAAATTACAACTTGTTCTTTCTAAATGCAAAATAAGAGTTTATGGTGAATAAAATGTTAGACAATATCATAGAGATTTGAAGGTTAAGACCTTTACTCAGAGCTAATGATTTGCGTCAATAAACTCATAAACATTTCTTATTCAAAAGAAAATAGGCTAATTGAAAGGGAGAAACAGTGAGATACTAGAAGCATGTCATTTCGACCCGTAGAGTCTGAGCACATGCAGGTCAGTTGAGAACGTTTTTCGCACAATTGATATACTCCCCGGCAAGGTTGGCCAACCAGTTTCTTTTTTTCCAAAGCATTCCAAGAGAGAACCAGTATATATGGAAATATTTTGGTTGATGTTATATATAACTGGAAAAAGTTAGTACACATATAAAATATCATCAAAGAAAATATCAAACAACACGTGAAATCAAAATCTCACTAGCTTCATAATAATCTCTATTGTACCTTATGGTTGATATGGGATGGGACCTTGATCCTTATAACGACTGGTGAAGGTTGATGGGTATGGTAAATTATTGTCCTCCAGTAAGCTCTAGACTGATCCCCACGTACCGACTACTTCAATACGCCAAGATTGCCATGATAGAATGCCTTCCTACTACATTACATTTTGTGTTACTCGCTTTTCCTAAATTTTTCATTGGCAATTTATAGCAGAGAGAGCGTCTCTACCAAATATTCTATTAAATTTAGTAAATCAAACTTATGATTATAACTTAGATATGCAAGGGTACGTCTACCCGTGCTACACTATGAATGGAGAAGACTTAGATGAAGATCATACATTGTATGACATATTATATTTATATTTAGTAAATCAAACTGCTGATTATAGCTTACATACAGTGTACGTGATGGTCATAGAAGAAGGCTTGGATTATCTTGAATATATGTTAGTGTTTTCCACTTAGCTTTGGGAGTTTTAATCTCACATTTGAAAACCACCAATGTGTATATCTCAATATATAGCTATTCTTAGTATTGGTATATGCACATGGGGTGGTGGCCCAAGTGGGTTGACTTTCCTAGAGAGCTTAAGTGTGAACTCCATTATGACAATATTTTTTCGTCACCACCTCTGGGAAGTTTTTTTTAGGAGCTAAGCCCTGCAGGGGCTTAGCGACTCGGACTCAATGGCGCAAAGTGTCGCTTTGTTGGCACACTTTGCACTTAGCATCGTCGCATGGCGCTCGTGCGCTCCTTTTATGCACGTGTTGCCAGTTCAAGTGCAGGCTTCGTGGCGCATGCGGCCAGGGTCTTTGTGGCCTGGCATTATATATGCGGCCAGGATTGGATGAGCGAGTTGCCTGTGGAGGGGACCTGGTTTGCTTTAGGCTGCGTATGGTTTTCTGTGCCTTCAGGAATATGCGACGCGAACGGTTGCTTTCGGCTTTTGGCGGTGTTGTCTGCCTCGTGCAGAACAGCGTGACCAGCGACAGAGGCGGCGCCTGCGACTTTGACACCCAGTTTTGGGGGATCTTGTCGGTCAACGCATATGCGGCCAGGTATTTCCTCAGGCCGCATAGGTGCTAAAATCTTCTTTATATAGAGGATCTCCTCTTTTATTTGAAGGAAGAGGAAACAGATAGAAAAACCGAGAACACAAGATCATATGCGGCCCAGTGTTTTTCCCTCATACATGGTATTTTTGAGTGTTTTCGAATGTGACTTTGAGAGTTCCAGAATTTTATTTGTGAACTTGCTGGTTCCTGGGGACAGATCGTCTATACGGCGAATCTTGCTTTGAGCCACGGTAATTTTGACTACTCCAGTAAGGAGCTTTTCTTCAGCACTTTCCTATGCTTCGTTCTTTCTCATTGTAGCGTCTGCGAACGTAATGATAAGAACATTTTACTTGTTGCTTGTTGTAATCTTTATTTTTCTCGAAGTCGGTTTGTAACATGTTCTTGATTTGTGCTTCGTTGGAATCGAGAAATATCATATGAGAAACTCTTGTATGAATCTCTGATCTTGACGACAACTTGGGTTCCAGTAGAAAGCGGACCTTCGGGTCTCGCTAGTAGCTCTGCTATGGCCTATGTTCTACCATCTTTAATCTGCCTAGGGACTAACAATCTCAAAGTAAGATCCGAAGCAAGATGAAAGAATATCCGATAAAATTTTCTCGGCAATAAGTTTTCATAAAACTTGAGAAGATTGACGGGATACACTTCGAACATTTGGATAAGAGAATGAGTTCTTTGTCAAATGTTGAACGTGAGTTGTCGGAACCTACCATTTTTTAGGATGGAGGAGTTAGCGTTTGAAGGACGTGCATTCCACTTAGAAGGAAGATTACAAGTTGACCAAAGGATTGCAGAGTATGTGCATGGCAAGACTTAGCGCATGACAGTTCTTGGCGGTTGATAAGACTCTTGTTGCATAGAAGACTCTTGTCGTATGGATGACTCCTTCATATGGCAGATGGCAGACTCTTGGCGCATTGAAGGTCCTGCCGCATGGCAGAGCTAGCCGCATAGTGACTTATGTGCATGGACGTCTTTGTGCATGGCAAGACTGGCGCATGGTGGGCGTTGCGCACGAAGGTCACTGCTCCGGACAGGACTTGGCGTATGGCTAAAATTGGAGCTTGAAAGCAGAACCAATTCGAACAAATATAGCAAGGTATAGCTAAAACTTAGTTTTTTTATTACTTAACTTAGTTGCTATGATTGTGCAAGTTGAGTTATCAAGCGTGGTTAATGACTAGTGGGTAGACACTGGTGCATTCGTCCATGCATGCTTTGTGAAAGAGTTGTTCACCAAGGAAGAACACTATCTTAAAAAAAAGGTCTCTATGTCGAACAAGTGTCAAGCAGAAGATCTAGAGATCGAAATTTTGATTCTGGACTTTCGGCTTGAGGAAGAGATTGCTCTTATTGAGTTCTTTTTCATCTGAATGAGACATGTCTTTTTTAACAAAGATGTCTAGTTCAGGGATATCTCCAAGATGTGGGGTAAGGAGGTGGAGAGACGTGATGAATGTGTTCAGACACAGGTAGTCAGGAAACCGTTTAGACGGGTGTCTATAAGTACAAATTCTCTGGAGCTGGTGCGCTCAGATATCTGTGAATTCTATTCTCTACAAAGGGCCAGGATGAAGTTTATCACTTCTTTCTTCGACATTTTTTTGGGAAACGTGTTCGTGTATCTTCTCATATTTGAAGGATGAAGCGTTTGAGAGCCTCGGGGACTTCAAGTTTGGAGCTGAGCGTCATACCGGTCTACAACTCATTAGACTCTAAAGTTATCTAGACGAAGGGCATTATTCTTTGGATTTGCATCGTTCAGCTTAGAAC
>JAYESA010000004.1:340404984-340629984 GCA_036927795.1 Iris macrosiphon
ATATCATTAGTTAGTTTCTCTACTCTCTTTTTTTTCAAAAAGAGCAACTAATATTAAAGGTGCAGTTGTAATTGATTTATTACAAGCTTATTTAGCTTCGTTGGAGATCGTCAAGGTTCAAGAATAAATGCATAGTTAGAGGAGTGTTGTTAAGAAAATAGATTCTAGGTTCAAGATTGAAGTACAAATACCTTGGATCATATATGAGTAACTTGATTGTTTTAAATTCATGAATAGCAAGTATTGTTAAAGTTTTAAGAAATTTCTCGTTTTGAACTAGTACTAACCAAATAGTATGTTCATGTGCATAGATTTTGTAAGATATTTTATACTGTAATATAACATAAAGACAGTTTTATGGGAAAAACTTATAATCAAAGTAACAAGTTCAATTAGATCAGTATGGATAGATCAAATGTATAATCGGATTCAACATATACATTACATAATAGAAATTTTTACTATTCTCAGAGTTCTATAAGATTCCAGCGTATACATTTACATCTATCAACCAGCATATATAGAAGAAAAGCTCCTGACCAATTAATAATTAGAAATGGAGTCGATCGAGTACGCATGTTGCTACGACTTCTCAATGGATTGACGGATCTGGAGCAGAATTTATTTCCAATATATATATACAACCCATTCTCTACAGACACGCCTGCAGGCACAGTAAGAAATAATTAATATGCATGGAAACTATTAGAGAGAACAAACGAGTGACTTCTAGTATGGAAGCTTGGAATTTTGATGAAATAAAGAAACGAGGAACGCTAATTTTTAACTAATGGCGATTCATTACACAAAAATAAAAACTATGGATGGCTAAAAAATTGAGAAAAAAAAAAACAAAGACTAATCGTGTAAAGGGGAAAGAGATTAATGGAAGAAGATCATTAAAGAAAAAAGTGAACAATTAATATTTATGGTTATGGTAATGTTCTCTTCGTCCATCTTAGTCTCCTGTGGTACTATGATAATCAAGTATGATCAGTAATAATGATGATGAAGAGAGCAAAAGAGATTTAGGTATAAAAAACACACAACCATATTTTGACAGAAACATAAACGACTATATATATTATGTTCACATAAACTTTGGTGTGGAGTTCAAGATGATATGCAATAGTGGTCAACATTCGGTTTATTCGGTTTCAACCGAACTGAAATAGTCAAAACCGAATAAACCAAAAATCTAAATCCGAAACCGGACCGAAATGAGCCAAAACTGAAACCGAACCGAACGTAGTAAACTATTCGGCTGAACATTATTATTGTTTTATGGATCGGACCCAAAGTTAGAATCACGGTTAAATTATACTAAAACTTATAATTTTATAAACACATTTGTTATATTTCAAAATTGTGTCTAAAGTTGGGCTTCAAAACATATAATATAATTGTTGTTTTCAAAATACACACATTTTGGACCGAAATAGAATAAGAAACTTTAGTATTTTCATAATTGAAACCGATCCGAATCTCTTATTTGGTTCGGTTATGTTCGACTTTCGGTCCAAAATCGAATAATGCTCACTCCTACAACGATGTAGTGTAGCTCAATGAACACCCTCGGATTGTGATGAAATCTTAAAAAAAAATTGCAAAAAAATAGATGGTTGTTGGAAACAAGAAAAAAAAAACTTATTTAAGAGAGGCTGAGAGTAGGGGTAAGTATTCGGTTTATTCGATTTCAACCAAACCGAAATAATCAAAACCGAATAAACCGAAATTCTTAAAATCTAAAACAAAAACGGAATCGAAATAAGCCAAAAACCAAAACCAAAACGGAATAAGCTATTTGATTATTCGGTTTATTCAGTTTATTCTGTTGAAAATTATTATTGTTTTACGGATAGGGCCCAAAGTTGGAATCGTAGTTAAATTATATTAAAAGTTATAATTTTGTACAAACTTTGATTTATTTCAAAATTGGGCTTCAAAACATATACATAGATTGTTGTTTTCAAAATATACACATTTGTAATCACAAAATATGCATAGAATTAGGGTATTTACATAATTCCATAAATCTTATTTGGTTTTCAGTTTTAGACCGAATTCGAACTCCAAAATCGAATAAAATAATTTAGTATTTTCAAAACCGAAACCGAACCAAAAAAATTTCAAACCGAACCAAATCTCTTATACAGTTAGGTTACGTTTGGTTCAATTTTTGGTCCAAAACCGAATAATGCTCACCCCTAATATGCAATCCATAGATATTCTATTAATAACATTCCTCAAAAACAAACAAAAGAAAAAGAACAACATTTAGCTGAATTAATAATTATGATATAAATTTATTTGATCAATATTAAACCCATCACAACCATAACCATAGGGCCGGTCATGGCCCAGGACAAATCAGGCAACCGTCCAGGACCCAAAATTTTGAGGGTACGAAAAAATTAGATTTCTTTACTATATAAGTGAAAACCTTCTGGCTCTAGTGGTCAATAGTTGGAGACAGCGCATCCTGACTCGGTGGATTTGATCTCCGCTTTTAAGCATCCACATATATTTTTGAAATAGCAGCTGTTGGATTATCATTTTTAACCATTTAGATTAGATGAAAATCTCGGATGAAATTGAATAGTTTAAGGATCAAATATGAACGATTAAAATTGACAATTCAGATGATGTTATTTCGAAAAAAATGCTTAAAGGCGTAGATCTCTATCCCTGTATATATATATTTTTAAGAACTTCTCAATTATATATATACATATATATACATATATATATATATATATATATATATATATATATATATGCAAATGACGTCTAGCCTAGTGGTTAAGACCGACACATTACCCAGGAGGTTGCAGGTTAGAGCTGGTGAGTTGGTGATGGGTGCAGCGCTGGTGCGGTTCAAGTGCGGTGCAGGTGCAGATGTGGACCTACGGGCCGAGATGTGTTGGGCCTTCGGGCCAGGAGTATGGTTCAAGTGCGGTGCAGGTGCTGATGCGAACCTACGGACCGAGATGTGTGAGGTCTTCGGATCGGAATGTGGTGGTCCTTCGGACCGAGTTTGTAACCCTTCGGACCAGGAGTCTGTAAAACAATTACCTCATCCAGATATATATATATATATATATATGTGTGTGTGTGTGTGTTAGTTATAGTGTTATAGGAGGGGCATTATTTTGATTTTTGTCATCGCCGCCAAAAACATACATAGCATTTGCATAACATGAAACCGATATGGAAGGTTCAATCATGGGAAAAGAAATTACAACTTCTTCTTTCTAAATGCAAAATAAGAGTTTATGGTGAATAAAATGTTAGACAATATCATAGAGATTTGAAGGTTAAGACCTTTACTCAGAGCTAATGATTTGCGTCAATAAACTCATAAACATTTCTTATTCAAAAGAAAATAGGCTAATTGAAAGGGAGAAACAGTGAGATACTAGAAGCATGTCATTTCGACCCGTAGAGTCTGAGCACATGCAGGTCAGTTGAGAACGTTATTCCCACAATTGATATACTCCCCGGCAAGGTTGGCTAACCAGTTTCTTTTTTTCCAAAGCATTCCAATATCAAGAGAGAACTAGTATATATGGAAATATTTTGGTTGATGTTATATATAACTGGAAAAAGTTAGTACACATATATAAAATATCATCAAAGAAAATATCAAACAACACGTGAAATCAAAATCTCACTAGCTTCATAATAATCTCTATTGTACCTTATGGTTGATATGGGATGGGACCTTGATCCTTATAACGACTGGTGAAGGTAGATGGGTATGGTAAATTATTGTCCTCCAGTAAGCTCTAGACTGATCCCCACGTACCGACTACTTCAATACGCCAAGATTGCCATGATAGAATGCTTTCCTACTACATTAATGTACAAAACAAATACATTTTGTGTTACTCGCTTTTCCTAAATTTTTCATTGGCAATTTATAGCAGAGAGAGCGTCTCTACCAAATATTCTATTAAATTTAGTAAATCAAGCTTATGATTATAACTTAGATATGCAAGGGTACGTCTACCCGTGCTACACTATGAATGGAGAAGACTTAGATGAAGATCATACATTGTATGACATATTATATTTATATTTAGTAAATCAAACTACTGATTATAGCTTACATACAGTGTACGTGATGGTCATAGAAGAAGGCTTGGATTATCTTGAATATATGTTAGTGTTTTCCACTTAGCTTTGGGAGTTTTAATCTCACATTTGAAAACCACCAATGTGTATATCTCAATATATAGCTATTCTTAGTATTGTTATATGCACATGGGATGGTGGCCCATGTGGGTTGACTTTCCTAGAGAGTTTAAGTGTGAACTCCATTATGATAATATTTTTTTGTCACCACCTCTGGAAAGTTTTTCTTAGGAGCTAAGCCCTGCAGGGGCTTAGCGACTCGGACTCAATGGCGCAAAGTGGCATTTTGTTGGCACACTTTGCACTTAGCATCGTCGCATGGCGCTCGTGCGCTCCTTTTATGCACGTGTTGCCAGTTCAAGTGCAGGCTTCGTGGCGCATGCGGCCAGGGTCTTTGTGGCCTGGAATTATATATGCGGCCAGGATTGGATGAGCGAGTTGCCTGTGGAGGGGACCTGGTTTGCTTTAGGTTGCGTATGGTTTTCTGTGCCTTCAGGAATATGCGACGCGAACGGTTGCTTTCGGCTTTTGGCGGTGTTGTCTGCCTAGTGCAGAACAGCGTGACCAGCGACAGAGGCGGCGCCTGCGACTTTGACACCCAGTTTTGGGGGATCTTGTCGGTCAACGCATATGCGGCCAGGTATTTTCTCAGGCCGCATAGGTGCTAAAATCTTCTTTATATAGAGGATCTCCTCTTTTATTTGAAGGGAGAGGAAACAGATAGAAAAACCGAGAACACAAGATCATATGCGGCCCAGTGTTTTTCCCTCATACATGGTATTTTTGAGTGTTTTCGAATGTGACTTTGAGAGTTCCAGAATTTTATTTGTGAACTTGCTGGTTCCTGGGGACAGATCGTCTATACGGCGAATCTTGCTTTGAGCCACGGTAATTTTGACTACTCCAGTAAGGAGCTTTTCTTCAGCACTTTCCTATGCTTCGTTCTTTCTCATTGTAGCGTCTGCGAACGTAATGATAAGAACATTTTACTTATTGCTTGTTGTAATCTTTATTTTTCTCGAAGTCGGTTTGTAACATGTTCTTAATTTGTGCTTCGTTGGAATCGAGAAATATCATATGAGAAACTCTTGTATGAATCTCTGATCTTGACGACAACTTGGGTTCCAGTAGAAAGCGGACCTTCGGGTCTCGCTAGTAGCTCTGCTATGGCCTATGTTCTACCATCTTTAATCTGCCTAGGGACTAACAATCTCAAAGTAAGATCTGAAGCAAGATGAAAGAATATCCGATAAAATTTTCTCGGCAATAAGTTTTCATAAAACTTGAGAAGATTGACGGGATACACTTCGAACATTTGGATAAGAGAATGAGTTCTTTGTCAAATGTTGAACGTGAGTTGTCGGAACCTACCATTTTTTAGGATGGAGGAGTTAGCGTTTGAAGGACGTGCATTCCACTTAGAAGGAAGATTACAAGTTGACCAAAGGATTGCAGAGTATGTGCATGGCAAGACTTAGCGCATGACAGTTCTTGGCGGTTGATAAGACTCTTGTTGCATAGAAGACTCTTGTCGTATGGATGACTCCTTTATATGGCAGATGGCAGACTCTTGGCGCATTGAAGGTCCTGCCGCATGGCAGAGCTAGCCGCATAGTGACTTATGTGCATGGACGTCTCTATGCATGGCAAGACTGGCGCATGGTGGGCGTTGCGCACGAAGGTCACTGCTCTGGACAGGACTTGGCGTATGGCTAAAATTGGAGCTTGAAAGCAGAACCAATTCGAATAAATATAGCAAGGTATAGCTAAAACTTAGTTTTTTGATTACTTAACTTAGTTGCTATGATTGTGCAAGTTGAGTTATCAAGCGTGGTTAATGACTAGTTGGTAGACACTGGTGCATTCGTCCATGCATGCTCTGTGAAAGAGTTGTTCACCAAGGAAGAACACTATCTTAAAAAAAAGGTCTCTATGTCGAACAAGTGTCAAGCAGAAGATCTAGAGATCGGAATTTTGATTCTGGACTTTCGGCTTGAGGAAGAGATTGCTCTTATTGAGTTCTTTTTCATCTGAATGAGACATGTCTTTTTTAACAAAGATGTCTAGTTCAGGGATATCTCCAAGATGTGGGGTAAGGAGGTGGAGAGACGTGATGAATGTGTTCAGACACAGGTAGTCAGGAAACCGTTTAGACGGGTGTCTATAAGTACAAATTCTCTGGAGCTGGTGCGCTCAGATATCTGTGACTTCTATTCTCTACAAAGGGCCAGGATGAAGTTTATCACTTCTTTCTTCGATATTTTTTTGGGAAACGTGTTCGCGTATCTTCTCATATTTGAAGGATGAAGCGTTTGAGAGCCTCGGGGACTTCAAGTTTGGAGCTGAGCGTCATACCGGTCTACAACTCATTAGACTCTAAAGTTATCTAGACGAAGGGCATTATTCTTTGGATTCGCATCGTTCAGCTTAGAACATGGAATTGACTATGGAACATGCATCGTTCTTTGGATTCACATCGTTCAGCCTAGAATATGGAATTGCACAATAGAACATGCATCATTCTTTAGATTCGCATCGTTCAGCCTAGAACATAAAATTGACTATGGAACGACATCTTCATCCTCTCCCAGTTCATTAAAGGTGCAAATAGAAAGGATGAACAGTTGGCAGTAATGATGATTTCTATATTATTGTTCAAAGGGCCTTCCATATTGTCTGTGGGAGAAGGTTGCACTTACGGTCATGTCCTTAGTACCGTTCGTCACTTCTGAGGTAACTCTGGTTCAAAGTCAGATTCACATGAATATCATTCGTATGTGGGGGTTTCAGGCATATGAGTAATTTTTGGAGGACCTTACCAGCCAGAGTTGTTGGCACTTCTGTAGAAGAAGTTGTAGTCCCAGAAGAAGTTGTCTTTAACGAGACAACATTTAAACTAGAAACTCGAAGAGCAGTCAGCAAGAAGAGTCAGGAGGTCGAAGGACCAAAGATGATCTTATTACCTATCATATGGAGGTCTTGCCACTTACTTATGATGAGACGATAAAGACCAGAGACTTAGTATGTTAAGAGAAGACATTCCATGAAGAGATTGACCCCATAACAACACTTGGATGTTGATCAATCTGCTTAAAGGAGCTAAAACTATCAAATGCTTATATATCTTCAGTAAAAGTAAATGGAAGAAGCCAGAACAATTAAGTTCAAGACTAGGCTTGTAGCCTAGAGTTTTCTCAGAAAATAGGGGATTGAGTTCTTAGGTACCTCGTTAAGGGTGTCATATATCAGGATGATGATTGACGTTGTTGCTATTCATACGATGTCCCCCGTCTAGGATAAGTTGTGAAGTACACGATCTGAGCCTGACTTGATAGGACAAATGGTTTGTAGCCTTGATATCTACGCTTGTAGTTTATATCCACAAGGCCATGCTTGTCAATTTTCCAACCTTGATCTTGAATCGGATCGAACCATTCATACTTGAATAGCACGATATTAGCAGGTTCTGTGCCATAATTATATGTCAACTCCACAATCTCTCGTAAGATGCTAAAGAAATCATTGCCTGGACCGACGTCTTTGTAGTTGAAGATTTGATACACAAATAACTGTTTTTCGTGGAATCAAGATCCAGAAAGCTGTCTCTGATAGGAGCATTTGTTGACTTGAACCTAAACCCATTCACACAGAAACTTGGTCATATTTTAACGACAGTAATTGGTCCCTTGGCTAGAGTTCTAATAGATTCAGTCTCGGGTGTTATTAGACGATCGACCTACATACCAAAGTAGCGATAGTAAGTTATTTATTTTGCAAGTGCAGAAATAAAAAGTAATTACCAAGCTCCTTACATATGCGCTCAAAAAATGGTATCTTATTTCTTGTTCTACCTCTTCGTCTGTTATGTAGGGTCTAACCGACCTCAACTCATCATTATATATGCTGAAAAACAATAAAGCAACTGCTGATTAGTAGCATAATAGTAGCTTATACTATTATATTGAGATAATGTAAACGTGGACGTATGAATTACTTACCCCTCTAGCTTCTCCACTTTATCTCCGTCGCAATTGAGTAATATATACAACTGAGCAGCCCTTAGCTCGTCGTCATTCAAATATCTCTTCTTCATTTTCCCCGAAGGCTTTCCAGACGCATTGAATACTTTAAGTATTGCATCATTAGATTCCTGATATCCGTCGTCGTTTCTCGGAGCTCTCGTTCTATTAGTAGCAACATGAGGTTTGAAATACGTCGAGAAAAAGTTTGTAATCTTCTCGAGAACATAAGCTTCACAAATAGAGCCCTTAACCTGTGCCTTATTTTTTACCTTTCTCTTTAGGTGATTCAGATGCCGCTCGAAGGGGTACATGCACTGATAACCGACAAGACCATCAACACGTGCCTCATAGGAAAGATAAATTGGCAAATGCTCCATAGAGTCGAAGAATCCAGGAGGAAACACCTTCTCGATCTTACATAGTGTTACCGCAATGTCCTTCTCTTGTTTTTCTAGACGATCAACGGGCATCTTAGTAGAACAAAGATCTCTAAAGAATATGCTGAGCTCTGTCAATGGATCCCAAATGACCTGCGGTAAGAATTCCCGAAATACAATCAGAATTAACCTCTCCATGAATACGTGACAATCGTGGCTCTTCATACCCGCCAGTTTGTTCTCCCTGAGGTCGACGCATCTTCTCAAGTTCGACACGTACCCGTCTGGAAACTTTAGACCCTGAATCCACCTACAAAGTCTACCTTTATCCTCTTTTTCCAGTAAGAAAAGTGACTTAGGCTGCTTTAACTTTCCATTCCCCTCCTCAATCAAATGCAATGCAGGACGTCTAAATATTTCTTCTAAGTCCAACATGGCCTTCGGATTGTCTTTAATCTTCCATTTTACCTCCATTACAGTATTAATTATGTTATCAAACACATTCTTCTCGATATGCATGACATCAAGGTTATGTCTGATAAGATTGGTACTCCAATATGGCATATCCCAGAATATACTCCTCTTCGTCCAGTTATGGGTACGACCAAATCCGTCACACTTATACCCCTTAGCAGGCTCTTCGATAGCACTTGGTAAATCTTTTACCTCTTTTCATATCATGTATCCGGGCCACCTTGGTGGTGGATTGGACTTCTCCATAACGCCCGCACGAAAAGCATTCATGTTCCTCCGGTATAGATAATCCTTCGGCAGAAATTGTCGATGACAATCGAAGAAGCACGGTTTGCCTCTGTGTTTCAAATGGAAAGCCTTAGTACAGTCCATGCAATACGGACATGAGAGACGACCATGAGTGCTCCATCCCGATAACATTCCATAGGCCAGAAAGTCGTTGATGGTCCACATAAGTGCTGCCCTCATCTAAAAATTTTGCTTTCTAGAAACATCGTACATGTTGGCACCTACTTCCCACAGCTAATTCAACTCATCTATCAAAGGCTGTAAATACACATCGTTATTCCTCTTCGGATTGTTCGAACCCGAGATAATAATGGTTACGAACATATACAGAGTCTTCATGTACATCCAAGGCGGTAGATTGTACGGAGTGACGATCACAGGCCAACATGAATACTGGGAGCCCGAAAGTCTGAATAGGGTAAAACCGTCAGAGGAGAGACCCAATCTGACATTACGCGGATCCGAAACAAAATTTGGATACTCTCGATTAAAGTGCTTCCATGCTTCTCCATCAGATAGATGATCCAATACTCCTTCGATCTGTTTCCGCCTGTGCCAACTCATGTTTTCTGCAGTCTCCTTAACCATAAACAACCTCTACAACCGCGGTGTCAAAGGCAAGTAGTGCATCGAATCGGTATACTTCCTTGCACCGACAGACTTTCCTCTACCAATGGCCTTATAGCGATCACCACCACAGAATCTGCATGCATCTTCATCCTTGTTGTCATTGTAGTACAACATGCACCCGTTGCGACATGCATCGATTTTCTCGTATCTCATCCAGAGCGATCTCACATCCTCTTAGATCGGTAGTAGTCTTTAGGCAACTTTGCACCCTCGGATAAGATCTCTATAATCAAATCGATCAGTCGATTATAGTATTCTTGCGACATGTTAAAATCGGACTTGATGCTCAACAATCTTGTAACCACCTCCAATGGTGAATGATCCTCACAACCAGGATGTAATGGAGTCCTTGCATTCTCCAGCAACTCCATAAACTTTGTAGCATCGGCATTCGGTGCCTCCTCAGTTGTATCATGATTGTCCGGATTGAAACTAGGTCCTGCCGCATCAAAAACTATGTTCACCCACCCGTCGTCATAAGCAGCGTGGTCGTAGACATCCATATACGGCTCCACATAAGGCTCTGACTCCGATGCTAAAGACACAAGTTCTCTGTGCGCGGTACACTGATAGTAATTCGACGTGAAGCCCTTCGAGTACAAATGATATGTGACTTCCACTTCTGGATGATATTTCAAGTTGCGATATCTCACACACGGACACTTAATTTTGGTACCGTCCATGTACTGAGGGGACGCCTTGGCGAACTGCAGGAACTGTTGTACACCCTCAATGAATTCATCCCGCACACCGCACATGTCATCAAGATGACGGTTGTACATCCACGAACGATGATGCAAATAGTAATTCATATCCATTTCTAGATACTTCTGCAAAAATGATAGTATGTGTCCTATAAATCGTTAAATACAATGTGATTCTCTGGAAGAAGGTAAGAACTGCTCTAACTTGATACAAAATGCCCTATGTATGTGTGTGTGTGTGTGTGTGTGTGTGTGTGTGTGTGTGTGTGTGTGTGTGTGTGTGTGTGTGTGTGTGTGCATATGATTGTTTGAGTGATTAAGTAAGCTCGGGTCACTAGGGAGAGCAGTTCACAGTTTTTAATGTGCATCATTTGGCAGTGAAGGAAGAGCAGTGTGCCAGCTCTGTGCTAGCAGCTAGCTGTACTGCACAGTGCAGCAGTGAGGAATCAGTGTGAAGCAACACTGTGTAGTGCACAGCAGGAAGGATGCACAACAGCAAGTAAACTCAGCAAGTAACAGCAGAGCTAGTGCACTGCAGAGCCTTCAACAACAAGTTTAGCAGTCTGCAGTAGCCAATGCAACAGCACGTGCACCAAGAAGCATCAGCCCAAGTTGGATACGAGTTCTAGAAGAAGCCAATATTTTATCGTGTCTCGGCTTTGAAGGGTCATTCCCGTGTCCGTGTATACGACTCTTCTTGAGTCGACCGGATATTTTGGTCCGATATACGTCATTCTATGTTGGCCGACATCTACAACACTGGTTCTCTAGAGCATAATAATAGATTGTCATATATGTATTTGGAACCATAACCATCACCATCAAGCTTTGTTCAACATAATGTGATCATCCATGGAGCACGACTCAACAATCAAGGAAGCTCCAAACAAGAATAGACCTATCATTTACAACTGCTTGTCGATCATATGCCAACCATGAATTGAGGATATAGTAGTTTCCTCTGGATCTTTCCCCACTAAACCAAACATAGTGCACAAATTTTGAAGTGTCCACACACATATTGTGTTGTGTCCATGTACTGTACGATAAGCGGTATGGAGACAATTATTTTAGAGTTATATGTGCATCTTAGTGTTTTGTGTAGTAACATAGTGCAGACATGCTGAAGTGTCCACACACATGTCGTGTCGTGTTGTGTCGTGTTAGAGAGAGACAGAGAGACAGAGAAAGGAGACAGAGAGATCTCACCTAGTGAGGAGGAGGGGAGCTGGAGAGGAGAACGCAGGAGGGAGGAGGAGCCGCCGGAGGGAGGAAGACGCCGGAGGGAGGAGGGGAGCCGGAGGAAGGAGGGGACGCCGGAGGGAGGAGGGGACGCCGGCCGGAGGGGGGTCGCCGAGGTGGGTCACCGGGAGGGAGAGGGGACGCCGGAGGGAAGAGGGGAGCCGAACACGACGGAGGGGGGGTTTAAAATTTTGGGAGAGATATCCAAGGAAATGGGGAAAAAATAAATTCGTCAACCCTAAATAATAAAATAAATTCGCGACATTTAGCGACGCGAGCTAATGACGTCGCTAATATAAATATTTAGCGACGTTATAGACGTCGCTAAATACATCGCTAAATATTTAATATATTAACATCGCTAAATACATCGCTAACCATATAACTCAGCGACGTTTAGCGACCTTAAATAAACTTATAGCGACTATTCTTTTAAAAAACTGAATTACCGTCGCTAAACGTCGTTATATGTCGCCAAACAGCGACTTATAGCGACGTTATTCTTTGGAGTCGCTGATATCTTTAATATTAGCGACGATTTAATTTGACGTCGCTAATCTCGCAAATTTTAGTAGTGTCTTATGTCGCACGGCGCACTGCTACACGAGTTAGGCTATTCAATCTTTGCCATGAAACTGATTCTAAGGCAACTAGAAAGACAACTAAATAGATGGTGCACGAAACCTATATTACGTGTTTGGATTTGTCGAGCAGGCGAGTAGCCTCCCCACTAGTGCATTCATGTACTGATAACCCACCAGATTGCTTGCAGGGTACGGGAGAATCTCGTTCGGTGCGGATGCCTCCTTCGTGTGTGCTAAGGCGTGGAGTTCACTCTGAAGCCTTGGAGCGTTGCGTCCGGAACTGAAGCACATATACAAGACATAATGTTGGAACATCGCCTAGGTATCATTCCACAAATGTAGCAACTTGGCACGCTTTTACTGTTTGAGAGAGAGAGGCTTGAGCGACTTGTAATCTCGGCTATACACCGCTTGTAACACTTGTTCAAATATCAATAAAGAGGTTGTTTTACTTCTACTTATGTTATTCAATGCTTCCGCTATTGACGACTTAGTGAACTTGTTACCAATCGCCTATGTATTTATAATTTCACTATACTCGGGCAATCTGTGCGACTTTGTGGCTTATACCTCTAACCGCCAGCCAATGAACCACGGCCATGCACGGGCGCGGCTCACTCTCGTGCGGCATCACGCCCAGATGGGTGAAGCGATCGTCCCGCGGGAGCACTGGCACGGTGATTCTCGCCTAGCAGGGACGGCCGATTAGCCTGCGGGAGATCGGGGCGTGACAGTTCCAGAATTTTATTTGTGAACTTGCTGGTTCCTAGGGGCAGATCGTCTGTACGGCGAATTGATTTGAGCAACGGTGGTTTTGACCACCCCAACAAGGAGTTTTTCTTCAGCACTTTCCTATGCTTCGTTCTTTCTCATTGTACCGTCTGCGAACGTAAAGAGAAAAACGTTTTACTTGTTGCTTGTTGTAATCTTCATTTTTCTCGAAGTCTGTTTGTAACACATTCTTGGTTCGTGTTTCATTGGAATCGAGAAATATCAAATGAGGAACTCTTGTGTTAATCTCTGATCTCGACAACAACTCGGGTTCCAATAGAGAGTTGACCTTCGGGTCTCACTAGTAGCTCTACTATGGCCCGCATTCTACCATCTTTGATCCGCCTAGGGACTAACAATATACAATGTAAGCATAAAGCAAGCTACCAAAAACGTATACGCGTGAACGAAGAATAGAATACAGTTGCATTTTGGCTGTCTCTTTGAAGGACTAAGGAACATATATACATATTCAACTTTACCTATGAGAGAGGGGGGAAACTGAAAAGGAACTCTAATCAATTATCCCAAGTATTTGTTTATAGTCTTGTATGAATTATTTTCTTCCATTGAGTTCAATCTTACTCTTTGCAACAGCAGAAATTTCCATATCCTTTTTACCATCTCAAAAAATGGTTACTATCATTATGTAATTTACAGACAAGAATTTGCTTCAAAAGAATAAAAAAATCAGCAAATATGGGCCTGCAAATGGATGTCATTTGTTTTAGTTGGTTCACAGTATATTTTTCACAAATTGCATGGTAACTAGCCTGTTATTTTGGCTCCAGACTCAAACCAGACATTTCGCAGGTAGGATTCAGGTGTAAAACTTATCGACTCAAACCAGACACTAGGATGTTATTTTGTTTCTCATCTGGTCCAAAACTTGGGCAACAAATAGCCCATGTATATACATACTTCTTTTTTCTTTTTCTTTTTTGATATGCCCAGCAATAAGCACCGGACTTTGTGCACGCTGCGTTACATGTCATTTGGACCAACTGTCCCCACACATCTCCCACAATTTGATCCCGAGACCATCCGCCTAACCAGAGGTTATACCTCTTCTCACTGACCACAAGAACCTCTTCTCACTGGCCACGAGCCAGTTGAGTTCGGTGTGTATACATACTTCTTCAAACACAGTAACTACCCCCATATTAAGTCCCCTCTTTTCTTGAGCGCACGCCAAATGTCCAGATAGATGACCAGCATTTGATTTGCGTCTTATTTTAGACTTACATACATAAATAGCAAAATCCAGCTTCAAATCAACACTCCAAGTGTTACTGCAACAAGAAGAAAGTAAGCTACACATTCAAAATCTCAGCCTCCTGCATTCTAAGACAATTAAGGACAACATGCAAGGAAAAGCTAAGAGAGCAGAAATTGTCACCATCTGCATAGGTCAAAACCTTCTAAATTGGGGACGGAAAATCTTAGTCCAGCACACCATCTGCATAGGGGATTTATGTGCTTCCATCCAGTAGATTAGTTAAAAAGAAAAGCAACTTTCAGTCACTGATGCTGCTCATAGATCTGCATGTAGGTCTCAGAGAGAGCAACCATCTGCAGAAGAGTTTGTCACATGGAGGTCTTGCATTTCATACCTGATCAAAACAATGTATCAGATACTTAAATTGCTTCGAAAAACAAAAGTAGTTCGGACTACAATTAAACTGTGTACGTACCACATCTCTTCTGATTTGCGCTGCACGAAGACCCTATAACAACCTTCAGCAGGTTTCCCGTCATGAACGATATTTGCAATAAGATCATACTTCGACCTCAGCTTCTCATTCACCTTAGGTGTGGATAAGGGGATATAGTCCTTCAATTCAAGATTCTTCACAGGAAAGTTAACTGGCCAAAAATAATAAACCATTAATATTGACATAAGTATCAAGGTTACCATACTAAATTCAAATAAGAAATGAAAGGAAAAACTACCAAGAGTTGGATTCATTTCTACAAAGAAGTTGTTTTTTGTAAACCGCCACATGTGAAGAATTAGATACTTAGGTAGTCTGGTGACACGATATCTCATCCTTGCGATGCAAGGCCTAACAACTTCTGTGATGGTTTCACCATCAAACTTTTTCGATATGTTAAAAAGTGGAACCTGATAACATAATATTTTTTTTTTTTTTAAAAAGCAAAGTTAAAAAAGAATTATTTGTTTCATACAAAATTACTACAGTAACCAGCAGTAATATAATTATGCACAAATCATAGTGTTTTCCAGGCTTGCCCATTTACTTAAATACCAATTTGTTTATAATTCCCTAGATTGCAGTGCTTAGTGATCTGTGAAGAAATGATAAATATGGAAAAAGGTTACCTTTATTATTTTGATGCATGAGCCTTTATATAGCAGAGTTTACATCAATATTGTTTAAACTAACTCATGAGGTTACAACTGAATCCTACAATCATGGTTAGAGATAATTACAAAGACAAAATCAGATATTGTCTAAACTAACTCATGAGGTTACAACTGAATCCTACAATCATGGTTAGAGACTAAGTCAATAACTTAATACCCTCCCGCAAGCTCACGATCGAGTACGAATGAGAAGCTTGGACCGTAAGTTTTGAAACAGTGAGGAGCCAACAACTTTGGTAAAAATGTCCGCTATCTGATCAGCAGATTTGACATGCCTAACAATCAGATCACCTGCCTGAACTTGTTCCCGGACAAAGTGATAGTCGATTTTGATATGCTTGGACCGTTGGTGAAAGACCGGGTTTGCAGTAAGAAAAGTGGCACTGAGATTATCACAAAGAAGAATGGGAGGACCAGGAGATGGTGCCGCCATTTCCTTGAGAAGCTGTTGAAGCCAAATAAGTTCAGCCGAGGCAAAGGCAATGGCCCTGTACTCAGCCTCAGTGCTAGAGCGAGCAACCACATTCTGTTTGCGAGAAGACCAGCTCACAAGGTTGCCTCCAAAGTAAACCGAGAACCCATGTTGAGAGCGGCAGTCCTCGGGATCAGAAGCCCAGCCAGCATCAGTAAAGCAAACAAGCCGAGTGTCACGAGCAGGACGGAAGAAGAGGCCGGAATCGAGTGAACCCTTGAGGTAGCGGAGGATTCGTTTGACCGCAGCCCAATGATGTTCCGACGGCTGGTGCATGAACTGGCAGACCCGATTGACTGAGTAGGAAATCTCAGGCCGGGTGATGGTGACATATTGGAGAGCTCCTACGATGCTGCGGTAGAGATGGACGTCGGAGAACGGATCACCGCCCGAAACGAGCCGAGAACCTGGAACAGCCGACGAGACTATGGGTTTAGCGCCCATCATTTTGCTGCGATCAAGGAGGTCCAAAATGTACTTTCTTTGGGAGAGTAGAAGACCAGTTGAATTACGATGGACTTCAATTCCCAAGATAAAGTTGAGTTCACCCAAATCCTTCATAGAGAAAACCGAATTGAGATACTTTGACAAACTCATCAATGAAGGAAGAGTTGGAACCGGTGATAATGAGGTCATCCACAAAAACAAGCACATAGACAACATCGGAGCCATGACGTTTGATGAAAAGAGAGGTATCGGAGATGCATTGTCGGAAGCCATGACGAAGCAAAGCCTGGTTGAGCTTCTGAAACCATGCTCGCGGAGCTTGCTTGAGGCCATAAAGTGCCTTTTTGAGGCGACAGACATAGGACGGCCGATCTGGAAAATTAAACCTGGTGCTTGCTCCATATAGACAGTTTCTGCTAGATCACCATTGAGGAAGGCATTATTAATGTCAACCTGACGGAGAGGCCAATGACGAGTGACAGCAATGCTCAATACCACCCGAATCGTGGTAGGCTTGATGACCGGGCTGAATGTGTCAAAGTAGTCAACTCCCTCTTCTTGATTGTATCCCTTGGCAACCAAACGGGCCTTGTACCGGTCAATAGAGCCATCTGGTTTCTTCTTGATCCTGAAAACCCACTTACAACCAACAATATTAGAAGAGGAGGGCCTAGGAACCAAGTCCCAAGTCCCATTAGCAATTAAGGCATCAAACTCTAGTTGCATAGCATGTTGCCAATTGGGGTTCTTTTTGGCTTGTAAGAAAGTTTTTGGTTCAAAATCAGAGGAATCACATGGAATAGGGTGTTTGGTAGCTGTGTGGGCTTTAGGTTTAAGGGAATTAGTGGAGGCTCGAGTGACCATACCGTGGGTCGAAGTTTTGGAGGGACGAAAATACGAGGGAGCATGTTGATATGGCATAACCGGCGAAGGGATCGGTGGTAGGGAAGGTGGCACCACCGTGGGGGAATGTGGCGTGAGGTTGGAGGGAGACGAAGACGACGGCTGAATGGGAGTCGGTCAAGAAGAATCCGAAGGAGAAGATGCAACCGAGAGTGGTGTTAATGCAGCTTCTTGAAGCGGAAAAAGAGAGATGTCAGGACGAGGCGAATCTAGCTGTCCGGACTGAGAATTATGCTCCGAAAAAGGAAAAGAAGACTCATCAAAGACAACATGACGAGCAATATACGTTCGAGAGGAAGAAACGTGATAGCACAGATATCCTTTATGTTTAGCACTATACCCTAAGAAGATGCACGCCACAGAACGGAATTCCAACTTGCTACTGTTGTAAGGGCGAAGATAAGGAAAACACAAGCAACCAAAGGATTTCAGAAAATGATAATCAGGTTGACGCTGATATAGGCATGCATACGGGGACTTGTTCTGAAGAATAGGAGTTATAGTTCTATTATTCAAGTAAATGGCGGTATGAAAGGCATGTTCCCAAAATTCCATAGGAAGATGGGAATGTGCTAAAAGAGCCAACCCTTTTTCAATGATAATCATATTCCTTCTTTCAGAAGCACCATTTTATTCAGGAGTGTGAGGGCAAGAAACACGATGAAGTATGCCATTAGTTTCAAGAAACGTTGATACAGTTTGGTACTCGCCACCCCAATCAGATTGAAAAGCTTTAAGTTTAGTGGAAAACTGTGTCTCAACCATAGTTTTGAAAAATGTAAAGGCAAACAAAATCTGAGACTTAGCCGCCAAGAAATAAACCAAAACAAATTTGGTGCAATCGTCAATAAAAATGACAAAATAGCGATTACCATTTAAAGAAGACACAGAGGCAGGGCCCCAAACATCCGAATAAATTAAATCAAAAGGATTTTTGGAGGGAACATGACAGGAGGGTAGATGATGTCTTTGACTCTTGCCTAATTGACAAGCACTACACAAAGGCAATGATTTATTTGCAGAAACAGGCAAATTAAAAGTAACTAATTGACGATGCAAGATGGACTCATGCGGACGAGCAAAGCGATGATGCCAACAAGAGACAGAGGCGCGTTCACCAACAAAAACTCTAGGAGCGGGTGAGCGAACAGGAAGCCGGTATAAGCCATTCTCAACGATTCCCTTGAGTATTTTCGTGCCCTGAAAGTCCTTAACATAACAATGATTAGCATGAAGTTCCACAAAAATATTGTTATCGAGGCATAATTGACGAACACTAAGAAGGTTTTTAGATACTTTAGGCATAACGAGAATATCTTTAAGGGTAAGGAATTTAGCAACATGTTTAGCAGAGAGAGAAAGATTGCCTGTATGCGTAATGGGAAGGGACTGACCGTTTGCGACGACAAGGCTGTTACTGCCAGTGTACTCGGACTGGAGGTTGAGGCCGGACAGGTCAGCCGTGACGTGATTCGTCGCTCCAGAGTCGACCACCCATGGGTGGGTGATGGCGGACGGGCTGGCGGTGTACGCCACATGAGCCTGCTTGCTGGCGGACTGGCGGAGGCGATCAGCGGCGCGGCGATTGGTGGCAGGGAAGGCAGACAGGTTAAGTCGTTGATGGCAATTCCGTGCTTCATGACCCTGCTTGTCGCAGAGTTGACACACCGGGCGGGAGCGGTCGCCAGACGTGGCAGAGTCCAACGGGGAATGTCGACTTGCAGCCGTGCCTCTACGATGAGCAACATGGGCCACCGGAAAACTGGATTCGGCGCAAGAGTCAAGTATGCGCTGTTCTTCCTGAAGAAGGAGTCCGAGCAGCTCATTCGACAAAATCGGTTTCAGCCGCATACTCAGTGCTATTTTGAACGCACTATATTCAGCCCCTAAGCCAAATAGCACAAAAGAGACAAAATCCTCATCCGATACAGAGGTGAGACATTCAGCGAGGGAATCAGAAATTGCCCTTTTCTTCTCAACATATTCCAAGATAGACAGGTTTTCCCTTGGAGAGCAATTGAAGTTGTTGTTTCAAATGCATCTGCCTGGCACGAGTTTGGGAGTGAAATATCTGCTCTAACATGGACCAAAGTTCCGCGGTTGTGGCAGGCCGAACAACGTGACCAAGCATAAGAGTGGAGAGAGTGGATCGCAGCCATAAAAGAACCGGTCAGTCCTTGCGCTTCCAAGCAACAAAGTCAGGATTCGGGCTGATGGTGGTAGATGAATCTGCGGCCGATGAAACAGTCGGCGGAGGAGCACCACCAGCGACAAGAAATCTCTCAAGCTCATAAGCCTCAAGAGCCGAGCGAATAGTGTTGCGCCATAGAGAGTAATTGGAGCGATCGATACGGACTGCTAGCGCCGGGAATTGAAGGTTGGCCGCGGCGCCACCAGAAGCAGTGAACAAGATTTGAGTAGCGGAAGGAGTAATCTGGTTGTTTTCGGAAGACATAGCGTAGGATCGGTTTAGGCTATTCTGATATCATGTGAAGAAATGATAAATATGGAAAAAGGTTACCTTTATTATTTTGATGCATGAGCCTTTATATAGCAGAGTTTACATCAATATTGTTTAAACTCATGAGGTTACAACTGAATCCTACAATCATGGTTAGAGATAATTACAAAGACAAAATCAGAGATTGTCTAAACTAACTCATGAGGTTACAACTGAATCCTACAATCATGGTTAGAGACTAAGTCAATAACTTAATATGATCTGTTAGAAATTAAAAATAAATGTATTCAGACATTCAACACCAGTTGCATGAAAGTATGAAACTAGAAAAAATGGTGGTGTAGGTTAGAGCATTTAGAAATGGACCAAAGGCTATTAACTGCAAATATCATCAATTACATATTAGTTGGACAATTAGAAAGCATGGGCACCGTTGAGCCATATCCATATACAATACTCCATTCCATATCCATATACAATACTCCATTTACTCGTTGGACACTCCTTTCACTCGTGTCAACCATAATGTGTGCCAATGCCACCTCACCTTTTGTGCCACATCATCAAGTTATGAAGATTAATTATAATTATTCATTACACTAAAGATTCATGTAATATTTAGTTTCCAAACATTTGATTCGCTTAATTTAAAAATCTTTACATCAAAACTTAATTGAAGATTCACTGAATCATATATTTAAATTTATTTTAAAAATTGTATATATCTTTCATATTTTAAATTTTAAAATATTTATATGTATGTAATTTCAAATAAGATCTATATGCAAAGATTATATATATCTAATTATTTAAAACTAAAATTATGTATGTAATTATCAATATCAATTAGTATAGTAACAAACATCAGTAAATATTCAAACATCTTATTAAATAGCCATATTAGTTAACCGTGCAATGCACGGGTGTATATTATTTGCTAGTTCACATATAATGATATAAACCAAGGAAACTGTCTCATCTCATACACAATGTTTGGACCAAATATTGGGCTTCCACAAGCTTATAAGGAACGTGATGTCCTGCTTGATGATGTTGCAATATGCTTACTGAGCAAGTAAGCTCACCCTGCAGGTATTGTTGATTTAACCCATTGGTGGCAGAGTGGTATGGTTTCAGGATTTAGGTTGATATAGCAGTTTAGTCAAATTAAGGACCGTTCATATGTTTCAACTTTTACATAAGTTGATCATCAGTAATTTATGCATTTTAGTGAATTAATTTTATAGAGGATTTGGGAAATACTTCATCGAGAATTTGTTAGAATTGATTCATATGTTCTTTGAGTTCGTACTTTTGGCTTTCAAGTGGAATAGTTGAGTGATGCCATGTCGCGGTCCCCTGTTACTCTATTTTCACTGGTTTCGGGCGTGATGGTCACACTTGGTAAACGTGTGCCATAAATTTATAAGATAATTATTTACTTTAGCTTACTTCTCAAGTGTTTCTGATATGTTTTAACTTTAATATGCATTGCAGAAGGTGAGCCAAATTTATTATTTTCAAAACGGGGATTGTACTTCACTTAAGACATTTCAATCATATCAAAATACAAAACCCTAATATATTCTAACAGCAGTTACAAGTACAAGATTCTATTGGAGGTTTTTTTCTGAGAGATTTTTTAACAAAACAATCCAAAGCCTATGGTAGGGTAATTACAACAAAAAGAACACAACAGCCCAACACAGCACATTGCCCAAAAGAGTCTTCATTCTCTCGGAGGTAAAGACAAAAAAAAAAAAAAGTAGAACCATCTCTAAGTCATACCAATGTATAAATGATATAATAATTATAGACAAATTATTCGTAAGTGTGTATGTATGTCCACTCATACGTCATATACATGTGTGACATGGCCCGCATAACTCAATGTTCTACTTTTTAAGAATTTGATGCATCCCCATGTCCATGCTATGTGGTATTCAAGTTCCATCTTCCCTACTTCATATCTCAACAACAATTTAAGTGCCAGAACATAATGTACAGTGTGTCATAACCCTTGTGACAATGGTATATGTTTCGCCATGGTGTTGCCTTTTGTCCTAACTGAGATCACTTTATGGGAACAGGTGGTTACCATCACAGACGACACGCTAGAAAAGTTCGTTTTGAAATAAATGATGCATTATGTAACCATTGATTGTAAAAGTATCACAAGAATAATATAACATATTTAGATTGGAAAAAAAAAAGACAAATACTACTATTCATACCTGTGGTATAATATTTTTCTCCATTGCATCTTTAAACAATGGGGGAGGAGGAAGGTCAAGCCCAAGCATTAAGAATGGTACTTTAGATATTTCCCTCACAATGCCATCCCCTTCTGCAAAAGTTTTGTTCTGGTCATCACCGTTTTCCTTCTTCTCAAGAAGAGGCTTCTTCTGGATCTCTTTTACGACCTCTAGTTCCCCCTGCGAGGCTATGCAACTTGAATACCATGACCAGATAAATAAAAATCAAGAAATAAAGGAATACTTGAATAAAAAATTGTTGATATGGTATGTTGGGTGTCATATTTAAGTATATATAAGCAGATGGGAATATCCTGAGGACATATTTGGGATGCCAGAATATGTCACAGGATATTCCATTATGAGATTATTGTCATAATGATTGAGATCATTGTATTAATGACTGTAAGGCTATATAATGCCAATGAGACAATCAATAAAATTATCAACTAATTTCAACATGGTATCAGAGCCAAGTTTCCACAAACCCTAGCCGTCACCAAGCTTCCACAAACCCACAGGAGGATTTCCTAGATCTCCACAACCATTTTATTTTTTGAAATGTGACGGGGAATGCTAGTGAGTTTTCTTCCTACACTCACCTAGCATCAGCAGACAGTATTCAGACAGCTGATGGCACTTTCCAGCCAGTGGTCGGTAAGGGTACTGTTAATTTACAGGTTCAGTAAGATTATCCAATGTTTTACATGCTCCATCCTTTCCAGTCAGTCTCTTGTCCATTAGTTCTATAATCCTCCAACTTAAATGCATTGTTTCTTTTGATATTCCTAAGGTGACCTTCCAGGAGAAAAGGACAGGACGAAGACTTGGGACTGGCACTTGGCATGAGGGACTGTGGTACCTAGATAGAGAAGGACTGGACTCAGCATTGGTATCTATGGCAGAGAAGGCTGGCATGGAAGGACTGCAGCAGAGGACTGAGGATACCTTGATACTCCATCATCGGAGGATGGGACATTCTTCCTTTGATACTCTAAGTAAGTTGTATCCAGAGATTTATGCAAAAACAATAAAGAGAAATTAGTATGTGATGCGTGCGAGTTAGGAAAACTTACTAGGAACTCATATGTTGGCACGGGTCATAGGAGCACTTTTGCTTTTGAGGTAGTACATTCTGATGTCTGGGGTCCATGTGCTACTAACACTATGAATGGTTATAAGTACTTTGTTTCTTTCATTGAGTGTGCCTCTCGTGTTACCTGGTTATATTTGATGAAAAATAAGAATGATGTACCTGCTTATTTTCGGGATTTTCATAAGCATGTCCAGACTCAGTACAAAACAGTTGTGAAGGTACTGAGGTCTGACAATGGAACGGAGTATACCAACAGGACGCTTGCAGAATACTTGTCAGCACACGAAATACAGCATCAGACCACCTGTGCATACACACCAGCACAAAATGGAGTTGCAGAAAGGAAAAACAGACACCTTCTGGAGGTCGCAAGAAGTATGATGATCGACATGAATTTCCCACAGAGTCTATGGGGGCATGCAGTGTTGACAGCAGCTCAACTCATCAACAGGATGCCCTCGAAGGTCCTCGGATGGAAGTCCCCATGTGAGGTATTGCAAGGCAATAATAGTGGGATACTCTCACTGAAGGTGTTTGGGTGTGTGTGTTTTGTGAAGGACAACAGGCCATCAGTTGAAAAACTTGACCCTAGAGCGGTCAAATGCATCTTCGTAGGCTACTCGGCGACCCAGAAGGGGTATGTGTGCTGGAGTCCAGTAGAGAAGAAGAAGTTTGTCAGTATGGATGTCCACTTTCGGGAGCATGAGTCATACTACCACCAGGACGGAACTTCACACAATACGCCTAATATTGCCAGTATTAGGCGAGAGGGGGAGATGGAGAACTTTGTGGTAACCGATTTAGAAGTTTGGCATGGAGGCACGAAGAAGGGACAAGAAGGTGAAGGTGTTAGGCCTACGGCTCAGGGAGAGTTACTTACCTATAACAGGAGAGAGAAGCAAACTGCAAGACCAGTACCGACAGTGCCAGTGCTAAGTCCCTTGCCTGCGTTCGTCCCAACTCCTGAGGCACCGACACCAACCCCCCTTCAGGTGATACCCCCTCCTTCACAAGATATCATTCCTCCTACTTCTACTCCTCCCACACCACTATCTGTAAGGAGGACCACTTGCAGCAATGCAGGAAATCCTCCAAACAGATATGGTTGGGATATTGCTCAGTTTGTTTCTTATGACCATATCTCTTCTTCTCATGGAGCATTTATAGCATCTTTGGATAGTATTACTGTACCTAACAATTGGCAGGTTGCCAAAAACGATCCAAAGTGGAAAGCGGCAATGCACGAGGAGTTGGGAGATCTGGAGAAGAACCACACTTGGGAGCTTGTGAGACTGCCAGAGGGGAAGAGAGCAGTTGGATGCAAGTGGGTCTTTACGGTGAAGCAGAACCCAGATGGACAGGTTGAGCGCTACAAAGCTCGACTAGTAGCCAAAGGATACAGTCAGACGTACGGCATCGACTATGACGAGACCTTTGCACCAGTTGCAAAGATGAGCACTGTCAGGACTCTGATTTCTCTGGCAGCGAATGGTGGATGGAAGCTACACCAACTGGATGTGAAGAATGCGTTTCTTCACGGAGATCTAGTGGAGGAGGTGTACATGGAGATACCACCAGGATTTGGCACCAATCAGACAGTAGGCAAGGTCTGCAGGTTGAAGAAGTCCCTCTATGGACTGAAGCAGTCTCCTCGAGCGTGGTTTGACAGATTCAGAAGGGCGATGATAGGGATGGGATATCAGCAGATCAATGCTGATCATACTGTGTTCTTCCGTCAGAGTGGAGGCCACATCACCATGCTTGCGGTGTATGTGGACGATATGATTATCACAGGAGATGATGAGCAGGAGATTGCCCAACTCAAAGGAAAGCTTGGCAAGGAATTCGAGGTGAAGGATCTCGGCCTTCTTCGGTACTTCCTTGGGATTGAGATTGCTCGAGAAGCAGAGGGGATTGTTCTCTCTCAAAGGAAGTATGCACTGGACCTTCTCACATAAACTGGGATGTTGGGGTGCAAACCTGCAGCGACACCAATAGATCAGAGGTTCAAGATTGATGCTGAGGCTGGAGAACCAGTTGATCGGGACAGATACCAGAGACTGGTTGGCAAGTTGATCTATTTGAGCCACTCACGTCCTGATATCTGCTTTGCAGTAAGTGTGGTGAGCCGCTACATGCATGACCCACGGAAGGGTCATATGGATGCAGTGTACCAGATTCTGAGGTACTTGAAAGGTGCTCCCGGGAAGGGACTAATATTCAGGAAGAACAATCACGTGAGCATCGAGGGCTACTGTGATTCTGACTGGGCTAGTTGTGTTGATGACAGGAGGTCTACCTCGGGATATTGCATATTTGTAGGAGGTAACTTGGTCTCCTGGAGGAGTAAGAAGCAGTCTGTGGTGGCCAGATCGACAGCTGAAGCAGAGTACAGAGCTATGGCCTTGGGAGTTGCAGAGCTGCTATGGTTGAAGAATATGCTAGTGGAGCTGAAGCTGGATCAAGGAGCCAAGATGAAGCTGTGGTGTGACAATCAGTCAGCTATTAGTATCGCCAACAATCCAGTACAGCATGACAGGACCAAACACATCGAGATTGATAGATTCTTCATCAAAGAGAAGTTGGATAGTGGATTACTGGAGCTTGGCCATGTTCCAACCAGGGATCAAGTAGCAGATGGACTAACCAAGGGACTCGTCTCAGTGAGCATGATTAGAGGATGTGACAAGATGGGCTTAGTGAATATCTTTCACCCATCTTGAGGGGGAGTGTTGATATGGTATGTTGGGTGTCATATTTAAGTATAGTATAAGCACATGAGAATATCCTGAGGACATATTTGGAATGCCAGAATATGTCACAGGATATTCCATTATGAGATTATTGTCATAATGATTGAGATCATTGTATTAATGATCGTAAGGCTATATAATGTCAATGAGACAATCAATAAAATTATCAACTAATTTCAACAAAAATTAGCACCTGAAAGCAGTCATGAATGATCCTTCTGTCCTTTTTCTTTGAATGTTTAAGTTTTGCATGTAATGTGTTCAATAACCAAGACATAAATTCAACTGGATCTGACTGTACACCTATTTGAAATCGTTTACTACTAACTTTCATAACTGCCTGTAAAAACTCGTGAGGGCTAACCTGCAAAGAAAAAGTTGTGAGAAAGTGCCTTGCAGATCAATAGAGAGAATATGTTTTACTAAAACATGTATTTGAAAGCTAACCTGCCCCCTTGAAGTTCCGCGCATGCCAAACTTTTCGGATAAGTTCTCCAAAACGAAGACCTAGAGGTGACTTGCAGTTCTGATAGTTTTCAGGTATGAGAAAAATGGTCCTTAAGGGTGTAACGCGCATTAATGACTGAATTGTAACATTAACAAAATCAGTCTCCTTAATGTTATTGAGACTCACCTGAAAGATCAAAAAAAACTCTCTCCTGATAAGTACATTATCTACAGCATTAACAGAGGATTATATTTCTCACTTTTCGACTAATAAGTAAATAGTCATGCAATCTAATGAATTTCGTTTAATATGAAATGAAACAAATATTATGCAAGCAAATTACCATTCCAGGGAGAGAGTTCGAGCCGTCCAGTGCCCTTGACCATTGCCGATTCTCGTCAAGATGCATAACTTGTTCATTGTTAAACCTGTACAGAAATTATGATGGAAAATGAGTCCCAATCCAGATCAAGGACAAAGATACTACCATATAAGTGAGTTTGCAATCTCAAAAATGTAGGACAAGAATATTCTAAAAAACTTCAGGAATGAACACCATCAAATTTTAAAAAAAGCTTGATAAGAATAATTTAGAATGGAAAACAATATAGAGAGTGATTTCTAACATGTTTATGCAGCTTGAGTATATTTTGAAATCCTCTTTACCTACTTGGTCTCGAAATCTCAGATGAATAAAACCTGTAGGGAGTAAGCTCTCAACTGGGGAACAACTTAATAGTAGAACATACTGAATGGTAGGAATATTACATTTAAAAGGAAAACAACAACAGTGAACAGACGGATGGAAGGACGGAATCAAAAAACACAACGAAAAGAACAAAACCTTTGTCTCAGAATTTTAGGGTTGTGTACATGAATACTTATTTACCATTCAGCTCTGTTAAGAGCCATCTCCGCTCTAAATTAGAAATGTTATCCTGTTCACAGCCTGAACCAATGTTAGTTTAGGTCTATCCTATGCTGCACGGACATGGATTCGTCACGATACGTTCTAGACACAGTGAGATTCAGCACCTATTTTGGTGTCCTAGTCTATTTCGGAGTGTCTGTGACGTGTCTCATTCGTGAGTCCGACACGACATGAATTATGGAGTGACTGTGCTTCTTAGAGTCTATCCCTAACTCTAGCATCTGTTTAGCGGCTTAGCCTACCATTTCTACTAACTGGTGCATGATTTGGTTTCCCTTGCACGTGGTCAGACCATCATCTTTCACTCTGCTTATCCTCGATTTACTTCCAACTTCCCATGGATGCATTCTGTTATCCTGTCTTTCCATGTATACTCACTCATCCATCTTGGCAGTATCATATCTGCAGCTCTTACTTCTTAGGCATGTTTCTTAACTGCCCATCATTCCAACCAATAAAGCATGACGTCTCCTATTGCTGTCTTATATATTCTGCTTTCAATTTCAAATGTACCATATGATCACAAATTCAAGAAGACAACGCATAGACAACATAATTTATGTAAAATGAAAATAACTTAGCAATTTGGACCTAACATGTACTAAAACGGCAAGCAATGTTCCAGAAAGGATATTAGATATAAAAGTCGACAGTTCATCAAAAAAGAATTGCTTGACCTCAGTCCAACTTCAGATTACATATATAGCAACCATGCACTCTTTCAGCAAGCAGACAAGGTATGAAATTTAGTAATGCCATTTCCGGGTAGGATATGAACCAATGCTCAAACCTTTGTACCAATAACCCAGTTTCTTACAAATTAGTGCATCTTACAGTTTGGTAGTATGGAGTTGCTTTTCTGTTCCTACTATTCTGGGTATAGACCAAGTTTGCAGCAAGGTGTCAATAAGAGAGCATTCTACTCTATGCTGGTAGAAATTTCTGCAAAGTAGTTGGTGTTTATTTTAGGAGAGTTTGTTATGCTTCTATGACTATAAAAATAGAACAATCTGATGTAACCATCACAGAGTTTTTTCAATAATACAATTCATTACTCTCCAATTTCCACTTCCTGTTCAATAATTCTCTGTTGTCTGTTTTGTTACATGGTATCAGAGCCACGTTAAGGTTCTTTGTCATTTCACTCTTCTTGTCTATCAAGTGTGTCTTGTTGGAGAAGTTTGAAGCTCGGAAAGAGAATTACTATCCTGCGAAATGGAGTTAATCAATGGGGGAAGCAGCTCCAACACACATCATGGTGTCGAGAAGCTTGTAGGCACAAACTACAAGTATTGGCGAATGTGTATGGAGGCTTATCTTCAAGGTCAAGATCTATGGGAACTAGTTTCTGGTTCTGACGCACGTATCCCAGATGACACTCCTGACAATGCTGAACCACGAAGGAAATGGAAGATCAAATGTGGAAAGGCTTTGTTTGCTTTGAGAACACCTATTAGCAAGGAGTTCATTGATCATGTTCGTGATGTTAGTTCGCCAAAGGAAGTATGGGAGACTCTTGAAAGGTTATTTTCCAAGAAGAACACAGCAAGGTTGCAGTTCTTGGAAAATGAATTAGCAATGACGACACAAGGAGGTATGTCAATTTCAGAATATTTCTTACGGGTTAAGAATATTTGTGCTGAAATTTCAGAATTAGACACGGATGAGAAAATTAGTGAAGCTCGGCTACGGCGATTCCTAATTCGCGGTTTGCAGAAGGAATACTCGCCCTTTATTACCTCAATTCAAGGATGGCCAAGTCAACCGTCAGTTGAAGAATTAGAGAACTTACTCTCTAATCAGGAGGCTTTGGCTAAACAATTGGCCAAGAATTCTTATCCAGAACCTGATGCTATTCTCTTCTCAAGAAGAAAATCTATTGAGAAAGATCCAGAAGAAGGCACAAATGCAAAGAAGTCATGGAATAGTCCACAAGGCAACATCCCCATTAAATGTTATAGATGCGGGAAGATTGGGCACATCAAGAGAAACTGTCGTGTGAGGCTCTCTAAAGTGAATGTTATTTGTGAAGAAGAAGAAGATGGCCAACTCAACTGGGAGCAATGTTTCACTACTGAAGCAATTAAAGGAAGAGACAACATGACTCTTAAGCAAGTAACAGAGCAAGCACCAGTCAATTACATCGACGACTATAAAGAGGATTGGATCATTGATTCTGGTTGTTCACACCACGTAACCGGAAATGATTCATTATTTTCGGAGCTGCGTCAACATGATGAAGAACGAGTTATTATCACAGCTGATAACTCAACTTATCCAGTGATGAAAGAAGGAGTAGTGAAGATTGGTGCTGCTGATGCAAATATCAAGCTAAACGATGTCTATCATGTTCCAGGTTTGAAG
Organism: Iris macrosiphon; assembly: GCA_036927795.1. Lineage (NCBI taxonomy): Eukaryota > Viridiplantae > Streptophyta > Magnoliopsida > Asparagales > Iridaceae > Iris > Iris macrosiphon. The sequence goes on from JAYESA010000004.1 coordinate 340,434,733, forward strand.
AAAAATTTAGTTTCAGTTTCTCAAATTACTAATTCTGGAAAATATGTTCTATTTGGCCCAAAAGATGTGAAAGTGCTTGATAATGTGAGAAATATTGTAGCTGATGTTGTTCTTGTTGGTGAGAAGAAAGATTCCCTATTTGTTATGTCAGTAGGGGAGGCATATGTGAAGAAGACGAGCCAAACCGATAGTGTGACCACTTGGCATGCTCGATTAGGTCATTTAGGCTATCAAATGTTACAGAAAATATCTTCACAGAAGTTGCTAGATGGCTTACCAACTCTCAAAAATATACATGAAGATGTAATTTGCCAAGGCTGCCAATATGGCAAATCACATCATCTTCCTTTCAAAAGCTCATCTAATCGGAGGTCGAGGCTGTTCGAATTGATTCATACTGATCTGATGGGACCAACAAAAACACCAAGTTATAGTGGTTATCATTATGCCATGGTGCTGGTCGATGATCATTCCAGATACACGGGTGTATTTTTTGAAAGAAAAGAGTGAAGCACTACTCAAATTTGCTGAATTCAACAATATCGTGAACAAGGAGTTTGGACAGAAGATCAGATGCTTAAGGAGCGACAACGGTGGTGAATTCATGTCAGCTGATTTCTTTCAATATTGTGATAATAACGGCGTTCAACGACAAATGACGTGTCCTAATACTCCTCAACAAAATGGAGTTGCGGAAAGGAAGTTGGCGCATCTAACTTCAACAAGTCTTTCATGGCTACATGATAAGAACCTTCCTCGAGAGCTTTGGGCAGAAGCAATTCAATGTGCATGTCATGTGATAAATCGGCTACCTCCATGGCCAGGTAAAGAAAAGGCTCCCTTTGAAATCTTGTATAATATAAAACCAAATGTGAACTATTTTCGGGTATTTGGTTCAACTTGTTATGTTCATATACCTAAAAGTAATCGAACCAAGCTAGACCCGAAAGCAAAGAAATGTGTCTTTGTTGGCTACGACTCATGCAGGAAAGGATGGAAGTGCATGGATCCAAAAACAAAGAAGTTTGTCACGTCCAGAGATGTTGTCTTTGATGAGGTGTCTTCTTGGTACTCTGCTCAGAAGTTAATTAAGAACATTGATCTTGATGATGATCAAGATAATTTGGAGCTGGCTCCTCCGACAGATGCAACAGATGCACAAGAGACGTCTGATGATCCTAGCTATCAAAGAAGAGAAGAACCTCCAGTTCCAAACCTGAATACTCCAAGTTCAGAAGATAGTGAGCAGACAATTAGGAGATCAACAAGGAAGAAAAGCCAACCAGACTATCTTAAGGACTATGAAATGCAACTTAATCATTACACTGTGACTCATGCATTCTTTGTTGGAGCACAAATTGAAGAAGAACCAACATGTTATGAAGAAGCCAAGAACTGTCCAGAATGGGAAGCAGCAATGCAAGAGGAAATTGAAGCTTTAAAGAAAAATGAGACATGGGAACTTGTGCCAAAACCACAAAATTGTAAGCCGGTCACTTGCAAATGGGTCTACCGTGTGAAGAAAAAATCAGATGGCACAATTGATAGATGCAAAGCACGTCTCGTTGCTCGTGGTTTCTCTCAAAGCTACGGACTGGATTACGAGGAGACTTTCAGCCCTGTGGCAAAAATGGTTACAGTGAGGACAATTTTTTCACTTGCAGCCTATAAAAGTTGGAAGCTTTGGCAGCTTGATGTAAAGAACGCATTTCTTTATGGCGAGCTGGATCGTGAAGTATTGATGGAACAACCCCAAGGATTCGTCTCTGAGCATTTTCCTGATTATGTTTGTCGGTTAAAGAAGGCGTTGTATGGCCTTAAACAAGCACCACGTGCTTGGTATGGTAAAGTTGCTCAATACTTCATCTTTTGTGGTTTTAAAGTTTCTGATGCAGATTCTAGTTTGTTCGTAAAATTAGAATCAAATATGCATATGCTGGTTTTACTATATGTTGACGACATGATAATTACCGGAGATGATGAAGTTGAAATTTCTCGCCTAAGAAATGATCTGTCTGTTCGTTTTGAAATGAAAAACTTGGGCGAAATTGGATGTTTTCTCGGCTTAGAAGTGGAAAAATCAGATGAAGGTTATTTTATATCTCAAAGAAGATATGCAAAGAACCTATTGGACCGTTTTGGTATGGGGGAGGCAAAAGAAATGGCTACTCCTATGGAGACACATTTCAAGCTAAAGAAAGAAGAGGGGAAGCTGTTACAAGATGCTAGACTGTTCCGGCAACTTGTTGGCAGTTTAATTTATTTAACTATCACAAGGCCAGAAATTGCCTACTCTGTTGGAGTCATTTCTCAGCTCATGCAAAATCCAAGAACTTCTCATTTAGATGCTGCTAAAAGAATCCTACGCTATGTAAAAGGATCTCTCACACTTGGTCTTATGTACAAAAAGGTTGATAAATGTATGCTGGAAGGATTTACTGATGCAGATTGGGCGGGTGACTTAACAGATCGTCGTTCAACTTCCGGATACTGCTTCAACATGGGTTCAGCAGCTGTTTCTTGGTGCAGCAAGAAGCAATCCACCATTGCCTTGTCCAGCACTGAAGCCGAATACATGGCTGCAACAATGGCTGCACAAGAATGCCTCTGGCTGAAGTGTTTGATGAGAGACATCCTCTCTAAAGTTGATTATGCTGTGCCGATTTATTGTGATAATGAAAGTGCCATCAAACTTGCCTCAAATCCAATCTTTCACAAGAGAACGAAGCATATTGATACTCATTATCACTTTGTCCGAGAGAAAGTTCTGAATCAAGAAATTGAGTTGAAAGGAGTTCGTACTGATGATCAAATTGCTGATATATTTACAAAAGTCCTAGCTAAACAGAAATTTGAAAGTTTCAGAGCTGCTCTTGGAGTTATTGATTGTAAGCATGCACTAAGGGGGAGTCTTACAAATTAGTGCATCTTACAGTTTGGTAGTATGGAGTTGCTTTTCTGTTCCTACTATTCTGGGTATAGACCAAGTCTGCAGCAAGGTGTCAATAAGAGAGCATTCTACTCTATGCTGGTAGAAATTTCTGCAAAGTAGTTGGTGTTTATTTTAGGAGAGTTTGTTATGCTTCTATGACTATAAAAATAGAACAATCTGATGTAACCATCACAGAGTTTTTTCAATAATACAATTCATTACTCTCCAATTTCCACTTCCTGTTCAATAATTCTCTGTTGTCTGTTTTGTTACACAGTTGACAGCCAATATTTTGGTGTATGTTTGAGGATTATCCTCAAACCAAGTTCTTTTGTAAGGATGTGACTTCTCGGATCAAGTTTCACCAAAAGACTGATTAGTTTTCAAGAAAGTCGTAAGGAGGTGACTTTCAAATCAAAGTTTTCCCAAATATCGCTAAACATAAACCAATATTTATTTCCATGTTTGCAAGTAATCTTACATTGAAAGGTTAAGCATATTTGGTGGTTAAAAACTTAAAATTCTTAGTACACTTCAACTATAGGAGATTCACGTCAGCTTCTTCAGCAGGTGTTGTATATTACTCTCTCATTCCTGTTGGAGATGTGACTTGAGTTAAAACTGTAGAGCCTTTATTTCTTGTTCTTAAGCAACAAGTGTTAATGTGCATAATTCTTCATACTGAAGGAAAGGTTCCTAGTATTGTATATAGGACCCATATAGTTTGTGGGGTTACCATACCGGAAGTCGGATACAAGGCGATTTACCAGACATATTGGAGATACGACATCATGGTGGTGTAAAATAACAAGTAACTTCATATATGACATGGATGATAAATTTCAGAGTATTAATATAAATAAATAGTGTAATTAGGATATGGCTCTATTCACACAATGTTCTTCAACGTCACACTAAACACTAATGGAACATACATATCCTAAACCAAGTTTGCTTGTAATTGGTTCAAACCCGAATTATCCGACCCATACCGAGTTAGGCCTATAAATCAGCCCGTTCGGCCGATAATCAAGCTTGTTAAGACAGTACAAGAGGAGAGGTGACTCGGCCCCAAACCTAGGCAAGGCGTTAGGCAGCAACCTCGAGACTAAAATTTGGAGTGTGGACAAACTTATTTTTAGTATTGTAGATAAACGTGTAGAACTGTTCTAAAAGGCGGCCGCCTAGGCGCTATGCGGCTGGTGTCCGCCCGATGTCCGCCTAGGCGTCCGCCTAGTCCCTCTGACGCACGAATATATATGTTATGGGATTTTATGGACTTTTGATACAATTTTCATTAGGTTTTTTTTTTTTTTTTTTTTTTTTGGAACCACCTACGTCTAGGCAGACTAGCTGACGCTAGACGGTGGGTGCCCGCCCGACTAGGGCCTAGTGTTTTTCACAATCTTGCATGTAATTTAGTATTTCGGTGTGATGTTCTAATCTTTTATTTGTACTTGATGTAATCTTTTGGACCTTAGTCATTGGTGTCATATGTTGTTTCATAAAGAAACTCATTATCCATCCCCTACACAATTGATCAATCTCTCAATCATACAAGCAAAAAATATGAAAAGAGAGAGGAAGAGTAAGAGAAAAAAAAAGTACCAAAAAATTTGAGGTTAACCCCAGCATTAGTGCGGGAATCAGATAAGAGTGCGAGAAAACAAAGACAGAGTATGATAGTGTGAGAGATTAAAGGCATAGTGACTTACCCAGCTTGCAGTCGAAGTCAGAACAGAAAGAGACTTGGAGAGAGAAACGACTCTGATGTGGAGACGAAACTTTAGGACAAAGCAACAGGAACGACAGACCGTTGAATTGGGAATCGAAATCCTTTCATATCTTTAGTTAGTTGTGTATGGGTTACACCTTAAAAAGGCTTTTGATAAGGGCACTACACATTTTATTTGGGACTAGTCCATTGAAAATTTACCAAAAATTACAAATTTGTCATCCTAAAAGTTATTTGGGACTAGTCCAAATTTTTATCATTGATAATTACAAGTTTGTCACTCCCAAAATTCACTCGGGACTGTTATAATCAGGACTGTCAAAATTTTGACAGTCCTATAAATTGTTAGGACTGTCATAATTTTAACAGTCCCACAAGCTACGTGGACTGTCAAAATTTTGACAGTCTTAATTTTAACCCACTGAAAATTTTATATAAAACTAGAACTGTCAGGATTTTGACAGTTCCACAAACAATGAGGACTGTCAAAATTTTGACAGTCCTCATTTTAATTGTCAGAATTTTTTTTTTAGTTTTTTTCTATTTAGTTAGTTTTGGATTTTGATTTTTTTTTTTTAGTTTAACATCCAAAATAAAATATGTTATAATTGAACCCAAAAAAAAAATATATATATACCGTACGAATATTACGTTTGCCGTCGATCAGACTTCGAACCGCCATAAGTATTTGTTTTCAAATCGTTTTTCGTCACACAATAAGTCGATTTGTATGTTTTCGACGAGAGTAACACAATTAATGTAGAGAGAATTTTCATCTGAACTAAGACGTACACATTACAGGCAAAAATATAAAATATAAAACTTTGAAGTATCATAATTTTTGACTGGGAGATCGAAACAAGGTCCAGTTTGTGCCAAAATGACCGTGTGGAAAAGTACTTCGGGATAAACTGTTTCACCGTTTGATGGACTTCCCAAATTTTTAGAATCGCAAAAAAATGATGTTTCGACCTCCAAATTTTACTTTTGGTAAAAATTTTTTTTTACAAAATATTTAATGTACCAATAATAAATTTACTATTTTAAATAACAGAATACTTTAACAAATTTTAAGGATAGAAATTCGGAATATTTTAAAATTTTGATACATATCGACAACTGAGTTAATTTATTTCAATTTTTTGTTAATTTTGAAACTTCGATAAAGTAAATTTACTGTTAATTTATTTTAATTTTATTTCGTTAAAATATATTTTCTTAAATAAAACAGAAAATTAACAAAATAAATTGGCCCCCCACCAATTAACAAAATAAATTAACAGAAAATAAATTTTAGGACTGTCAAAATTTTGACAGTCCTACCAATTTGAAGGACTGTCAAAATTTTGACAGTCTTAAATATTTTTAGGACTGTCAAAATTTTGACAGTCCTTCCAATTGGTAGGACAGTCAAAAGTTTGATAGTCCTAAAAATATATGTTGAATTTTTAGGACTGTCAAAATTTTGACAGTACTTCCAATTGGTAGGATTGTCAAAATTTTGACAGTCCTAAAAATCAACATATATGTCAAATTTTTCTACTTTTTCTTTTTCTTTTTTGGTTTCCTGTGTGCTGTTATTTTTCTTTGTCATTGTGTTATTATTCATGTCTTCCGGCGGAGGAGTGGAGGACTTGGTGGTAGTGACGGAGGAAGGAGGGGAGGGAGGAGCGGCGGACGCCGAGGGTGCCGAGGTAGTCGAGCAAGCCGAAAGGGGGTACGAGACGGAGGAACGGGAGAGAAAGGAGGCGGCGGGAGGCGGGGGAGGAGGCAGAGGCGGCGACGGCGACTGGAGGCGGAGACGGAAGGCTGCGGTGGAGGACAGGGGAGGAGGCGGAGGAGGAGGGCTCCGACAAGAAAGGGAGGAGGGAGGAGAACTCCGGTAGAGATTAGGGGGAGGGTTTGGGCTAGTATGAGTAAACTATTGGGCTACTATAAGTAAACTTTGTTCATTAATGGACTAGTCCTAATTCTGGACTAGCCCTTAGTAAAGTTTGTAGTGCCCTTATCAAAAGCCCTTAAAAATTAAATATGCATGGGCCAATTTTTTTACAAAACTGAGACATCTTGACTGGTAAGGTGGAGCGAGACGGACGCTTCGCATGTTTAGGCAGCCGCTTCGATACCAAACTGCCTAAATCCTTGCCAAGTGCCCCAAAAGGCCAAGACGGACGTCTTAGACGACAAGGTGAACGCCATTAAGGTGGCGTTTGGTTCAAGTTTTTGAGACTTGGGAATGAGTTTTAGATTCCTTAACCTCGTTTGATATGTGTGGGATTGGAAATTAGGGGGGAATAGGAGGGGCTTCATATTACAATGATTGTGGAAAAGTAATTCCATGGACCCCCCTTGGGAATAGTTTTGCTTTCCTAGGAATGTTGTTTGAATATTTTATTTGGACAATAACTCACTCACTTTACTTTCAAAATTTTAACTTATATTTCAAACATGTAAATTTAAATAGAATTAATTACTATTATCCCCCATTTCCTAAGCCTAACTCCACTAACCCCCCCTCCTCCCCTATTTTTTTTTAATTACTACTACCTCCATGCATTAATAGTTTGTTAATGGTAATTATACTTACCCCCCAAAATTTTGCCTAATTGGGGGGGGGGGGGGGGGGACACTAATAAAAAAAAATGGAATATGATGCAAATAAACTATTAGCAATAGGAGGGATAACAAAAAATGCCCCTTATTTAAATAATAGAAACATGAAAGGGTATTTATGGAAAACTAAATAAATTAACATTTTTTTTCATATTTCCAACCTAATCTAACCAAACATGTGTATGAGAATATTGAATTTCTTTCCCATGGAAAAGGAATGGATCATAAATTTCTAGCAATACAAAATATTTATCCAAACGAGCCCTTAAGCTTGCCAATATATCCGTTGATTTGTCTGAGATACCCCCAATCGATCCCCCCACCCCACAACACCAGTGGTTGAAGGTACATGAGGCTGGGTTGAAACTATGGTAAATTTCAGCACATTTGTGTCTTCTTTAATTTCCTTTATTTGTTTTGGTTGGATATGCATGTCGGTGTGGGAGTGAATAGGGGTATGGGTGTTTCTCTGCAGAGAGTTTGTTACCATGTAAAAATATATACAGATTTAATATTTCAATAGTAAATGCCTCTGGTCTGTAGGTGGTAAGTGAGCAACTAACAGAAAAAACAGAAAATAAAGAGGGAAATGAAGCACCGCATGAATAAGCCATAATACCTAGGGTTCAGGACATGCCGAATATCATCAAGTGATGGATCATTTATTTCATATCCATCAGGAAGGCAATATACTTTCTCTGTTTGAAGATTGATATACACGTGATGTCCTGCTTCAAGACTGTGAGTATATGCATGAGAATTCCGACCTCTTCCTTGGTAGTACTTCCCACAAACCAAGCATGCATATACGTTCAGATTCGATAGAGAAATAGAGCAGAACTTCTCAAAATCAAAGTCCAACACCTACATGAGCCACGAAAGGAAATAGTAAATAATCACAAATTTTTACCCCATGAATCAAGATGTTGCATGACAAATAAAGAGATGGTATTGGATGAAATCAGAGGACATGGCCCTGATTAATCTGCTGACAAGTGAATTCAGAGGACATGGCCCTTAATAGAGGGATTCAAACAGCCGAACCCAAACATGTGTGATGAAGGCTTTGTTGTTGTTGTTTCTGAAGGTAAGTGGTTACTCCTACAGCATGTACTTATGCAATGCTCAAGGTTCTAGGCTAAGTAGTGTATGCAAATGTATGCACAGGCATCATATCCAACTTTTCACAAATTTGGCACACCAATATCTATGTCCTAGTTATATCCCGCCTCAGATGACGCTTCCATGTTAATGCTCGTGCTTCTTCAGTTATGGTATTTCAATACTATATTGGAACTTTCAATTGGAGGTAATAAGTCCAAATAAAACAGTATCAAGAAAGTTTTATAAGAGACTTGCATATATTAGACTGACAATAAGGTAAGCAAAATGTGACTGTGTCATTGCTTTCAGGAAAAAAGCATATATTGGCACAGCTAATCCAAAACAAAAAGAGCAAGTTTTGTGAACCCTGATAAAAAAAAAAAAAATCAGTGCTTCCCTGTTACATGCTAAATTATAATGGATGAGCAATATCATATGCCAATTTATTCTATGGATACAATCTAATATGAAGAAATGTGTCTCAGAATATATTTATAAAATTGTTCACATCTATCTTAATAAAGGGGGTATAGCAAAGAAAAGAATGGGCAAACTGGAAAAAGCTCCCCCACATTAAGCATATAGGCAAGCATTTGACATACATGTCTAATGGAAACTTCACAATAAGGGCATGGATCTTCGGGTTATACAGGTTTAAGCACTCAACCAATACCTGTTACAAAATTTTTTCTTTTACTTACTGGAAAATTTCAGATTAAGAATACAAAAAATAAAATTGAACAGATTTTACCGGCCTCTGGGGAAGTCGTGCACGAAGCACTGCCCTAAGAGTTTATTCGGGATCTGTGTGCAGACGTTCCCGAAGCTCCTAGTGGTAAAACCCCCGTACTACCGGTATCTCGTTGTCGCACACGACTTGGAGAGAACGACCAGGGCTTAGCTCTGCCCAGAGCTTGGAGACGATGAAGATTAAACATAATGTTGACAGAGGTTTGGAGTAAGAAAAATTTCTGAATCATTCTCAAAGAAATCAGCCCAAATATATAATACAAATATGTAACGGTCTGAATTAATTCTCATATTAATTCAGCCGTTACACAAAGTAAAAGATTGAATCTGGACACAATAACGGTTCAGAAACAAAGTAACGTTCAGAATAAATTCCAACGTTCAGAAAAAATAAATGAAGAAGAAGAGGAGGAGCAAAAAGTATTTTAGGGTCCCAGCCCGAACCCGAAGAGGAAATCGGATCGGCATTCGGCGCCCGCAGATGTGGGCGCGTACCCGCACCCGTTACGCGCGCCGAACCGAACCGAACCGAACCGAGCCGGGCCGGGCGGCGGCGGCGGCGCGCGCGCGTGGCCCAAGGGGTTCCCCACACAACAACTTAATAGAGCAAAGGAGGAAAACTAATATATGTACACAAGAAGGCTTTGGTGCATCCGATGTGGGACTAAAGAAAGAAAGAGGAATTGAACTTTTGCAAGAAAACTAAAACCAACAATCCCCCCCCCCAAATGGTCAATTTTCGAAACAGAGATAAGAGTGAAGTAAATAGAGAGAGAGAGAGAGCATCTGGGCAGTAAAATACTATGCATAGATGAGATGGACTACAGCCTTGAATCTCACATAGTGACTATTGCCTTAATCTGAAGAAGTGCTTGATGGACTATGCCTTGAATCAGACTTCTTGAACCAGATTTAGAAAAATAGCACACATAGTACGCTAGAGGTCCTTGATCTATCGGGTGGCGCTTTTAAATGGCCATGCGCACTTTCCACATTCATGAGAGTTGTCTGGGATCGCCCTATCCCATAGTCGCGGCCTTCACGACCTCTCATATAGGTAAGTTCTTAATGGTTGGTGATATGAATCAACCCAGCATTACAGCTTGGACCTATTAAGAGTTTTAAACTCATCCTAACCATATCACACAGGAATACTGTCACCATAGGGATGGGGAGTCATTGTACACATGTACAGCCGCTTGGGCTTTATTTTAATAAGATTTTAATCTCGAGTCAGTGTTCCATAAAGTCACCTAAGTTCAGCTTGTTTCTACCCATTGAACCGGCTTCTTGGGATCTCCAGTCAGACTCGGTTGGGTTGCCACTGCTGGTGACTAACTTATGGGCTTAACCCCATCTTCCTCGATGATTCTAGGATCAAAGTCCTAGACAGACCCTTCGACAAGTGATCTGCAAGGTTCTTTTCTGACTTTATATAGTCAAGAACCACATATTTGCCTAGTAGGCTTTTTATTGACTTGAAGCGCAGCTGCAGGTGCCTGTTCGTCTTAGCATTCACAGAATCATGCTTTAGTAGTTCAATAACAGATTTATTATCACAATTTATAGAAATTGCAGGAACAGGACTAAGAGAAACAGGTATATGCATAATAAGATTTTTAAGCCATTCAGCTTCTGTGCAAGTTGTATCTAAAGCTATCATTTCAGAGTCCATTGTACTCCTAGCTATGATAGTTTGCTTACAAGAGCTCCAGGAGATCGCAGCTCCTCCTAGAGTAAATACATATCCAGTAGTAGATTTTATATCATGTGAGTCGGTTACCCAGTTTGCATCTGAATAACCTTCTATGATATCAGGGTGCCTAGTAAAATAAAGTTTGTAGTCTAGGGTGCCCTTGAGATATCTAAATACCCTATCCAAGGCAGTCCAATGTGACTGATTTGGGTTACTGGTATATCTGCTTAGTCTCCCAATAGCAAATGCAATATCAGGTCTTGTCCTGTTTGTTATATACATAAGGGAGCCTATCATCTGTGAATATTTATGTTGTTCCAAAGGTGATCCTTCATTCTTTTTCAGTACACTACTGCTGTCATAAGGAGTAAGGACAGGTTTCTTATCAAATAACTCAAATCTTTTTAGCATTTTTTTAATTGAATGTGCTAAAGATAGAGTATAACCCTCTTTGTCTTTGGTCACTTGCATTCCTAAAATTAAGTTGGCTTCTCCTAGGTCTTTTATATCAAACTGGCTAGATAAATAGTTCTTTGTAATATTTATCAATTCCAGTGATGAACCTAGTATAAGGATGTCATCTACATACAAGCATAAAATGACACAACTTTTACATGTACCTTTAGAGTATATACATTTGTCATACTCATTTGACAAGAAACCATATTCACAAATTACTTTGTCAAATTTGTTGTGCCATTGTTTGGGAGCTTGTTTCAAGCCATAGAGGGATTTTACTAGTCTGCAAACTTTCTTTTCTTGACCTTTAGCAATGAAACCTTCAGGTTGGTCCATATAAAGTTCTTCCTCTAGATCTCCATTCAAAAATGCTGTCTTTACATCCATTTGATGGATTAGCATATCATGAATGGATGCTAAGGCCAAGAGAGTTCTAATGGATGTGATCCTAGCTACAGGAGAGTAGGTATCAAAATAATCTAACCCTTTCTTCTGGGTAAAACCCTTAGCAACTAATCTAGCTTTGTATTTTTCTATAGTACCATTGGCTCTGAGTTTCTTCTTAAAAATCTACTTACAACCTATTGGTTTATTCCCTAAAGGTAGATTTGTTAGAAACCAAGTGTTATTCTCCATGATGGAGTTGTATTCACTGTTAATGGCTTCTTTCCAAAAGGAAGCATCAGGAGACGATATTGCTTCTTCATAAGTTGAGGGATCACCCTCTATCAAAAAGGTGAAGAATCCTTCTCCTAAATTTTTCTCAATCCTATTCCTTTTACTCCGTCTTGGTTCTAAGTCTTGTTCAGATTAAGAGCTAGGTATTTGGACTTGAGAACTAGTAGAGAGTATGGAGGAAGAGATTGAACTTCTATCCTTAAAAGGAAATATTTTTTCAAAGTAAACTGCATCTCTTGCTTCTATAATGGTATTGTTAGAGATTTTATTTACTTCTGAGTGAGTCACTAGAAATCTATTGGCATAGCTGTCTAAGGCATATCCTATGAAAACAGCATCTACAGTCTTGGGACCAATCTTCCTCTTTTTAGGTTCGGGAATTCCGACTTTAGCAAGGCATCCCCAAACTCTAAGGTAATTAATCCTAGGTGCTCTACCTTTCCACAGCTCATAGGGAGTCTTATCTTTTGTCTTACTAGGAATCCTATTAAGAATGTAACAGGCAGTTAAAAGGGCTTCTCCCCACAAGTTATCAGGAGCACCAGAGCTGAGAAGCATGGCATTCACCATATCTAACAGAGTACGGTTCTTGCGTTCAGCAACTCCATTAAACTGAGGTGAATAAGGAGCTGTTACCTCATAAATTATTCCATGTTCTTCACAGATGTTAATCATTTCGTTTGAGGTATATTCTTCACCACGATCAGATCTAAGGATCTTAATCTTCCTTTCTAATTGGTTCTCAGCTTCAGATTTATAGACCTTTAATCTATCTAGAACTTCATCTTTGGTTTTGAGAAGGTAGATGTAACAATACTTTGAATAATCATCTATAAACGTAACAAAGTATTTTCTACCGCCTCTGGTCAAAATCCTATTTGAGTCACATACATCACTATGGATAAGTTCTAGAAGGTCAGAATTTCTTTCTACAGATTTGAATGGTAATCTAGTGTGTTTGGCTTGAACACAGATTTCACATTTGTGTTTGTCATCTATTGGAGTCTTGGGAATAAGGTCTAAAGTCATCATTCTTTTAATGGAACCTAGGTTCACATGACCTAGTCTGCCATGCCAAACATTTGAATATTCTATATTGGAGACAATGAGAGAATAATCAGATATTTTATTCATTGTACTTAAAATGAAAAGACCATCTTTTACAAAGCCTTTTCCTATAAAAGAGTCATGCTTAGAAAAAACTACTTTATTTGCCTCCATTACAATTTTGTATCCTGAGGCTACAAGAAGGGATCCACTAACTAGGTTTCTCCTGACAGACGGCACATGAAGAACATCATGAAGAGTTAGGATTTTTCCTGATGTCATCTTCAGGTAAACTTTTCCTCTTCCAATAATTTGTGCCGTTGAGCCATCTCCTAGGGTCACACCTCCTCCACTTGATTCCTGATAGTTTGAAAAACATGAGCGATCAAATGAAACGTGAACATTAGCTCCAGAATCCAACCACCAATCATCAGAATGGTAAGAGAGGTTAATAAGGGGTTGAAAGCTTACAGACCTGAAGGAACTCGAAGAACCTTTGTGAAGCATGTTCGCTTCTGGTCTAACTGAGCCCTTTCCTTTGTAGGAGGTCTGGAGAGCTTCCTTCTTCCTATGGTAGCAGTGGGTGGCCATATGGTTTGTTTTATCATACACAAAACAAAATCTCTTTTGATCCTGTGTCTGACTGAAGTTTCTTGGTTTTTGGTTTTGGTGATGATGGTTGTGGTGGTTAGGCTGAAAGTTTTTCTTCTTCTTGAAGAAATTCTTCTTGGGTTTATAAGGAAAATTAGACTTGGGTTTTTCTTGGCCTTCTACAAGGTTTACCTTAGCTTTAGATTCAGTCTTAGGCTTAGACCTCAATCTAATTTGTTCTTCGGTTCTAATTTTCTTTAGGACTTGATTGTAGGTAAGATCTCCTTGTGTATGGATAAGATCCTTAGCCATATCAGACCAAGAGGGAGGTAGCTTGTCTATTAGGCATTCTATTTTATGTTCATTGGAGAAAGATGTCCCTTTGGCTTGAATATGTCTAAGGTATTATTGGAATTCATGGAGCTGGTCATTCATTGGTTTGTCATCTACCATGAAATACCTATTAAAGGTTGAAGAATTAAACATTTCTATTCCGGCATCATCACAGCCGTATTCATCTTCCAAGGCTTTCCAGAGTTCTTTAGCGCTCTTGTATTCAAAAAATATATCATACAAGGATTCAGATAATGCGCTTAGAATTCTATGAAAACAGTGGAAGTCTATCTCTTTAGGGGTTTTTGGTTTCGATGAGGTGGACACTCCTATGTCAGACTCAGTTTCATCAGAATCATTTGTGATGGGTGTGGACCCATCAATGGCAGAAATAAGTCCTAAGGTCGTGAGCCAAAATTTTATTTGGCTCTGCCATCTCTTGAAGTATGAGCCATCAAACTTAGCAGGTTTTGCAGTAGAGGATTCCTCCTTACCAGTCATAATTGCAGTCTGAAAAATATAAATTTGTTTAATAACAATGTTTAAGATAATAGTTTAGGTGGTCTTTGCTAATCAATCTTAAAATCTTTAGTTTTTCAAGTGTTGATCAACTCAGGTTAGCTGTAGGGGCCGGTTCCCAGCTAGCGGTGGTCCGAAGACTCTTAAGTACCGTGTCGCTTAGGGTTGTTTACACCCGGTTGACAGAAGGACCCTTTCGGCTTGTGCCTGAGTTTGTCTCTACTTTGAAACTTTAGATTTGAAGATTTTATTTGCAATTTTCTTTTACTAAACTATTTTCTTTTGGTCCTAGATTGCTTTCAAAAATACTAAGTGATTAAAAATGAAGCAAATTGTAGGTTACAATTGAAATGAATTTTGTGAACAAATTGCTATAGAAACAGTATTAAAAATTTCTAGAAGAATTATTACAGTATTAAAAATGGTTAGAAGAATTGCTATATAACCAACAGTAGTAATAAACAGTATTAAACAATTGTTAGAAGAATTGGTGAATAACGAAAGTTGATTCAAATTTTAACAATATTAGAATTGCTATAAAAATTTTAACAAACAATTTTATAACTAACGGTAATAACGAAAGTTAATAACTAACAGTATTAACGAAAGTTGATTCAAATTTTTATAGAATTGTTATAAAATTGTTAGAAGAATTGCTATAGAATTGCTATATAACTAACAATATTAACAAACAGTATTAAACAACAGTATTAAATTTTCGACAGTAGTGTTCCTTGCTAGTTTATGGTATGAATCAGGAAGTTATACATTTGACTCTTTGTGTTTGATACAATTTGATGAAAAACAACTCTAACATACGGTTAACAGTAACTATTTAAAAACAGTAACAAAAATGTTAGAAAATTAATTGTAACAAACGAATAAACTCTTAGATTGTTACAAAAAAATTTCTTTTACTTACTGGAAAATTTCAGATTAAGAATACAAAAAATAAAATTGAACAGATTTTACCGGCCTCTGGGGAAGTCGTGCACGAAGCACTGCCCTAAGAGTTTATTCAGGATCTGTATGCAGATGTTCCCGAAGCTCCTAGTGGTAAAACCCAGCACTACCGGTATCTCGTTGCCGCACACGACTTGGAGAGAACGACCAGGACTTAGCTCTGCCCAGAGCTTGGAGACGATGAAGATTAAACAGAATGTTGACAGAGGTTTGGAGTAAGAAAAATTTCTGAATCACTCTCAAAGAAATCAGCCCAAATATATAATATAAATATGTAACGGTATGAATTAATTCTCATATTAATTCAGCCGTTACACAAAGTAAAAGATTGAATCTGGACACAATAACGGTTCAGAAACAAAGTAACGTTCAGAATAAATTCCAACGTTCAGAAAAAATAAATGAAGAAGAAGAAGAGGAGCAAAAAGTATTTTAGGGTCCCAGCCCGAACCCGAAGAGGAAATCGGATCGGCATTCGGCGCCCGCAGATGTGGGCGCGTACCCGCACCCGTTACGCGCGTCGAACCGAACCGAACCGAACCGAACCGAGCCGAGCCGGGCCGGGCGGCGGCTGCGGCGCGCGCGTGTGGCCCAAGGGGTTCCCCACACAACAACTTAATAGAGCAAAGGAGGGAAACTAATATATGTACACAAGAAGGCTTTGGTGCATCCGATGTGGAACTAAAGAAAGAAAGAGGAATTGAACTTTTGCAAGAAAACTAAAACCAACAATCCCCTCCCAAAAGGTCAATTTCCGAAACAGAGATAAGAGTGAAGTAAATAGAGAGAGAGAGCATCTGGGCAGTAAAATACTATGCATAGATGAGATGGACTACAGCCTTGAATCTCACGTAGTGACTATTGCCTTAATCTGAAGAAGTGCTTGATGGACTATGCCTTGAATCAGACTTCTTGAACCAAATTTAGAAAAATAGCACACATAGTACGCTAGAGGTCCTTGATCTATCGGGTGGCGCTTTTAAATGGCCATGCGCACTTTTCACATTCATGAGAGTTGTCTGGGATCGCCATGTCCCATAGTCGCAGCCTTCACGACCTCTCATATAGGTAAGTCCTTAATGGTTGGTGATATGAATCAACCCAGCATTATAGCTTGGACCTATTAAGAGTTTTAAACTCATCCTAACCATATCACACAGGAACACTGTCACCATAGGAAAGGGGAGTCATTGTACACATGTACAGCCGCTTGGGCTTTATTTTAATGAGATTTTAATCTCGAGTCAGTGTTCCATAAAGTCACCTAAGTTCAGCTTGTTTCTACCCATTGAACCGGCTTCTTGGGATCTCCAGTCAGACTCGGTTGGGTTGCCACTGCTGGTGACTAACTTATGGGCTTAACCCCATCCCCCTCGATGATTCTAGGATCAAAGTCCTAGACATACCCTTCGTCAAGTGATCTGCAAGGTTCTTTTCTGACTTTATATAGTCAAGAACCACATATTTGCCTAGTAGGCTTTTTATTGACTTAAAGCGCAGCTGCAGGTGCCTGTTCATCTTAGCATTCACAGAATCATGCTTTAGTAGTTCAATAACAGATTTATTATCACAATTTATAGAAATTGCAGGAATAGGACTAAGAGAAACAGGTATATACATAATAAGATTTTTAAGCCATTCAGCTTCTGTGCAAGTTGTATCTAAAGCTATCATTTCAGAGTCCATTGTACTCCTAGCTATGATAGTTTGCTTACAAGAGCTCCAGGAGATCGCAGCTCCTCCTAGAGTAAATACATATCCAGTAGTAGATTTTATATCATGTGAGTCGGTTACCCAGTTTGCATCTGAATAACCTTCTATGATATCAGGGTGCCTAGTAAAATGAAGTTTGTAGTCTAGGGTGCCCTTGAGATATCTAAATACCCTATCCAAGGCAGTCCAATGTGACTGATTTGGGTTACTGGTATATCTGCTTAGTCTCCCAATAGCAAATACAATATCAGGTCTTGTCCTGTTTGTTATATACATAAGGGAGCCTATCATCTGTGAATATTTATGTTGTTCAAAAGGTGATCCTTTATTCTTTTTCAGTACAATACTGCTGTCATAAGGAGTAAGGACAGATTTCTTATCAAATAACTCAAATCTTTTTAGCATTTTTTCAATTGAATGTGCTAAAGATAGAGTATAACCCTCTTTGTCTTTGGTCACTTGTATTCCTAAAATTAAGTTGGCTTCTCCTAGGTCTTTCATATCAAACTGGCTAGGTTGCTTCCATGACTCATACCACATCAGACAAGATACACGCGCCAAGTGTTGAAATTAGTTGATTGTATTACATCGGAGGCCCCTCATCCTTAGCCTTTCACGAAGAGCATCGACTTGACGAGCCATATCAACACTCCCCCTCAAGATGGGTGAAAGATATTCACTAAGCCCATCTTGTCACATCCTTTAATCATGCTCACTGAGGCGAGTCCCTTGGTTAGTCCATCTGCTACTTGATCCCTGGTTGGAACATAGCCAAGCTCCAGTAATCCACTATCCAACTTCTCTTTGATAAAGAATCTATCAATCTCGATGTGTTTGGTCCTGTCATGCTGTACTGGATTGTTGGCTATACTAATAGCTGACTGATTATTATACCACAGCTTCATCTTGGCTTCTTGATCCAGCTTCAGCTCCACCAGCATATTCTTCAACTATAGCAGCTCTGCGACTCCCAAGGCCATAGCTCTGTACTCTGCTTCAGTTGTCGATCTGGCCACCACAGACTGCTTCTTACTCCTCCAGGAGACCAAGTTACCTCCTACAAATATGCAATATCCCGAGGTAGACCTCCTGTCATCAGCACAACTAGCCCAGTCAGAATCACAGTAGCTCTCGATGCTCACGTGATTGTTCTTCCTGAATATTAGTCCCTTCCCGGGAGCACCTTTCAAGTACCCCTTCAGCTGTCGATCTGGCCACCACAGACTGCTTTTTACTCCAGTAATACTATCCAAAGATGCTATAAATGCTCCAAGAGAAGAAGGGATATGGTCATAAGAAACAAACTGAGCAATATCTCAACCATATCTGTTTGGAGGATTTTCTGCATTGCGGCGAGTGGTCCTCCGTATAGATAGTGGTATAGGAGGAGTAGAAGTAGGAGAAATTATATCTTGTGAAGGAGGGGGTATCACCTGAAGGGGGGTTGGTGTCAGTGCCTCAGGAGTTGGGACGAACGCAGGCAAGGGACTTTGCACTGGCATTGTCGGTACTGGTCCTGCAGTTTGCTTCTCTCTCCTGCTGTAGGTAAGTAACTCTCCCTGAGCCGTAGGCCTAACACCTTCACCTTCTTGTCCCTTCTCCGTGCCTCCATGCCAAACTTCTAAATCGGTTACCACCAAGTTCTCTATCTCCCCCTCTCGCCTAATACTGGCAGTATTAGGCGTGTTGTGTGAAGTTTCGTCCTGGCGGTAGTATAGCTCATGCTCCCGAAAGTGGACATCCATACTGAAAAACTTCTTCTTCTCTACTGGACTCCAGCACACATACCCCTTCTGGGTCCCCGAGTAGCCAATGAAGATGCATTTGACCGCTCTAGGGTCAAGTTTCCCAACTGATGGCCTGTTGTCCTTCATAAAATACACACATCCAAACACCTTCAGTGGGAGTATCCCACTATTATTGACTTACAATACCTCACATGGGGACTTCCATCCGAGGACCTTCGAGGGCATCCTGTTGATGAGTTGAGCTGCTGTCAACACTGCATGCCCCCACAGACTCTGTGGGATATTCATATCGATCATCATACTTCTTGCGACCTCCAGAAGGTGTCTGTTTTTTCTTTCTGCAACTCCATTTTATGCTGGTGTGTATGCACAGGTGGTCTGATATTGTATTCTGTGTGCTGACAGGTATTCTGCAAGCGTCCTGTTGGTATACTCCGTTCCATTGTCAGACCTCAGTACCTTCACAACTGCTTTGTACTGAGTCTGGACATGCTTATGAAAATCCCGAAAACAAACAGGTACATCATTCTTATTTTTTATCAAATATAACCTGGTAACACGAGAGGCACACTCAATGAAAGAAACAAAGTACTTATAACCATTCATAGTGTTAATAGCACATGGACCCCAGACATCAGAATGTACTACCTCAAAAGCAAAAGTGCTCCTATGACCCGTGCCAACATATGAGCTTCTAGTAAGTTTTCCTAACTCGCACGCATCACATACTAATTTCTTTTTATTTGTTTTTGCATAAATCTCTGGTTACAACTTACTTAGAGTATCAAAGGAAGAATGTCCCATCCTCTGATGATAGAGTATCAAGGTATCCTCAGTCCTCTGCTGCAGTCCTTCCATGCTAGCCTTCTCTGCCATAGATACCAATGTTGAGTCCAGTCCTTCTTGATCTAGGTACCACAGTCCCTCATGCCAAGTGTCAGTCCCAAGTCTTTGTCCTGTCCCTTTCTCCTGGAAGGTCACCTTAGGAATATCAAAAGAAACAATGCATTTAAGTTGGAGGATTATAGAACTAATGGACAAGAGACTGACTGGAAAGGATGGAGTATGTAAAATATTGGATAATCTTACTGAACCTGTACAATTAACAGTACCCTTACCGACCACTGGCTGGAAAGTGCCATCAGCTGTCTGAATGCTGTCTGCTGATGCTAGGTGAGTGTAGGAAAAAAACTCACTAGCATTCCCCGTCACATGCCGAGATGCTCCCGAGTCGATAATCCAGTCTGATGATTTAAGGGAAGAGATAGACGTAAGGGCAAGTGATTCGTCAGTACCTTCTGATGGATGGGCATACATGGCAGTATTTTCCCTAACAAAGAATGAGGTGGACGCTTCCTCTGTTCTACTCCTCATATCTTCCAGTGCCTGGTCCTCCACAGTAAATGTGCCATCAGCTTCTCCGTTCCCTTCTGATATCAGGAGGTTCGTCTGATAACCTCCTCGGCCACCTCGTCTACCCCCTCGACCACGACCACGTCCTCCATTATATCCTCGTCTGCCGAACGGTCCTCGTCCACCACCTGAATCTTCCTCCCTAGGTGGTTTGGTACAAGCATACCAATGATGAACCATCTCCCCACAGTTGCAGCACTGCCGGTTATGCTGCCAGGGCTCTCCCTTAGATCCTGTGTTACCTGAGCTGGTGATCGCTAGTGCTGACTTTGCTTCGGGGGGACCACCTGTCCCGGCTTGCAGCCTGATGCGTGTCTCCTCCTGGATCATGGCTGAGATAGCCTCCTCAAAGCTAGGGATCTTTGGTTGGGCTAGAAGTAGGGCCATCCTCTGTGCGAAAGCTGCAGTCAGCCCTTTGAGGAACTTCATCATCCTCTCCTGCAGACACACCTGTCTCTCCTTACACTTAGGGTCCCCGCAGCTCGCCCAATCTGAGGAGTGATCATAATCCAACCACAGACGCTCCAACTCTGTGGCATACTCCTGTACCGTCTTCTCTCCCTATACGGTGTCATCAATCTCCCCCTTTATCTGGAAGACCCGTAAGTTGTTCCCTACACCATCATAGGTCCTTCTCAAGTTCTCCCACACATCTTTCACCATCTCAATACCGTCTACTGTGGCGGCAATAGACTGGACTAAGGAGTTGAGAAGCCAGATGTAGATCACCATATGAGTGGACTTCCACTCATCGCGTCATATCGAGCCCTCGTCCGGCTCTGTCACCTCGCCCGTCAGGAATCCCTCCATATTTTTTCCTGCGAGGGTTCTTCTCACCCGCCGTAACCAACTCAGATAGGTGGCTGGTCCATCTAATTTCATATCGATGGAGGAAAGCTTCAACTCCGGTGACGTTCGTGCCGTGTTCTCACCAGCCGACATCGTCAACAACTTCATCAACGTCGCCACCTCTGCAGAATCTAGCTTCTTGATGATCCCCTCCATCGATGCATCGTCTATCCAATCACATCACGTCCGCTCCACGACTCACGCTCGTCCTCGTCGTCCGCTCATAGATCCGAACATATCCCCCCTTTTTTTAGATCTAGGCATCCCTATTAGGCGCTGTCTCGTGCTGGTGCGGAGGAGGTAGTAGCACGCATGTCACAGCCGCCGTCGCAGCAGAAGCAGCAGTCGCAGCAGCAGTAGTAGCCACAGCAGTAGTGGGACGGGGCAGCAACAGCGAAGGGCGGCCTGCGAAGGGCGAAGAAGGAAAGAAAGGGGGGCGTGGAAGAGTTCGGTGGAGGAGATCTAGGAAATTCTCCTGTGGATTTGTGGAAGCTTGGTGACGGCTATGGTTTGTAGAAACTTGGCTCTGATACCATGTTGAAATTAGTTGATTATATTGCATCGGAGGCCCCTCATCCTTAGCCTTTGACGAAGAGCATCGACTTGACGAGCCATATCAACGCCAAGCCTTACCGTCGTGCCAAGCAATTCCCTCTGAAACCGGCATAAATGAAAGCAAGAACTCCCTCCCTCCGCATATCTTGACCTACTATTGCATATGCTTAAAGCACCGGTATACCTACTCAGAAGCTATGTTTTCATGGGCGACGCCTAGGCGGCCTAGGCGGCCAGGTTAGGGGTAGCTCGCATCGACCCAGGGAGAAAAAGTTCTTGGCAGTCGACGGGCGCCTAGAGGCGACCTGAGGAATTCCATAGGCGCGCCTAGGCGCGCAGAGATCAAGTATCACTAAATACATGCTTTACATTGTTAGCCTACCTAATTATAGTTAGTTAGTTATCATAGATTGATTGTGAATATCTCTTAGCATATGTTAGCCTACCTAATTATAGTTAGTTAGTTATCATAGATTGATTGTGAATATCTCTTAGCATAATTATTGTTAGCAAAGTTTAACCAAACTCTTGTATATATATCTCTGTTGTTAATATGAAGAGCACGGGTTTCAATCTCCTTTATGGTATCAGAGCTTCTCGACTCCTAGCCTTCTCAAATGCTTCCGCCGTCCTCTTCTCATTCTGCTGCTCCTTCCTTTCATGGCGTCTCCAACAACCAATTCTACTGCCATGATGGAATCCACCAACAACAAATTCTACCTAGCACTTGCCGTCTCCAACATCAAGAACTCCATCCCAATTCGTCTTGAATCAGAGAAAGGACACTACGTCTCTTGGGCTGAATTATTCCAAATTTATTGCCGTGCCTATAACGTCTACGAGCACATCATCCCGTCACAACCATTATCGGAGAAAGAAAAAGATCCTGCCTTTGATAAGGATCTCTAGACCCATCTCGATGCCATCGTCCTAACTTGGATGTACGGCACGATCTCCTCTGAATTACTCATCACCATCTTGAAGCCTAATTCCACCGCCAAGGCACAGTGGGATCGACTTGCGAGCATTTTTTTGGATAACAAACACGTGTGTGCATCGACTCTCAAAACCAGGTTTGCCAACACCTTTCTTGATGATTTTCCCGACATCTCCTCTTACTGTCAGGAACTCAAAGACTTATCGGATCAACTTACAAACGTTGATGCTCCGGTTGACAACCATCGGTTAGTTCTTCGCCTTATCAATGGATTAAATGAGAATTATGACACAGTATCTTCTATGATGATAACTATAGTGATTTTTTGTGGACTTTTCCTATTGGAAAGAAATCGTAAATTTTTTCTCTTTTTTCGGCCTTTAGCACATTTATACAAACCCAATTTCACAAACCCATAAAAACATTCCAATATGACAATGGGACAGAATTTTCTAATAACGCCTTCAAATATTTTTTTCAACAAAATGGTCTTGAATTCCGTTTCTCTTGTCCCTATACTTCTTCCCAAAATGGAAAAGCCGAACGCAAAATCCGCGCTATTAATAACATCATGCGAACTCTTCTTGTCTACTCTTCAGTCCCATCCGCTCTCTGGCATCACGTCTTGCAAATGACCACATATCTTCTCAATATAATTCCTCACAAAAATCTTCAGAACCATTCTCCCACGGATATCCTCTACTCTATAGCCCCTTCCTACGGCCACCTTCGAGTTTTTGGCTGTATTTGTTTTCCGTTATTTTCCTCCCAAATAATTAACAAACTCCAAGCTCGTTCTACTCCGTGCGTTTTCTTAGGATATCCACCAAATCATAGAGGATACAAGTGTTATGATATTTCTTCCCAACGAATTATCATCTCTCGACACGTCCTTTTTGACGAAACTCGTTTCCCATTCGCTAAGACCAATCCTTCCACAAATTCGTCATACTCATTTTTGGATAGTTCCTTGCATCTAAATATTCAACCCCATTTCGAATTTCCCACGCCCATTGCCACTGTCTTTGGGCCGCAACCACCCACTGAGCCCGCCCAGCCGCCTCCGGCATCTTCCATTGGCCCGCTCCCAACGGCCCAAACTTCTCCCCTCCAAAATACCTCTGGCCCGTCCACTCCCAAGCAGTCTGCTACGACCAGCCATCCATCCCTACCACTAAATCCCACTCATACTATTATCACTCGGAGTATGCATGGGATTTATCGTCCCTAACGCCAATACAATATTTCTTCCTCAATCACACCATCACCTCTTCCCCGCAACCCAAAAGCTGCCTTGTCCAACCTAAATTAAAAATTTGCCATGAACGACAAATTTAATACCCTTCTTAAAAATAATACGTGGGATTTAGTTCCACGCCCATCTAATGTGAATGTCATTCGTTCTATGTGGATTTTTCGTCACAAAAAGAATTCTGACGGTTCTTTTGAGCGGCATAAAGCCCGACTTGTAGGTGATGGCAGGTCTCAGCAGGTTGGCGTGGATTATGACGAAACATTTAGCCCCGTGGTAAAGCCCACTATTATTCGTACTATTCTTAGCATTGTCTTGTGTCATTCTTGGCCGATTCACCAATTGGATGTCACAAATGCGTTTCTGCATGGCCACCTTAATGAAACAGTATACATGCATCAGCCATTGGGTTTTCGGGATTCTACGCACCCTGACTACGTATGTCTATTGAAGAAGTCGCTTTACGGTCTCAAACAAGCACCCCGTGCCTGGTATCAGCGGTTTGCCGAGTTTATCACTACCATTGGTTTTGTTCATAGCAAATCTGATCACTCCTTGTTCATTTACAACCAAGGACCCGACCTAGCCTTTATTCTACTTTATGTTGATGACATCATCTTGACGACATCATCTACAGCCTTACGTACGTCTATTATGTCTCTTTTGGCTTTAGAATTTGCTATGAAGGATTTGGGACCTCTTAGCTATTTTTTGGGAATTGCAGTTACACTAAATTCTTCCGGACTCTTTCTGAGTCAATCAAAATACGCGGAGGAGATTCTCGACAAGGCGGGAATGACGACATGCAATTCTTCTAATACACCTGTTGACACAAAAACCAAACTCACTCATGATTCGGATCCCCCCTTTGACGATCCGCCTCATTATCGGAGTTTAGCGGGTGCATTACAATATCTCACATTCACCCGGCCGGATATATCTTATGCAGTTCAACAAGTATGCTTACACATGCACAATCCTAAAGTCGTGCATATGCACGCTTTAAAGCGGGTGCTTCGGTATATTAAAGGCACACTTGACCTTGGCTTGCAACTCTATAAATCATCAGTTTCAAGTCTCATTTCATACACCGATGCAGATTGGGGTGGCTGCCCTGACACTCGACGCTCGACATCCGGTTATTGTATTTTTTTGGCAAAAACTTACTATCTTGGTCCTCCAAACGTTAACCTACTCTTTCTCGTTCCAGCGCCGAAGCCGAGTACCGAGGAGTCGCCAATGTCGTTTCTGAATCATATTGGTTACGTAATTTGCTTCTTGAGCTTCATTTTCTGATTCAGAAGGCTACCATCGTTTATTGCGACAATGTTAGTGCCATCTATCTCTCAGGCAATCTGTTTCAACATCAACGCACTAAACATATCGAAATGGATATACATTTTGTCCGCAGAAAGTTGCTCAAGGCCATGTTCGAGTACTCTATGTTCCATCTCGGTACCAAATGGCTGGTATTTTTACCAAAGGGCTTCCACATATACTCTTTGATGATTTTCGAGACAGTCTAAACGTACGGAAACCTTCCGCTATGACTGCGGGGGAGTGTTAGCCTACCTAATTATAGTTAGTTAGTTATCATAGATTGATTGTGAATATCTCTTAGCATATGTTAGCCTACCTAATTATAGTTAATTAGTTATCATAGATTGATTGTGAATATCTCTTAGCATAATTATTGTTAGCAAAGTTTAACCAAACTCTTGTATATATATCTCTGTTGTTAATATGAAGAGCACGGGTTTCAATCTCCTTTATACATCATATTATACACATTTTTAAATCTTAATACATCATGATACGATATCATATCAGTCACAAGCATATAGTTTTTTGCAACATGTACATGTATACAAGATTCTGGGGTCACTGGACTTCTGTTGTAAGCCTGGAAGTGCACCTGCTACTGCTGGCTGGTTGTTGCAGAAAAAAGTCTGGGCGGACGCCTAGGCGATACGGGTGGCTTGTCGCCTCACCTCGCCTAGCGCCCGTGTGGCTGACTATTCCTTCTTTGTTTCAGTCCCAAAGTTCATGGATGATGAGGTGAACCGGGTTCACTATAATGGTGGTGCAGATAATCAGGTTTTATCCACGAAGCTCTTCCACTGATTGCTTTCTATTCGGCCTTTCCACTTGGTGTATCGGAACCAACCTCATCTTCCTGGAACCCTACCTATCTAGTAGGTTTGTCCGGCAATTTGGATACAGCTAGCTCTTTTTGGGCAACCCGAGCTCATGTCTCGGTTTCGAGGGTAGCGTTCTCGATGGAGCTCGAGCCTGGGACTATTTCTTTGCGACCAGCACCCAGGTCCAGTTCACTCTGCCGGATAGCAAATTTCTATGTCGTATCAGCCATGCAGCGGCTGTTTTCTATGTGGCTATGAATACACCTCCCCCCGGCTTTGATCGGGATACCAGCTTCATTGTTGGTACTAAGCTAGGTACCCGGAGGTGGAAACCGCAAAAAAGTAGGGGGAAAAACAAAGGAAAGGACGTTGCTGCCAACTCTGACTCTGTTATGGGGAAAAAGGATGCTTCTGACAACCCTTCGTCTCACGCAAACTATTCGACGAAGCGCGGGGCTTCCCTAATACGAAGCCCTCCGCCCAAGAGGAGACGGTAGGGATATAGAAAGCAGGTTGCTAGGAAGTCCCCAAAACAGGATAGGGAAGAATAAGGAGAGGAAGAAGAGGAGGAGGTAAGACCCTCCATGGTGGATTCTGAAGCAGCCCCCACTTTAAATACTGAGGTGGTATTTATAGACCCTCTCGGCTTAATTCTTTCTGCTCTCTTATATCTTGGTACTGGTCTGTTTGAAAATTTGTAGACATAGGAAGAGAGGGACCGTCTGCAGCCGACGGCTGTCCCGGCAGCCTCTTACCAGGAGCTGTGGGAGGAGAATTTCCCTGGGTATGATGCGGATGCCTCGGAGCCTGCACTAGAGACTTCGGGGTTCCATGAGCTGAATGCAGGCGTGTCAGAACCTGCCTTTGAAACGTCAGGGGCCCAATAGATGGGTGCAGGCATGGTGGAGCCCTTTACGCCGTCTGAGCATATCTATGTGGACAATATGGAGGCAGTTGGGAGAGCTATGAACGCACAGGGTGGGCTGCAACCCCCTCCGCCTCCTTCCGGTACATTCTTCTGTCTGTTTACCCATGAAGGGGTATTCTGGCTTCAACTTTATATTCTTCGGACAAAGATGATCACTTGTTGTTCTGGGTCTAAAGGGTCAGCCTCTCCCTTGGTAAGGGTGAACGTGGCGGCTGAGGAGGACGTGAAAGAAGAAGTCGACGAACTTGTCGCGAGGACGCCTGGTCTTTTTCCCAGCATATCGGGGGAAATAACCCATCTGCGGAGCCTACTGCTGAACCCACTCGGATGATAGCCCCTTCTCTTAAGGTTGTTGTGGGTTCTTCTAGCACGACGACCGTTTACCCAACTGTTGATGCTGGAGATTCTGTAGTTGTGGCCTCTCTGGCTAGCGGGCTGACAAGATGTTCTGGGTAAGCCGCTCTTGACGTTTCCAGTGTATTGGTGGTTGGATCGTCATCTAGGACTGGTGCCTCGCAGTCTGGGATGGTGTGCAGGAAGGTGCTGCAATAGCAGGGTGCTCTAGTACTCCTTTCCTCGGTCACCCCTTCAGCCCTGTCTCACTTGCTCAGCTGCCAGGTGTCCGAGCATTCGAGAAGGCTATGAAGGACTGGAACATGAGTCGTACAATTGGTCGCTCCTCCGCTATCGCTTCACCATCAAGGTCGCTGAGCGTTGTCGCTGTGCGGCCTGTTGCGTCTGTGGCTTCTTCGCCTGCCAGCCGCCTTGGACTCCGGCAACATCGGAGGAGATTAATGAACATGTCCAGATCTCCACTCAAAGTTTCTATATATTTTTGAAGCAAGGAGTCCAGGGTGTATTAGAGCAGAATAGATCCTTTGACAGGATAAGACGCTTTTCCGAGGGCCAGGCCAACTCCTTGAGGGGCATCCCCAGTTTGGAAGAGACGGCGGCCCTTCTGGACCTAAAGCTTGCGGAGGTAGAGCGATGCCTGATAGAGATACGACAGCATCAGCAAGCCAATCTGGGGGTACTGATAGTCCGTGAATATGAGGAATTCTCGGCTGGGCTGGGTGCAGAGAAGGACCTCATAACTTCATCTTGGAAAGGCTTGTTGAATAACCTCCAGAAGCTGTGATAGGAGCGTGACCTTAGGAAGGATTGTCTCGCCAGACAAGGGAACTTAACCGAGGAGATCATACATCTCTAGGCCAAGCTTGATATGTTGGGGAATCACCTTTGAGAAGCCCAACAGGAAGCGAAGGCTATCCGGACCGAAGTGAGCCAGGCAGCGAAGAATACATCTGCCTTTGAAGTTAGGATGCAGAAGCTGGATGATCGATATGAGGCCTACATCCGTTTCGAGGATCCCGAGGTCCTGGCAAAATTGCCCGTCTCCATGATACTCGAGCACCGGGTTACAGCGCGCTTAGGTGGCCATATTGCCCATCTCCATGGACGGATAATGGAGTTGTGCTCCCACGATAAATAACAGTAGTTTGTGTTTTCTTTTCTGAGACTGCTTTTTTACTCTTGTTTTGAAGTTAGTTTGTTTTTGCTGCTGGGACGTGGTCCCCCTCCCCTAAGAAATACAGTTTGTTCCTTTTACTTCTATGAAATAAAAGTTTTCTTTTCTGTCGCGATTGTCTGGCTGACTTGATTTGTACCCTGAAAGAAAAATGACCACTTCTTGCGCTTCACGTGCTGTTATGCGGCAGACGTATTCACACTGCTGTGTCAGTTCGGGTCTCTGAGAGGATCACGCCAAATCTCGACAATCGTAGTTTAGGTTGCGTATGGATGAATTATTGCATCTCACTGAGGAGATCGTTACGATTCACCAGATAAGCCGCCGATTCTTCGCCTATAAATAGAGAACGATATGTAGGCTAATTGCATTAATTTGTGTTTTTGGGTGTGATGGCTTCTATAAATGCTCCGAAGGAAACCAATACGTCTCTTTCCACATCCCTGGTTGCCACTGACTCCTACTCCGGTGAGCCCGAGCCGCTACCTGTCGGAGAAACGTCTGTCACTCGAGTGCAGAAGACGAATATCTTTCAAGAACTCCTTGAGTCCCCTGCCAACTCCGAGGAGGGGGCTTTTGTAGACACTTCTTGTCAATTGTTTGCGTTCTCAGATGCTTGTTTCTTTCATTTTTTGGCAATGTACATCAATAATTTGGAGGACTCTGATTCCTCTTCTGCTTGATGTTTGTATTTTACCCTTTTTTTATTTTAATGAAAGGATAAATTACTTTTATCGTTGTTATGACATTTGTGGTGCTAGTACTAGAGGTGAGATGGTCGTAGTACAGAATTTGAAGTAAGTGTGGATATCCCACTGGAGGATTTTGGTGGACCTATTACCCTTTTGCGCACTTGGGGTGCGAGTAATCGATTTGAAAATAAATTCTATCAAAGGTAATATGGACGTGATAGATTTTTTGGATTTTAAGGATATCCCGCTGGAGGATTTTGGTGGACCTATTAACCTTTTACGCACTTGGGGTACGAGTAATAGATTCGAAAACAAACCCTATCAAAGGTAATATAGACGTGATAGATTTTGTGGATAGTAAGGATATCCAGTGGGGGATTTTGGTGGACCTATTACCTAATAGATTTGAAACTAACCCTATCAGAGGTAATATGGATGTGATAGATTTTATGGATTTTAAGGATATCCCGCTGGGAGATTTTGGTGGACCTATTACCCTTTTACGCACTTGGGGTGCGAGTAATATATTCGAAAATAAACCCTATCAGATTTAATATGGATGTGATAGGTTTTGTGGATAGTAAGGACATCCCGTTGGGAGATTTTGGTGGACCTATTACCCTTTTGCGCACTTAGTGTACGAGTAATAGATTCGAAACAAACTCTATTAGAGATAATATGGACGTGATAGATTTTATAGATTTTAAGGATATCCCGCTGAGGATTTTGGTGGACCTATTACCCTTTTGCGCATTTGGGGTGCGAGTAATATATTCGAAAATAAACCATTTTAGAGGTAATATGGACGTGATAGGTTTGGTAGATTTTAAGGATATCCCGCTGGAGAATTTTGGTGGACCTATTACCCTTTTGTGCACTTGGAGTGCGAGTAATAGATTCAAAAATAAACCCTATCAGAAGTAATATGGACGTGATCGGTTTTGTGGATAGTAAGGACATCCCGCTGGAGGATTTTGGTGGACCTATTACCCTTTTGTGCACTTGGGATGCGAGTAATAGATTCAAAAATAATCCTATCAGAGGTAATATGAACGTGATAGATTTTGTGGATAGTAAGGACTTCCCGCAGGAGGATTTTGGTGGACCTATTACCCTTTTGCGCACTTGGGGTACGAGTAGTAGATTCAAAACAAACCTTATAAGAGGTAATATGGACTTGATATATTTTGTGGATTTAAGGATATCCCGCTGGAAGATTTTGGTGGACCTATTACCCTTTTGCACACTTGGGGTACGAGTAATAGATTCAAAAATAAACACCATTAGAGGTAATATGGATGTGATGGATTTTGTGGATAGTAAGGACATCCCACTGGAGGACTTTGGTGGACCTATTACCCTTTTGCGCACTTAGGGTGCGAGTAATAGATTCCAAAAAAAAAACCTATCAGAGGTAATATGGACGTGATATATTTTATGGATTTTAAGAATATCCCGCTGGGAGATTTTGGTGGTGCAAGTAATAGATTTGAAAACAAACCCTATCAGAGATAATATGGACGTGATAGGTTTTGAGGATTTTAAGGATATTCCGCTGGAGGATTTTGGTGGACCTATTACCCTTTTTTGCACTTGGGGTACGACTAATAGATTCAAAAATAAACCCTATCAGAGGTAGTATGGATGTGATAGGTTTTATGGACCTAATACTTTTTGCACACGTTAGTGCAAGTAATAGGTTTGAGAAATATCACGCCCCAGTCCCAAAATATGTAGGACTAGGAACACGTAAGCATGACAGTCGTATGTATATGAAAACTCTAATATATGGATACCATAATACACACGTACGCTGTAATATGAATATAAACTCATATGTGGTATAAATATAGTGTCACAAGTCACAGAAATATTAATCTCATCCACACAACAAGTCATAGAAAGAAATAACTAAACTAGAATAATGAGTCTGAATAATCCAAAACTAATAGTCGGGTGGAGACAAATCCACTACCAATGACTATATCAATACTAACATGAGAGAGAATGATAAATCTCCAATATAAATGAGATGATGATATAAAGGTATCAGCAAAGGGATCCCTCGCTAGAGATAATCACTGATGCTCAGAAGGTAAGACCTCCTTGGAAGAGATAAGTGGTAAGTCATGATCCGTGCTCCTACGAAAATTCATGAACATCTACACCTGGAAAGGGACCAGGTCCTCAGAGGGACGTAACAAGATATATAGAAGCATGATAATTTGAATACAGTAAACATGCATAATGTTTGAAAATATATAAGTACGCTGTACAAGACAATCTATATGAATGCAAATGAGGACAACTTTTTGACGTATAGGCAAAGGGTAGGCTACTCGATCTAAGCCTCACAACTCACACACACGCCAGTGGACATCAGAAATCGTCATACCTCGGGGGTAGCGACCAGCGCGACTCTACAGAAATCGACATACCTCGGGGGTAGCGACCAGCGCGACACACGCCCGTAGTGCGAGATATACTACGGTTTACCAGAAAGCCCATAAGCCTAATGATTGTCCTCTCATGATACTAAGTGTCAAGTGTGTGTCAACATACATATAATAGATAGTAATAACTGAAAGAAAACACACATGCAATGCATATACAGAAATAAAATGAATATACAGAAATATAAATAGCATGCAAAGTACTGTAAGAAATTTGGCAAGGTATCTTGCTTGGTCTGAAAAAGAATGAAGTCCTAACTCAAGGCGTCGTCCGATCTACCTGTCACATAAATTAAACAAGTTAGGTTACAAAAGTGGGTGAATAGGTTCCTCCATTTTAATCTATTTTAATTCTGAATAAAATAACCTAAAATATTATTTTTAATCTTATTATAATCTAATTTTATTACTAAATCCTAATTTTGGTCCAAAGAAAATCAACTTTACGGATTTGTGATCCGTGACACACAAATCGAGACAATTCGTTGACCAAAAAGTCAACCAACTCAAATCCTAGATTTGTGTGTAAAATCTTATAGATTTTAGCGCTACATGAACGCCATAATCGATGATTTTATAAAATCACAAGTCGGTAAAGAGTTATGGTCACAAAAGCGAATAGATGACAGTTTTCGGTGGTTTTCTATTTACGTCTGCGTTGCACAAATTTTACAGTAGATTAACTTGTATATTAAATTCTGGAAAAATAATTTTATATAATTTCATCATGTCAGATTTTCGAAACTTTAAACGGATCATAATTCCGAGTTCGGAATCTCCCGAAATCTCGGAAATACGAAAATGCGTCTAATTTCGGACAGCTGGCACTTTCAGAATATTCTGGAAAAATAGGTTCTGAAATTACTAAAATAATTTATAAATTCAGAAAACTAACCTTGATATGTTTCTAACAAAAAAAATTAGAGCGCGTTTGGAGTCCGGAGCTAGGAGATATCGTCTTTTTAAGTCGTCATAACTACTAGAAAATGAGGCTGAATTTATGACGAATTTTGACTCTTTTTGGACGAAAAAGAGGTGAATTTGGGAAAAAAATTATGAAGGATGAGGTATTTATAATGGTGGAGACTAGTTAATTGAATACGACTAGGATTGGCTAATTTAGATATGAATATGAACAGTTTAAATAAGGATAGGATATGCATCAAGTTGCTTTCCTAGTAGGCTCAGGATTTGAATTAATTTAAAATAGAGTTTAAATTTATCTCAATAATTTATAATCTTAAATAGAATTAAAGATAATACAAATAATTTATATATAATCTTATTAATATCTATTAACACTAAATTAGCATCTATCTAATATTAAGACTATATATATCCAAATAAATCCTAAATAATTTCAAAAATCTAAATAATTTTTTTTAAAATTCTAAATAAATTACATAAAAATATAATTAAATATTTTAACCTAAAATAAATATTTTGTAGGAACAATATGCAAGTATGGTCTTACCGTAAATCATGGAAGTCCTAGAAATTTAGGTTCCCTATGTTTTAATTACCTAAAAATTCTAGAAAAATCTCCAAAAATCTAAAATAGCCTAAAAATAATTCTAAATAAATATTTACATAAGTAAATATACTAAGAAATTTATTTTTAATTAACTAATAGAATATTCTAAAGTAATTCAATATTTAAAATGATCTATAATAAATATAATAATATAAAATATACACAAAATATCTATTTTGGGTGAGGGGGTTTACAATCTACCCAACTTAAAAGAATTTTGTCCTCAAAATTAAAAATAAGGCATGGTTTGATAAGTCATTCACATTCGTACATAAGACAAGTCAATCGCAATCTCTTCCAAAAATTTAAATAACGAAATATATTCAAATCCATCGGAATCACTTCAAAATTAAAATAATTACTGTTTAAATAAAAATTCAACCTGTCGTAATCTCTTCTCGATTTTTAAATAATCAACATCCAAATCTAACTCAAATCTATATGACATCCCACATCAAAATTTATATCACAATTTTCAACTATCATAATCTCCTCTAGACTTTGAACAATAAACAATTCTAATCAAATCTTATTTCTATTCTCAACTTAAGAATTTTGTACTCTTCAAATATTTAAACTCAATTTACATCCTCAATATTTCAAATAGGTGATCCAACAATCAAAATTGAACTTTTAATTCAAATCATCAAATTGTAAAATTTAAATCTAATTCACCAATTATTCAAGTCTAAAATTCTATATTTATCCTCAAAATTTAAATCGATGATTCAACCTTCAATATTCAAAATTTAAATCATGTGCTCAAAGTATAAATATTTGGTCCGCAATATCAAGATTTTAAAATTCGTTAAATCCTCATTATCTTAATCCTTCTTTTAAAATTTCTCAAAATTAAAATGACTTGAATCTCCCAATCTAATCTTACTTGATCACAATCTAACAGAAATTTCTCTCAAGTTGACAATGCAACTTCTACCCAACTTAGAATTTACCCATCTATCACATAAGGCTATACGTTTAAGAAAGATATTCCTCAAATTATTTAATCATGTTATTCAATCCTCAAAATTTTAACACCAAGTATATCACATATGATATGCCCTTAATCAATTATAAAAGATAGTCATCTAGTAATGTGATTGGCCTATGGGTATATCTAGTACTCTCTGTGTATCAACTCATACCAAGCACAAGATTCGTCTTTCCGAAATAGGGAAAGACGGAAAATAATAATAAAGAGTTCAAGGGGGAGGTAATAGAATACAAGTATGGGGTTCAAGGCGATTAGAGAATTCAAAAGAGAATTGTCAAGGCAGTTGTGGATTGAAATCATATTTTGGTAATTCCTATTCACATGCTCGTATAAGTACAGTTATGTAACTAATACGATCCGCTCAGACATATCTAGAGGGCAAGTACAGGTGTCTACTAGTCAACTATATATCTCAATCCACGTAAAGTATTATTGCGAAGGGCGAATCAAGCACACTATGGTTGATCAGACCGTAATACACTGATTCTGAAATGTATTAGTGTGGTTGATCAAGCCCCAATAACACATATGTCATGAACAAGCTCGATAGAAGAATAAGCTTACAAAAACTAGGCTATAATAGCAGCATAAGTCAAGGTAGTACAGCGAATATAAATACGCTGGATTATGATGAAAGAAGGTACATAATAATTCAAGTTCACAAAAAGATAAGACTCTATAATCTCTACAGTGGTCATACTAATTCCTTGTCTAAGTCGATAGTCGACAAAGTAGGGGTATAGCCTCCAAGTTCTACAGTCTGACTAAACGCTGTCGTCTTAAGCTAGCATACGGTTAATGTCGTTCAGTTACACTTCAATAGTAGGTCAAAAGACTATAGGATACTATGTTGTGAGATATACTATCCAGCTTATAATAATAAACTAATACTGTAATTGTCTTGAGGGGATTCTTCAGAATAACCCGGTTCTTGTAAATAAAGTATAAAGTCTTATTGGGGTATATGAAGAAAAGATCTTGGTATCTATTAGGGTCTCCTGTTGCATTATATAGGTATTGGTCATCTTAAGTCTTAATCATAGAGCTCATAGAACATGCATCAATAGTAAAATGGAAAGGCTACTGGCCTTGAGTGGAAAGGAGATATAACTTGCATCAAGGTATGGTACAAGTTACGCCATTAAAAACTAAAGGATAACCATAAAATTATAATCTAAAGGAATACTCAACTACCAAGCACAAAATTTCAAAATTTAATATTACAACTATAACCTTAGCAAACTATATATCCTAACATAGAATAAAATCACTCGGTCTTCAATCAGAAGTGTCAGGTGGCACGAGTTGAAAGATGAAGAAAAGAAGAACGTAAGTTTAGTCGTCGCACAATTAGCGAACGCTAAGGTTTTCGAGGAACAAGATATAAAATTAAAAATTGAGGGACTCTTGATAATATCATGGTTTCTTGAGGGAAGGTGGTTGCTAATCTCTGTGTTCGAGGTATAATCAAGAGAAATGTTCTAGTCATTCCTCTTGGCTTCCTAAGATACTGTTCTACTAATATCAAGACAAGAAGCTAAAGTTGTAGTTCCCTAGTACTATCTCACCATGAAAAGCTAGGTTAGTCCTAATATTTAACCTTGGATTTCTATTGATTCCTCAGTACTAGGGTCAAACACTATGGTCAAATTTCAAACTAATCCTAGTAGTGTTTATATTACTCTCAAGTCTTCATAAATACATCAAGGGGTAATGGTAAACCAATCTATAGATAAAGGACGCTAGGGTTCATTAGGTATTATAATTTAATGATGTGTCAATACTCTAGTCGTATTCCTAATAGGTGTGTTACCCTAATTATCATCTACAACAAGGATTTCTATATTCAAGGAGAATGCCATACTCAAGGAACTATTAGGAAAATACAGGAATCAAGCAGGATGTGATTATTTAGATAGAACAGATTGAAAGGAATGAGTCATAGTCAATTTTGGATGAGATCCTATACTCTATTCCTAGGTGCAGGCTTGCTTGGTACAGTAACGTAACCGAGACAATATGCTCTCGACCTGCATGGGCCACCACAAAAACATGTCACGCCCCAGTCCCAAAATACGTAGGTCTAGGAACACGTAAGCATGCCAGCCGTATGTATATGGCAACTCCAATATATGGATACCATAATATACACGTACGCTGTAATATGAATATAAACTCATATATGGTATAAATATAGTGTCATAAGTCACAGAAATACTAATCTCATCCACACAACAAGTCATAGTAATAAATAACTAAACTAGAATAATGAGTCTGAATAATCCAAAACTAATAGTCGGGTGGAGAAAAATCCACTACCAATGACTATATCAATACTAACATGAGAGAGAATGATAAATCTCTAATATAAATGAGATGATGATATAAAGGTATCAGCGAAGGGATCCCTCGCTAGAGATAATCACTGATGCTCAGAAGGTAAGACCTCCTTGGAAGAGATAAGTGGTAAGTCCTGATCCGTGCTCCTGCGAAAAGTCATGAATATCTACACCTGGAAAGGGACCAGGTCCTCAGAGGGACGTAACAAGATACATAGAAGTATGCCAATTTGAATACAGTAAACATGCATAATGTTTGAAAATATATAAGTATGCTGTACAAGACAATCTATATGAATGCAAATGAGGACAACTTTTCGACGTATAGGCAAAGGGTAGGCTACTCGATCTAAGCCTCATAACTCACACACACGCCAGTGGACATCAAAAATCGTCATAACTCCGGGGTAGCGACCAGCGCGACTCTACAGAAATCGACATACCTCGGGGGTAGCGACCAGCGCGACACACGCCCGTAGTGCGAGCTATATACTACGGTTTACCAGAGTGGTTAAAGTCCATACGCCTAATGATTGTCCTCTCATGATACTAACTGTCAAGTGTGTGTCAACATACATATAATAGATAGTAATTACTGAAAGAAAATACACATGCAATGCATATATAGAAATAAAATGAATATACAGAAATATAAATAGCATGCAAAGTACTATAAGAAATTTGGCAAGGTATCTTGCCTGGTCTGGAAAATAATGAAGTCCCAACTCAAGGCATCGTCCGATCTATCCGTCACATAAATTAAACAAGTTAGGTTACAAAAGTGGGTGAATAGGTTCCTCCATTTTAATCTATTTTAATTCTGAATAAAATAACCTAAAATATTATTTTAATCTTATTATAATCTGATTTTATTACTAAACCCTAATTTTGGTCCAAAGAAAATCAACTTTACGGATTTGTAATTTGTGACACGCAAATCGAGGCAATCCGTTGACCAAAAAGTTAACCGACTCAGATCATATATTTGTGTGTAAAATCTTATATATTTTAGCGCTACATGAACGTGTCACGCCCCAGTCCCAAAATACAGAGGGACCAGACGCGTGATAATGGCCAGCAGCACACATCAATGGACAACCCAATTTAATGGATCCATCGGGGCATGCTTAAGCTGTAATATAACAATAAATAGGTCCAATGATATAAGTCACAGTCTATACTAATCTCATCCACAACAGATAAACACATATCCAATGCCAGAATAATGTAAATAAAATAAACTAACAAAAACTGAATAAAAGTGTCTCGGAGAACAATCCGAGTACAAGTCTGGTACATCAATGAAATAGACTGGAAATAAAATAACTATAAACTAAAATAAATGAGTATCTCAAGCCAATACTCAAGAGAAGTCCTCTGGTACAATCTCGTCCTCAGATCCTGGTTCTGCTCCAAGGTATGCACCTGCTCCTGCTAATGCTCCGGTCCCGTATACCTCGGGATAAATCTCGTCAGCTGTACCTGGGGACATAGTCTGGATCCAGGTCCTCAGGGGACAGCAAGGTACAGAAAATACAAGCCAAAATAAATGCAGTGCAGCCATAAATAAACAATAGGGTAAATATGTAACCAGTTAAGTGATATGCAAGTTGAGAGTTTTAGTCATACTCGGGCTGAGGCTACTACAGGATCAGTGTCGGAGAAACCCATAGCAGTATTTTCTCGAAGGGCCAGAACTGGTGTCATAGCTCTGTGTCAGAGACTAAGACACATCCATATGTCAATATATATAATATAATCAGCCTTTGTTATGGTAATACTCTCCCCACCCAATGAAATCTCACGTCTCATGTCCATGACACGCAGGATCAATACTAATGCAACAAGTCAGGATATAATCTAAGCATGTAAACTGTGTATGTCATAAACCTGTATCCTATACAGAATCACCATGAACATCTCAGGAAGATTCTGTCTCATAAATAGTGTCAAGTGTCCTGGGTATAATGTACTTGATAAGACAAGTACGAGGATGTAAACGGTCACGAATGTCCATCTCTAGATGACAATACACAACACCGCGTACGATGATGGCACCCGACTATAATCGGACGCTAAGTAAGTCACACGGTCCTAGGTTAAGCATGCACAATAATGTAAAAGAATCAAAAAAAAATATGTAAAAAGACTGCAACGTTTGGCAAGGTACACTTGCCTGGGGTCCTGGCTCCAACTGTAGCTCTGGTCTCAGTGTGATCTGCTGGTACCACTTCGGTTGCTGAAATAAATATCACCATTAGATTCACAAAATATCAAACAGCTAGAAACGCCTGTCCTTACGTTCAATTTTGACACAGGGGCAAAAATAACATTTTTGGGTCAAAGCGGGGTCCACATGTGGGCCGCTTCGTACCGAAAAATGTGTCAGGGTCAAAGGTCTCCAAATTCGCCAAACTTAGTGTCAACAAGTCAGGAACGATGATACGAACCCAACGGAACTTCCA
This sequence comes from Iris macrosiphon, assembly GCA_036927795.1. NCBI lineage: Eukaryota > Viridiplantae > Streptophyta > Magnoliopsida > Asparagales > Iridaceae > Iris > Iris macrosiphon. Next base: position 340,473,694 of record JAYESA010000004.1, read on the forward strand.
GAATTGGATTCCGATGAGCCGATCGCAAAATCGCCCGTCAAGTGGAGCCTGTGGGGACCACGATACGTGATTTTGTTAACATTCTCAGAATCGAACCAAACTTGGGTCAAAGGACCAGCGTATCGCTACGATTCCGATGGCGTAAGTTTTGTTTCGATTCGACATGTGCACACAAAGTTACAGCATATTCTAGAACCAATAGATACGGGGCGTTGTCAGCGGATACGCGTTGATTTCGGTGTGCACGCACATCCGAATCGACTTCTGCGAAATCCCACACGACCGTATCAATGTCGCGCACGTTTCGGTAAAGACCGCGTACGACCAAGTCGTTCCGTTTGGCGGGGCGCACTCTGTTCCGGGGTGAAACAGGGCGTTGTTTTTTCCTGTTTTTGGATCGCGGTGTACGATCACCACAGGACGCGATGCACCGAGCAAGTTGTACGGGCACCGAGAGGGTTATACAGTCTACGCGTAGCAACTGACGGAATCGAAAACGGAGTTGCGAGGTGAGAGAAATTGTTACCTGAACAGGGCTCCGTGAAGGCCGATTTTCACGTGTCGGAGAGGAGATGCGACACGGGTAAACTGTGTCCGGTCTAGGGTTTTCGCTGTGTCCGGGTCATGGGATACGGTGTCCGAGTCAGGGCTGCCCGGCGGACACGGCGGAGGCGGAGTCGTCGGAGCTAGGGTGGAGCAAGGAGGGGACGCTGTGGAGGCGCTCGGGGAGGTGAGGCTGTGAGATGTTCTGGTCGGGTGACGATCTGAACGGGGGAGGACGACGGGAGGAGGTGTTAGGGTGGTGGAGATATCCGGCGCGGTGCTGCAAGCGGAGGAGGAGCTGGAGGGGAAAGTAGCCGGCGGGGGATCTGGGTGCTGCGCGGGTGAACGGAGATGATGAGTCGAGGGCTGTGGACTCGGGTGGAGCGGGGGCTTGGTCGACGGCGGGGATAGGGGCCGTGGAGTCGGGTCGGTGAGAGAGCAGGCTGAACGGGGAGTCAAGGGGGAGGCGAGTGGCGGATGATGGAAGGGGAGTCAAGGTGGAGGGGTTGGCTGGACAAAGCCGGCGGGGGATCTAGGGTTCCGGTGAGGCGAGCGGGGAGAGGAGGCGGAGGCGAGGTCGAGGGTGAGGTGGTGGTGGTGTTCCAGGCGGGGATGGCGAGGCAGTCGGGGGTGGAAGAGGATGGCTAGGGCGGAGGAAGAGGGAGACGGTCGTCGAGGGTGGACGGGGTGACTGGGCCGAAGGAGGAGATGACGTCGGAGGGCAAAGCCGGCGGGGAGGGTCTGCGGTGGAGGAGAGGAGAGAGGGAGGCGAGTCCAGGAGGCTAGGGCAGAGGGTCGGCAGCGGAGGGGGATCGTCGGAGGGGCTACTGGGTGGTGCTCCAGGCGGAGCTAGGGTTTCGTCGAGGGCGGCCGGGATCTGGAGAAGGCGGCGCTGCGCTAGGGCACGAATGTCGAGGAAGGCGGCTGCGGCTACGCGGAGTACGAGGAGTATTTATATGTCGCGCCGCCGGGTCGGAACAGTGTTTCTGATCCGGTTTGGGATTTGGGTTACGGTGGGTTTGGGTCCAAGTTGGGTTTGGTTTGGTTTAATTCGGTTTATTTGAAATAAACCCGGTTTATTTAGGAGTTTAAATTGGTTTATTTTATAAACAGTTTTTAGGGCTTTAAATGGGTTTTCGGAGTCCAATAAATTCACCGAAAATTATCCTATGTCCGGTTTTCCATCTTACACCATAAATTATTATTTTCATAATATTTTAATATTAATTAACAGCAATTAAAAATTATTTAATTATCAAAAGCCTAGGTTTTAATTTCAGAAAAATCCCGAAAAATTCCAGAAAATTATAAAAAAATCCAAATTAAAATTCTTGAAAAATCAGGGGATTTACAATCTACCCCCTTAAGAGGATTGCGTCCTCGCAATCAAAAGAATAACCGATCAACAGAGATGACACGATTGTAAATATTGTTTGAAGCACATTACGATCAAGGAGATTCAAGGATGAGAGTGTAAGAATAATACATAGAAAAAATTATTTCCCTAAGCATTAAAAGTTATACAATCTCCCGTATGGAGGAGATCTAGAAGGCTACAAATTAGAAAAGTAGGTTATTACTAGGTTATCAATTATAAAAATATTCTAGGTTGTTAGCAAGTTCAACATTACTAGGTTAAGGCTAGGGTCACGAACCAATAAATACGAGATAAAACAATACTAGAAACAGAAAAACTATAAAAACTTACGCGTATTAGCTACTCCATGAATCTGCGCATCCTCCAAAGTCATAGCAAAAGCTTGTCCGCGCCCTTGAGGTAGATTCCTCTGCTGCTGCTGGGCCTGCTGGAAGGGTGCTGGTCGAGGTGCCAAAGGTGGCCTTGGTTGATATCCTCCTGGTGCTAGTAGAGCTTGTTGGTTTGCCCTTGGTGCTCCTTCTCTACGCTCAGGGCAGTCCCTCACTGCATGCTGTCTGGATCCGCAACCTAAGCATAGTCCTAACCTGCATCGGCATTACCTGACGAGATGGCCTGCTTTGCCACAGTAGTGACAAGTAGAAAGGACTATTACTTGTGGTGTAGATGCTTCCTGCTGTTGGTGTAGGTGAGGTCTCTTTGCTGCTTCTTCTTGTGGTACTCTGGTTGTTGCTGATGTGGAAAGCCGCTTCAGACTGGTCTCTCTCCTGGTGACGCGCTCCATGGCCGAGCTGCAGCAAGGACGTCCGAGTAAGATGTGGGCGCAATGGATCCAATTAGTTTCTGAAGCTCGAAGTTTAGTCCATCGAAGAACTTCTCGGCCTTCTCTTCTTCTGCCGGAATCAAGGTAGGGGCGAAGCGACTCAGACGAATAAATTTCGCGTTGTACTCTTCCACTGTCATATTGCCTTGGATAAGGCGGTTGAACTTATCTCTGAGTTCTGATCGAGCGGTAGCTGGAATATATATTTCCTGAAAGAGTCTGGAGAACTCCTCCCAGGTGGCTCAGTCTGGTCCGAGCTGGGTCTCCTCGGATAGCCACCAGTGATGTGCATTATCTGTCAATTGCATTCTAACGACAGTCATCCAACGTTCCCTTGGAAGCTCAGCTGCTTCTAATTGATGTCGTATGTTGGTGAGCCACTCATGAACTTCTGTGGGCTCCTCCTTGCCTGAGAAAGTACGGGGCTTCAGCTGGCGAAAGTCGGTGATAGAGCCCGTCGGTTGCCGTCGAGTTGGAAGGTTGGCCTGATCCAGTGCATTTACTATGCTGTTCCTCAAGTAATCCGCTTCGCGACGCTGAGCTTCTTGATAAATATGTTGTTGGGCTTGCATCATTGCGTAGATCATTTGGAACATCTGTTGCCCGTCCATAGGCTATCCTGGTGGGAATACAGGCATTGGTGGAACAAACTGCGGAGGCGGTAGAATGTCATCACGCCGAAATCTAGAAGCCTGTTGATCTGCTTGGCTGCCTTGGTGAGTCGAGGGATCTCCACTCAATGGTGTCACTTCATCTTCTCCGTAGGTGGCTACAGCACCTATTGGTGTGTTTGCTGGAGTTTCGTCGTTTGCTCTTGAATCTATTACTCTGCATCAAAAATAAACTATAAGAGGCGCACTGGAATCAAGGCATGATGCAAGAAAAACTTAATTTGAATACGATATAGATATCAAGAACGTTTTCAAGCAAGTGGATAAGATCCTAAAAACTTATCATATTCTTATTGCAGGCTTGCTCGGTCCCTAAGTAGAAACCGAACAATTTAGTCGTCGACCTGCATGGGCCACCACAAAAACTATGTCACGCCCCAGTCCTAAAATACCGAGGGACCAGATACGTGATAATGGCCAGCAGCACACACCAATGGACAATCCAATTTAATGGATCCATCGGGGCATGCTTAAGCTGTAATATAACAATAAATAGGTCTAATGATATAAGTCACAGTCTATACTAATCTCATCCACAACAGATAAACATATATGCAATGCCAGAATAATGTAAATAAAATAAACTAACAAAAACTGAATAAAAGTGTCTCGGAGAACAATCCGAGTACAAGTCTGGTACATCAATGAAATAGACTGGAAATAAAATAACTATAAACTGAAATAAATAAGTATCTCAAGCCAATACTCAAGAGAAGTCCTCTGGTACAATCTCGTCCTCAGATCCTGGTTCTGCTCCAAGGTATGCACCTGCTCCTGCTAATGCTCCGGTCCCGTATACCTCGAGATAAATCTCGTCAGCTGTACCTGGGGACATAGTCCGGATCCAGGTCCTCAGGGGACAGCAAGGTACAGAAAATACAAGCCAAAATAAATGCAGTACAGCCATAAATGAACAATAGGGTAAATATATAACCAGCTAAGTGATATGCAAGTTGAGAGTTTTAGTCATACTCGGGCTGAGGCTACTACAGGATCAGTGTCGGAGAAACCCATAGCAGTATTTTCTCGAAGGGCCAGAACTGGTGCCATAGCTCTATGTCAGAGACGAAGACACATCCAGATGTCAATATATATAATATAATCAGCCTTTGTTATGGTAACACTCTCCCCACCCAATGAAATCTCACGTCTTATGTCCATGACACGCATGATCAATACTAATGCAACAAGTCAGGATATAATCTAAGCATATAAACTGTGTATGTCATAAACCTGTATCCTATACAGAATCACCATGAACATCTCAGGAAGATTCAATCTCATAAATAGTGTCAAGTGTCCTGGGTATAATGTACTTGATAAGACAAGTACGAGGATGTAAAGGGTCACGAATGTCCATCTTTAGATGACAATACACAACACCGCGTACGATGTTGGCACCCGACTATAATCGGAAGCTAAGTAAGTCACACGGTCTTAGGTTAAGCATGCACAACAATGTAAAAGAATCAAAAAAAATATGTAACAAGACTGCAACGTTTGGCAAGGTACACTTGCCTGGGGTCCTGGCTCCAACTGTAGCTCTGGTCTCAGTGTGATCTGCTGGTACCACTCTGGTTGCTAAAATAAACATCACCATTAGATTCACAAAATATCAAACAGCTAGAAATGCCTGTCCTTACGTCCAATTTGGACACAGGGGCAAAAATGATATTTTCGGGTCAAAGCGGGGTCTACATGTGGGCCGCTTCTTACCGAAAAATGTGTCAGGGTCAAAGGTCTCCAAATTCGCCAAACTTAGTGTCAACAAGTCAGGAACGATGATACGAACCCAACGGAACTTCCAGAATTGGATTCCGATGAGCCGATCGCAAAATCGCCCGTCAAGTGGAGCTTATGGGGCCCACGATACGCAATTTTGTCAACGTTGTCAGAATCGAACCAAACTTGGGTCACAGGACCAGCGTATCACTACAAGTCCGATGGCGTAAGTTCGTTTTGATCCGACGTGTGTACACAAAGTTACAGCGTATTCCAGAACCGACGGATACGGAGCGTTGTCGGCGGATACGCGTTGATTCCGGTGTGCACGCACATCCGAATCGACTTCTGCGAAATCCCACACGACCGTATCAATGTCGCGCATGTTTCGGTAAAGACCGTGTGCGACCAAGTCGTTCCGTTTGGCGGGACGCACTCAGTTCCGGGGTGAAACAGGACGTTATTTTTTCCTATTTTTGGATCGCGGTGTACGATCACCACAGGACGCGATGCACCGAGCGAGTTACACGGGCACCGAGAGGGTTATACCGTCTACGCGTAGCAACTGACGAAATCAAAAATGGAGTTGCGAGGTGAGAGAAATTGTTACCTGAACAGGGCTCCGTGAAGGCCGATTTTTACGTGTCCGAGAGGAGATGCGACACGGGTAAACTGTGTTCGGTCTAGAGTTTTCGCTGTGTCCGGGTCAGGGGATACGGTGTCCGAGTCAGGACTGCCCGGCGGACACGACGAAGGCGGAGTCGTCGGAGCTAGGGTGGAGCAAGGAGGGGACGCTGTGGAGGCGCTCGGGGAGGGGAGGCTGTGAGATGTTCTGGTCGGGTGACGATCTGAACGGGGGAGGACGACGGGAGAAGGTGTTAGGGTGGTGGAGATATCCGGCGCGGCGCTGCAAGCGGAGGAGGAGCTGGAGGGGAAAGTAGCCGACGGGGGATCTGGGTGTTGCGCGGGTGAACGAAGATGATGAGTCGAGGGCTGTGGACTTGGGTGGAGCGGGGGCTTGGTCGACGGCGGGGATAGGGGCCGTGGAGTCGGGTCGGTGAGAGAGCAGGCTGAACGGAGAGTCAAGGGGGAGGCGAGTGGCGGAGGATGGAAGGGGAGTCAAGGTGGAGGGGTTGGCTGGACGAAGCCGGCGGCGGATCTAGGGTTCCGGTGAGGCGAGCGGGGAGAGGAGGCGGAGGCGAGGTCGAGGGTGAGGTGGTGGTGGTGTTCCAGGCGGGGATGGCGAGGCAGTCGGGGGTGGAAGAGGATGGCTAAGGCAGAGGAAGAGGGAGACGGTCGTCGAGGGAGACGACGCCGGAGGGCGAAGCAGGCGGGGAGGGTCTGCGGTGGAGGAGAGGAGAGAGGGAGGCGAGTCCAGGAGGCTAGGGCAGAGGGTCTGCAGCGGAGGGGGATCGTCGGAGGGGCTACTGGGTGGTGCTCCAGGCGGAGCTAGGGTTTCGTCGAGGGCGGCCGGGATCTGGAGAAGGCGGCGCTGCGCTAGGGCGCGAATGTCGAGGAAGGCAGCTGCGGCTACGCGGAGTACGAGGAGTATTTATATGTCGTGCCGCCGGGTCGGAACAGTATTTCTGACCCGGTTTGGGATTTGGGTTACGGTGGGTTTGGGTCCAAGTTGGGTTTGGTTTGGTTTAATTCGGTTTATTTGAAATAAACCCGGTTTATTTAGGGGTTTAAATTGGTTTATTTTATAAACAGTTTTTAGGGCTTTAAATGGGTTTTCGGAGTCCAATAAATTCATCGAAAATTATCCTATGTCCGGTTTTCCATCTTACACCATAAATTATTATTTCCATAATATTTTAATATTAATTAACAGCAATTAAAAATTATTTAATTATCAAAAGCCTAGGTTTTAATTTCAGAAAAATCCCAAAAAAATTCAGAAAATTATAAAAAAATCTAAATTAAATTTCTTAAAAAATCAGGGGGTTACAGAATGCCAGAATCGATGGTTTTATAAAATCACAAGTCGGTAAAGAGTTATGGTCACAAAGGCGAATAGATAACAGTTTTCGGTGGTTTCCTATTTACGTCTACGTTGCACAAATTTTACAGTAGATTAAACTTATATATTAAATTCTGAAAAAATAATTTTATTTAAGTTCATTATGTCAGATTTTTGAAACTTTAAACGGCTCATAATTTTGAGTTCGGGATCTCCCGAAATCTCGAAAATACGAAAATGCGTCTAATTTCGGACAGCTGGCACTTTCAGAATATTCTGGAAAAATAGGTTTTGAAATTACTAAAATAATTTATATATCCAGAAAACTAACCTTGATATGGTTCTAACAAAAAAAATTAGAGCGCGTTTGGAGTCCGAAGCTAGGAGATATCGTCTTTTTAAGTCGTCATAACTACTAGAAAATGAGGCTGAATACGACTAGGATTGGCTAATTTGGATATGAATAGGATCAGTTTAAATAAGGATAGGATATGCATGAAGTTGCTTTCCTAGTAGGCTCAGGATTTGAATTAATTTAAAATAGAGTTTGAATTTATCTCAATAATTTATAATCTTAAATATCATTAAAGATAATACAAATAATTTATATATAATCTTATTAATATCTATTAACACTAAATTAGCATCTATCTAATATTAAGACTATATATATCCAAATAAATCCTAAATAATTTTAAAAATCTAAATAAATTTTTTAAATTCTAAATAAATTACAGAAAAATATAATTAAATATTTTAGCCTAAAATAAATATTTTGTAGGAATAATATGCAAGTATGGTCTTACCGTAAATCATGGAAGACCTAGAAATTTAGGTTCCCTATGTTTTATTACCTAAATATTCTAGAAAAATCTCCAAAAATCTAAAATAGCCTAAAAATAATTCTAAATAAATATTTACATAAGTAAATATACTAAGAAATTTATTTTCTAATTAACTAATAGAATATTCTAAATTAATTCAATATTTAAAATAATCTATAATAAATATAATAATATAAAATACATACAAAATACCTATTTTGGGTGAGGGGGTTTACAAGACAAGCCCTACCAGATATAATATGGACGTGGTAGTTTTTGTGAAATTAGCACTGCGGTCATACTCCGGATTGGGTACGGGTGATAAGTTGGAAGACAATCGATATCAGAGGTAATATGGACATGATGATCGATGGTCAAGGCCAAAAAGTTTGCTCAGAGGTAATATGATAATGGCAGACTCCGTCGGAGTAGTATATTAGAGCGACAATCCAGAGGTAATGTAGACATGAACCAACGCCTAGGAAGATACGATATAGTTTTCTAATAGGGGAGTACCAGTCTAATTTAGACGTATTACTTTTTGAGGAACTTGTCGTTAATAGGCATCAGGAGCAAGTCGTCGTTGGGTTTTGCTAGCTAGTATGCGCCGTTGAAAAATAAGGTTTCCACAACGAACGGGCCTTCCCATTTAGGTTGGAATTTGTCGGTCGTCTTGTGAGTCATAACCATCGGTCTTCTTACTGTTAAGACAAGGTTGCCCACTTAAAATATTCTATGTTTTACCTATTTATTGAAGGCTCCAGAGAGACATGATTGATACAACTCTATGCGTTGTTGAGCTAAGAGCCACTTTTTGTTGAGTGCTTCCAACTCCTGTAACCGTCGGCAATAGTTGTCGTCCGTGGTTAGTTGGTTGGAGAGAGTTACTCGTAGTGAAGAGATTTGGATCTCGAGCGAAAGTACTGCCTCACTTCCATACACCAAGGAGAATGGCGTGTTCCCAGTAGCTGTCCGGACGGTTGTACGGTAGGCCCAGAGACATTCACCCAGCTTCTTGTTCTAGTCGCGTTTGTTGAAATACACGAATTTCTTGAGGAGCTTGATGATAGTTTTGTTGAACTCTTCCGCCAGACCTTTGTTGCGGGGTTGTATGCCGTGAAAGCTACTTTTCGGATTCGGTTTTTATCACAAAATTGATAGAAGGCATGACTTGCAAACTGCGGACCATTGTCGTGGATGATCCTACGCGGCAAGCCAAAGCGATATATGACGTGATGCTTGACAAATTTAATCATATTTGATATTTTAACTTTAGCTAGAGGAACAGCTTTCGCCCATTTAGAGAGGTAGTCAGTGATCGCCAAGATGAACCGATATCCTTTTGATGAAGGCGGACTGATTAGCCCGATGATATCCATTTCCCATGCCTCAAACGTCCAAGATGCTACCATTGGGTGCAGAAACTAAGATGGTTGGTGGATGAAGTCTGCATGAATTTGGCATGCTTGGCAATTTTTTGAGTAATCAACAGTGTCTGCTACCATCGTCGGCCAATAGTAGCTCATTCTCCGAAGATTATCATGTAGCTTTGGACCGGGTTGATGAGCCCCGCAGACGCCATCGTGAGCTTCGCGGAAGGATTGTTTTGCATCTGCATTGGACAAGCATCGGAGCAGAAGTCCTTCATAGGACCGACGGTACAATATTTTGGTCTCTGTATTGTAATAGAAACGGGGGGAGCGTCTTCTGATTGAAGTAGCTTCTTATTAATTAATTTTATATATCATCTCTAGGTACTTTGGGATCCTCGAACTTGGATGTTGTACCAGAGCCCCGCCTTCAGCATCCGGATCCAAGCAAGTTTACCTTGTCATCCTGTATCTCAGTTCCAGATTTATTGTTTATTCTATATATGCATTGTATGCGCTTTGGATTGGAATCGTTATTTAGCGTCCGGGTCATATCCGGGTACAGACGTTCGTCGGTAACGTCTAGTATCGATTGTTAGATGTTTTTCGATACCTTGACGTACCAACTTGGTTACATCGGAACCCTAGGACACATTCAGACACTTTTATCGTGCCAGACTTCCTATATCCTGATAGTGTCAGCATGACCGAAACCTGTGATGACTTTAGGATCGTGATTGTTGATAGTTACTTCAGTATGATGAGACTGTTAGATAGAGTTTAAGGTTCAGCGAGCACTCGTTAACCGCATTGGGAGGAAAAGACAGTTACTAGACGCTTGGGCTACTTTGCACGCGCTATATATATATTCTTATTTATGTAGAGATCCTGTATCCAGAGTCATAGTATCACCCGTATGACTTTGTGCTCGGAGCTACGGTCCATACTGTGTGTCTCTGTGCCTCGGAGCTACAATTTTATATTTGGAAAGCCCACGTGTCGAACATTGTCTTTAAAGTTGCGTCTCACTTAGGTGGTTATTCTAAATTATATCGGCGTATCACATGTTTCCTTTATGTTTTACTATGGCATACTATTTTTGTACCTTGTTACATCTCTCTGAGGACCTGGTTCCCTTCCAGGATTAAGCGAGGAGGACTACCCGGAGGAGTACGGACCGGGTGTATATCTAGGAGCAGGACTTGTTGCAGAGGACGAGATCATTTCCGAGGACTTCATTTGATCTATGGTAGTGACTTTACCCTGGGCCCGGTATCATTATCTAGTTTACAGATATCGGCCCTAGTTATCTTACTGCTTCCTTTCATTCAATATTTGTATTAGCGGGTTTGTTCCCGTGTGACTCTATTCGTATTGTATTATGATATATTTTCAGTCTTATTTCCCTTCTGCACATTAGTATATTTGATTTCTCTATGTGTTCTATATTCAGATGTCTGTGGATGAGATTTAGTTTCACTGTTTACGTTTTATATGTTGGGTTTTATCATTGTACTTTACAGCTTAGGTGCACTCCGTCGGGTCCATTAGATTTGGATGTTCGTCGAAGTGTACCCCACGTGGCTCAGTTTCTTATATTTGGAACTAGGGCCTGACACCAGTAGATCAAAAGGACCAAACCTCAGGGTGAAACAAAAATCTTTTCCGAACCGACTGATTCCCAGTGCCCCAGGAACCGTTCGAGAGACAAAATTTTGTGCACAAGTTGTCCGAGACCAATGCATGACATGAAACATCTATCAGATAAGACACTAATATGCACAATTCTGAACAACAAGCACACAATTCCATCTTCTTGTTCTTATCCCACAGATCATGTTCAAAATATAAGAACTTGCTATAGATTGGGTTTCGTAGAATAGGAACGAGGGACATGCAACATAAATTGATAGTAAAGCAAAATTCTAATACTTCAAGCATGCAGTTTATTTCTTTTATCTTCTCTTGTTAGTGAAGTATCATTGAAACATAGGAACATGCAACTAAAGTGAACTAGAGATCATTTTTATTAGGCGTGCAGACTAAGAATTCATCGAAGGGCCGAAGCCACTCACCGATTGAATCAACGAGAGGATGGGGAAGCCTTATGTAATGATCACTCCTTGGTTATGCGTCCTGAAATTGCAACAATACTTGGTTAGCATCCTTCGATCTCTTTCTCTTACTATCCAAAATAAATGCTCAAGCGAGAAAAATGAATCATGAAAACCAAGTCATCGAAAGCAAGACAAAACACAAAGCAATACAAAACCAAGCAGCAAAACAACCAACAAAAACTTTTGGACTCATTTCAATAGAAGTCGTTCCATCAGTTTGAAGGGTTCATTATATTTTGTCCGTGATTGATTTTGTGGTAAGGTTTCTCCGAGACTCGATTCTCAACTGAGTCAAAGTAACAAGTGTTCCATTAGTAAACCGCTGGAGGTGGGACATTACAGACTTGACGAGCAAATTTGTGATCGGCTCACCGAAATCCAAAACTGGATATACAGTTGAGTATGTATCATCGTTTAGGATTTGTTTGACTTATAATTTGTCCTATTTAGAGACATTTATTCTCGATATATTTTTGGTACGAAGTGGCCCACATGTGGATCCCGCTTTGACCCAAAATTATCGTTTTGGCCCTGTGTCCAAATTGGACGAAATGGTAGTATTTTCTGATTATCTTGCTAATTCCGGAGACGTTGGTGATGTTTATTTCAGCATCCGGAGACGTTCATTCAGAGTTCATATTTTTTGGTTCCTTGTGCGTGTCGTTTGGACGTCTATACTACACTGATTGTTTGTCAGATAAGTATACCTTGCCACTACTGTTGTTTATTTATATTCATATCTGCATATTTTATTTTATTTCATTTACTTTTTTATTTATGTATATTATTAAACTGCTCATCTAAGAAAACTTGGGTGCAACGACGGATGGCGTCGTCTTTTGTGTCTTATTTTATTTGTTATGCATATTGACCTAGTTTTAAGAGACCACCCAATGATTTTGATGCATCTTTATGTTTCATATGGTCCTGACACAGGTGTTACACGAGTTATAAGTCTCATGTAGATCACGGACTTGCGTATTAATTGACCATCGATACGTATTTGACGTGCAATAGAAAATAACTGCTAATAGAGATATGTTAGAAGACTTAGCAGTTACTAGAGGTATTTGTGTATCATGGATATGGCATGGCTAGTAGAATTGGGTAGAGAGAACAATGAGTAAGCGTATGTGACTCATTTACACTTTTCTTATTCAGGTCATACGCTCTGCTGGAGACGCGAGTCATGATGACCCTTTATTTACTTGGCAGCCTCTGACATCCGTGACGTTATGCATGTGGCCCCTGGATCTCTAAGAGAACTATGCACATCATATTATTTTAGCCAGATAGTCCGTACACGAAAAAGTTATTCTTAAACTGATATCACATAGACGGTTAGGTGACCACTTTTGGATGTTTATTTTCATTATATTGTGGCATACTTTTATTTATATTGTTACGTCCCTCTTAGGACCTGGTCCCTTTCCAGGTGTAGATGATCATGACTATTCGCAGGAGCACGGATCAGGACTTGCTACTCTATTCTCTTTCGAGGAGGTCTTCCCTTCGAGCCTCTCTGATCACTAGATGATGTACTTATTATGTTTTCTTTCATATTCTCGTTTGGTAGTAGATTTGTCTCCACCTGATTATTTAGTTTCTTTGTATATTTTGGACGATCATTTGATCTATTTTCTTAGTTTATTTATTGACTTGTGCTGCGGATGAGATTAATTTCACATGTGACTTATGGCATTATATACCACTTGTGAATTATTATTCATAATACAGCGTACATATGTGTTATGGTTTCCATATATTGGAGTTGCCATATACATACGGCTGGCATGCTTACGTATTCCTAGTCCTACGTATTTTGGGATTGGGACATGACACTATCCGAGGACTACACTCGGTTATACTATCCGAGGACCACACTCGGATCATTCTTCTCTGCGCAGCTCCCTGATTGGAGACTGCCTCGGTGATCTGAATATCCCGAGTACTTTCTCTTCTTTTTCTTCTTCTGACTTAGAATGACTACTGAGTAGCCTTCCTTGTCTATGTATGCAACATGACTCTACTTTATCTCCGTGTCATATTCCGTGCAATGTGGTGCATTCTGTATACAAGCAGGAACTACTTTATGGCATAATATAAGATCTATATTCATTTGACTCAATGTGCCAGGTTACGTAGATAGAAAGTAAATTCCATGTTCTATGTATATAATAAGGCAGAATTATTCCCCTTAGCTATGTGCGTTCATCTCTTTTATTAGCATTCAAAGGTTATCTCCTAGCGACTAGCATGTACCTTTCCAATTTATTAAGTGTGCAGCTAAGCAGAGACAGGTTCATCAGAGCCACCCACCTTAGCGATGATTCGCATCGGCTGAGCCAAAATCCGAGTGCGCCTCTGAAAATCTAAGTCTGAAACTCATTTGAAGGCCAAGTCTGAAAGCCTTAGAATCGAATGAGTCATCTCGCCGAGCTAGGCGGGACAGTTCGCTACACTTTTGCCATTTGAATCGGCCCTCCGGGTTGAACGAAGCAGGTCGTTACATGAAGCACTTATACAGAACATAATGTATTGAAATATCGCCTATTATATCATTTCCAAAGTTGTAAGCCGCTTAACACGTTTCTTTATTTTCAGATAGAGAGCCTGAGCGATTGTAATATTCAGCCTAGCGCCGTTGTAACATTTGTTCAATATCAATAAAGAGCTTTGTTTTATTTCATACTTGTGTTTATTCAACTTTCGCTATTTGGGACTATCTGTGTGACTCTGTGGCATTAGCATTTCATCGGCCGTTTCGGTGCTTGCCTTGCGCGAGTGCAACTTAGGCTCGCGCGACATCACGTCCATACGAGGACTTTCGGCCATGCGGGGCCGGGGTGTGACATTGCGTAACCATCGTCTGTACGCATTATAGAGCGGCACAAATTTTAATGTGTTGTCAGACTGGCTTATGCGGGTATGCAGTATGTGCCTAAGGCCCTTGCTGCATAGACTTCCGAAGAATCACTGTCTTTGGCACATAGCGTCCATCGCATAGCCTTCTTTATAGCGACATTTGAAGTTATCTATTTTTTGTATCCAACGTGCATAGACGTGGGCACATAGTGCTGACTTCACTGGTTTCAGACTATCATGTTTGAGAAGCTCGGCGCATATTTATACGCATGAATTTAGTTTTTTTTCATGCTTCTACAGAGACCATGGTATTCAGATATGCTCTCATTCGAGGGTTGAGATATATTCTAATAAGACAAGCGAATTAATTTGGGTGCATTAGCTCCTAACAATTATTTTTGATTTTATGATAGGAGCTATCCTTAGGTTGGTTGCTTAGAAGATTTGGTCTAAGGTGTTCTGCTTGTAGATACTCGCGGTCGCATGCTGAAGATATATGATCGAGCTGACGGAAGAAGAAAAATGAGTACCCCCACTATGTGCGAGTAGGAGTATGTTGGCACATGACCCTAACTATATCGATTTGGTATGATCTATACCGGGTCCAGTTCAGTCGAATGGCCGACCCACTAAAGCTCATGGGTATTATGGTAAGTGTGTTTTATGTGGGTACATATGTAGTGTATTTGGGTCATTTTGGATTTCTCAAACTATTTCTTTTCCATCTAATATAATGTTGAAGATTAATCACATGAATTGCAATAGATGTAAAAGAAAATATGAGTTGTATTCCTCGAATGGCCTATTTAGATATAATCTGATTAGTCTCTAGATATTCATTGAATCGAGAATCATGAAATATTCGTTGGCACAATACTATTCAATGAATTTGAAATTCTTCCATGGACTTGGATGAAATGAATGGTAAAATACAATATAAAATTTTATTTTGAGAAGTGACTTAAGGTGACGATGGAAATTATAAGTTGGAAGGAAAAAAAAACTTTCAAATAATAATAATAATAATAATAAACATTGACATAATACCTATAATGTTAACAAAACATATAGGCAGTATCTCCAACTTGCATATGGGGTAGAGACTATGGGAAGGTAAAGGAGCAAAATATTATTAGTTCGAACCTTCTAATATGGATATGACCTAAAAGGAAAGAAATTTAATTTAGCCACATCATGCAACATGATGGAGGTTCATGGCACATATTTATGGAGACAATTGGCTTACAAATTATGGCATGATGCGTATGCACGACAAGAGGGTTAAGTTGAATTTTTAAAAATACGGCTTATATGTAGTGTTTTATTCTTTTTTTTGAGTTTTCCTCTCCACTTGTGTTGGTCGCCTATTTTGTTTATTGCATGTGTATTGTACTGTTTGTACAAATGAGAAGAAGAAACCCATTACAATTTGGACAAGTAGTTCAACTTCTTCTTCATTTGAATTTCTGACATAATGTTCGGGATCTAACATAACGTACGAAATTTTGTGCATACTGCATTGCATGTCTTTGGACCACTGTTTTCCTCTCTCCTCTCTCTGACTCGCACCATTTTATAAATGGAAAAAATAATACGTCCTTATAGCTCGATCCACTGATCTTCTGTCACCCAGCCAGAATTTTATCTCTCTCTTCGATAACCACAAAACCATAATTAGTTCAACTTTACTGTACGAAACTACAAATTTTGCACACGTCAGAATAGTTATGTCATTGATAACGTCATCTAAGCTATATATATATATATATATATATATATATATATATATATATGAATGAGTATATCTAAGCAAGGATCTCAATGCCTTAATTAGAAGACTATACGTAGTTAAAATATGATTTGATATCTATGAACAAAATGATTTAATTATTTTTGTGAGAACCGTGAGATACTTTAGGATTAGCTTTAAACGAAGATTTAATACATTATATCTTCTATTTTTTCTAGAAAGATACAGTAAAATCTAGCAAATATATGCTTTATTCATGCCATGCTAAGTACTACAATACTCCTACATTTTATATAATTTATATCTCAATTTGATTTGGTGACTACCTAACTCTTAGAATTTGATGGGTTTTAGATAATGTTTTCTTTTTAGATGCACGACGATACGTAGGGACTTTGTCCACGATGTGTTGCATGACATTTGGACCCACTGTCCTCCATCTCTCCCACAGCTTAATCTTGAGACCGTCCCTAGCCAGGAAGGTTATACCTCTTTTCACTGATCACAAGAGCCAATTGAGTTCGGTATGAATTTTAAATAATATGACCGCATTATTGGACATCATCTTCAACTAGTGCATAGTTTTATTTTATTTTTTATATAATAAGGTGAAAGAAAAAATCCAAGCGCGTGCTTAAGATACTAGAGGAATATATGAGATAATTTCTTAGAAATTTGAAGTCATTAGAGGGAGCATCATTTATTAACACGAAAAGAAATCAATTATTGAATCTATCGTGATAAAGAATTTGATTTGTAATTAAGATACACATGATATGGTATAAAAAAAAAAAGTAGCATCAAGGAAGAAAAAAAAAGAGACTTTCACATTAAAATTTCCAATTTTTAGACAAATATCAAAAGGAAAAAATGATAAATTTTTGACAAGCAACAAAATATATATAGGGCAAAGGGTAGAATTGTAACTTTAAGTGATATACAAGAAGATATGGCAATAAAGCTGTTGCCATCTGGATGGACTCTCATAGGACGTCATTTTATACCCCCTGCGTGCCGACAAAATGTTCACGCCACTCATTCAAATAAGAGAGTGAGAGATTATTGTCACCTCCTCATTTCTTCAAGGTTATTCTTCTTCTTTTTCTTCTTCTATATTAGAAGCATATGCTCATTATTGCTTATTCTTTTCTCTGCTTTGCATGTCAAGCTGACATATGAGAGTAATTGTTATATATATTCTTTGCTTCTTGCTCAAATATCTCATTTGATACTTTGAACTACATCAAGTGTCCTTTTCATGAACGAGTTATGAATGGATGGTAGAATAGCTATGCTAATTTGTTTCAGTTGTAACATGACTGTCCAATTTCATAGTTACATAGCATATACCCATTTTCTTACTTCTTTTTTTTTAATTTTGATTATAAGCACATGATTTCTGTTACATATTTATTTTATCGCGTCATCATGTGTGTTTTGAGTTGTTGTTTTTTTTTTTACTAATTACTTGCTAGTTTCTCATGTGTCTTCTTATTGATGGGTTATATATGTTTCTTGTGATTATGTTTGAATTTTATGCTTTATTGGTTGTTAAGTAAGATTGAAGCTCCATGTGATCATTATCTTTTTTTTCCTTATATTTTTTCTACATCAATAATATTTCTCTCTAATTAGATATATTCTTGAGTTAGTTTAATAGTTTATATACCATATACTTAAATCTATATAATCTATATGATGGGGCTAATAACAATATATATATATATATATATATATATATATATATATATATATATATATATATATATATATATATATATATATTAGATTGCAGTGCTTATGGTGTATGATTTAGGTTAGTCCATTTAACCTGGTATGAATTAATCTCGGGTAGGAGGGACACCCTCGGGTAGGTCATGGGTTCGAATCCTCCCTCAGACGACTGGGTGGCTTATATATCCACTGTTCGACTTGAAGAAAGGACACCCAAAAAAAAAATCCAAACTTTTAGTAAAATATGTGAATCTAAAATATTAATAAATTGGAAAAGAAATTCATCCTTAAGTTTGTAGGTTTATTAAATTGCATGCATAAAAAAAGATGCATTTTTTTCGTTGACACAAATTTTCTATGGAGTAGTATTCCCTTTTAGCCTCTTTCAAGAAAAGTAGATACTCAATCTTCATCCCAATTTCGAAATGAGGGCACTACTTAGCAAAAATAAGGACATTGTTTATTTGTGGTATATCATTTGCTACTTTCTTTATTCAAATCATACAACAAATGATATTATAAATTGCTAAACTTTGTGATGTATGAATAGAGACTTGTCAAAACTGGATAAATGTATACCTAAAAGTAAATGTATTTGGAAATTGATGTATCAATTTCCTGAAATTATTCCTTCAATGACATAAACATGTATCTTGCCTCACTGTTGTCCATCTTAAAGTAGAAATACACATATCTAAGAAATTTGTAGACTATATTAAACCACAAATTTGACTAATGAATTGAATACAACATAATTGATGTGTATGATTGTAAAACAATTTAGTTTATTTTTTTTGATCAGTCATGTACGGGAAACAAGGAAGAAGTCATGTAGACCCTACTTTTTATCGCAAACTATATTTGGGTTTGGGTATTTGTGATTAAGGTTGAAGCATATGCCAATTTAGAGGGTTGAATGCTAATTGCTATGTGATATAGAATTGTTTCAGCAGAAAATTTATTTGTATCTGTTTTATATTAAATATTATACAAAGGTATCTATGTTTTACAAGTCACATTTCTCAATTTATATGATATAATAGTCCAAATTGCTACAATTTCTATGATATGAAAAAGATCTTCTGTACATAAGGTTTATGTAGCTAATTAATACAATGGTTAGTAGAACCGTAATAGCGATTTTATCTTGGTACGGTATTGAAGGAATAACTAACAAAAAATTACATATTTATTTACCTATACGACGCAGATATAATTAACATGTTTGAAAAAAATTCAGATAAAATAACAGATCGTCTACACTTATACCGCCATTAGCAATGATAGTATAGACGTAGTAACGCCATTACTAAATTGTAAATTTGTTGCTTAACCTTGCTTCTTTAAAGTTGATGAAGTCATGTATATTGAAATTGTTCCAGATTAGCACCAGGAAATGGACGAGCATCATGGAATAAGGAAAAGAGAGATGGGCTATTTTGGAGGTTCTGATCACATCCCGCTTCCCTCTTCCTCTTCTGCTACAACTGCCCCCGTGGTGGCCAATACGAGCAGGGCCTGCAGAGTTGGTTTGCCTGCAGGCCTACCGTTCGAAAATCTCTTAGATGCCGTACTCGAGGACGAAGACGAAGACGAACTCGAAGAGCTCAGCGACACCGAAATGGACGAGGCGGCGCTCGTCCGACGCATGAGGAGGGATCGCAGGAGGCTAAAATACTTGCGACGAAGGCATAGGATATCCAATCATCAGCCCAATGATCCTGGCCTGAGAAGGAAATTTCTGATGGTCCATGATGCTATTCAAGGACACATGGTCAGGGCGATGGAGGCGTGCAATGCCCAGGGGTACGTCTACGGCATCATCCCCGAAAACGGCAGGGCGGTCGGCGGAGCCTCCGAGAACCTAAGGGCCTGGTGGAAGGAGAGAGTCCGCTTCGACCGCAACGGCCCAGCCGCCGTTGCCGAGTACGCCTCCGCGTCGTCCATGAATGAGGACCAGAAGCGCGACATCTCGATCCCCCTCGCGCTCGACGAGTTCCAGGACTCGATTCTCGGGTCCCTCCTTTCGGCGCTGATGCCGCACTGCAGGCCTCCGCAGAGGAGGTACCCTCTGGACAAGGGGGTCCCGCCGCCGTGGTGGCCGACGGCGGATGAGGAGTGGTGGGCGGAGATGGGGCTTCCGACGGACAAAGGGAGGCCACCGTACAAGAAGCCTCACGACCTTAAGAAAGTTTGGAAGGTGGGCGTGCTTGTGGGCGTGATCAAGCATCTGTCGCCCGACACCGACAAGATCCGCCGGGTAGTCAAGCACTCCAAGAGCCTGCAAGACAAGCTTACTGCCAAGGAGAGTGGACTGTTGTCTATGGTCCTCGATCAGGAGAATCGTTCGTTCAGGAAACTCTATCCCGACGCACGCGTGCCGAACGTCGACGGCGGCGACGACGCTGACAATGTGGCTATTGAGGACAACAAGGAGATGGTTCTCGATCGTTCTGAACTTGGGGGAGGAAGTAGGAACATGATCCCCCACAAGAGGAAAGCTCCTTTCCATTCCTTGGGGTCTCAAGTCTTTGATGGAATTGGGCTCAGTGAGAGCAGATGCATGAATCCATATTTCTCCAACAACTACCGCGACCTGGTTAGCTGGAGGATGGCCAATCACGAGCGCATGCCCCCCGCCACCGCAGCCGCCGCCGCCGTAACTAGTCTACAAATACCTGTTGAGGAACATATTGGAGGTCTATTTAACAGCTACCATTTAGCTGTTAACCCGAACTGGAGGATGAACCTAGGAATGGAAAGTAATGAAAATGAGAATGGGGTGAACGACAATAACAACTTGCATTTTCCAGAAGGGAAGGAGTTGATGCAGAACAGTACTGAAATTCTCCCAGACCAAGCAAACAGGGTGTTGATGAGTTCGGCGACAGAGTCGTTCAACAAGCCAGAGTGGCTGGATAATTTCCTTCCTTGGTAGTTTCAGATGAGAGAGAGAATATAAGTAGGGAAAGCACATGTATTCTGACTCTTGTTAGTCGTTTATGAATGGTGGTGGAATACGGTGATCGTGCATCTTGATTCTTCTCTAATGATACGAGAATAAGTACATACCGCGGCAATCTGAAACAGCCATCCTCATTTTCAGACCATCAATTGAAGAAAAATCAAGGTGCACAATGAGTTTGGTTCTCTGAATAATTTCTGGTGGAATAGGCCACAAACTTTTTGCATGACCACCGTGCGCATTGGCATTACAAGTTAGCCAAAGCTCGATTTTGTAGCCTTGAGCTTTGCTATTATATTTTCTTTGAAAATATTTTTGAGATGAATGTATTTGAGAAATTTTGACTTAACCCCATCCATATTCAGGATGCGCCCCATATTGTTTCCATAACAATATGGGGGCGGGGTCGACGATGGCGGTCGCTGGGGGAGGGGGGCTGGTGCGGTGGCGGGGAGGGGGGGAGCTGTCACGTCCCGATCGCCCCCGCTGGGAGTGAGATCACCACGCCAATACTCCCGCGGGACGATAGTTCCCCTCAGGACGTGATGTCGTGCGAGACTAGAGTTGCGCTCGCACAAAGCAACAACAATAGTCGTCTTGGTTATCATCGAACCGATCGAGTTTGCAACGGATGAGCAGAGTTACAAACAATTATCCATCTTAGTATACGAGACGAAGCTCAAGGCATGAGGCTCTCTGAATACAATGACATTGTTCCATACATTATGTCCCTCTATACAAAAGCATATCAAAATATCTCGATACGGCTCAATACATCAACTCTAGATTTTCGGGTCCTGGGGATGAGGCTCGGCTATCGCTTCTTCGGACGATCCAGTACCTGCGAACAAACAAACTGGTGGGGGGTCAGCACTTTGAAGAAAGTACTGGTGAGTATAAAATCAACGAACAGAAACAACATTCACTAAAACAAACACTAAGTAAGCATGTGATAAAAATATTACATTACTAGTGGTCTTTCTAGTTTTACCTAGGTTCGTTACATGCAATACAAGAGCAGAGTCATATTACTTCTTTTTGAAAACATCTTTGAAATCAGAGTTCAGTTCAATACAACTAAGCAAACAAGGCAAGCAGTTCAAGCACGATGTGCCGATCCTTATACTATCAGAGTGTGTACAGTGTCTCGTGAGCTATACTCAAAGACTCTAGGAACAATGCAGCATCTAATGGACTATTCTTTTTATACTACAAGACGATCATCATATTTAAGCAAGCATGCAAGTCTAGGTGCAATGCAAGACAATAAGCAAAACAACATATGATCACTTATTTAGTGATTCTTACCCCTTGTCGAACGGTTATCCCTGCAGCAGACATACAAGTTAGCAATAATTTACACATAACATATATACTATTCCTGATCGCCCCTGCATCAAATAGTTAGGTATGCAAGAAGGCTAGACTAGCATGCGCCCTAACTACCTGATATACAACTATCTCCATGAACAAACTAACTTCTCTAACCCATCTCTTCCTATCAGAAGCACCACCTCCTTTCTAATAGCCACACCCTCTGTCATGCCCCAGTCCCAAAATACGTAGGACTAGAAATATGTAACACGCTCAGTCGTATGCATATGAACTCCAATATATGAAAAACATATACATACGTACGATGTACATGAATATCCAATCCACTAGTGGTAATATACTGTCACAACAAGTCACACAGAATCTATATCTCATCCACGGCACAAATAATCAGTAGGAATAAAGAGCTGAATAATAACTGGATATATAGATGAGTATCATGTCTGATAGTCGGGTGGAAACAAATCCACTACAAAATGACTATACTGCAGTAGCAACAAAGATCTCTAAACAGTGACAATAAATCACAGATACACTGAGGGTAAGTCCTCTTCAGTCTGGTAAGTAGAGTTAGGTCCAGGTCCGTACTCCTGTGGATACTCCTGCTCGTCCATATCTGAAAAGGGACCAGGTCCTCAGAAGGACGTAACAAGATACATAATAACATGCCAATAAAGTACTGAAATATAAATATCCAATGGGTCGCCTAACCGTCTAAGTAAATGCAGTTTGAGAATAACTTTTCACCAAGTGGACTGACTATCTGGCCATATAATGGGATTGGCATAACTCTCTCAGAGAATCATGAGCCTCAAAGCATACCGTCTTTTGAACGGCAGAGGCCGCCAATTGTATAGGAGTCATCACCGCCCGTATCTCCAGTGGAGCTTCCGGGTTACAGAAGAAAAAAGTGCAAAGGAGCCCAAATGCCTTACTTGTTGTTCTTCCCACCCCATGATCTAAACATGTCATATACATGACACGATAATACCTCTAGTAACTGCCAGGTCTACTAGCATACAAAGTTTCTATCAGCAGTTATCCCTAATGCACGGCTCATACGTATAGGAGGCCAGACCTGTCACACAATCCATGAACTATATGAGACTCACAACTCGTGTAACAACTGTGTCCTGGCCAATGAACCTAATGATGCTCCATAATACTGGGGTGGTCGCATAAAGTAGGTCCAAAAATCTACAAAAATAAATATCTATATAAGCAGAATTAAACATGCATGTATCAGCTGGAATGTAAATAATAGTACAATGGCAAGGTATACTTGTCGAGCAAGAATTCCGTATAGTGCACGTTCAAAATGGTGTTAAGTTGGTGGAAGAAATAGAGTTAGGGTTTGGGGTGTATTGCACGGAATATATATAGGGGAAAGAAGTCGGTTTACGCGGGGGGTAGTTTAGTATTTAGTGGTTTTCAAAACCACTGCTGCTGCTAGTTTTCTTTCTTTCTCTTGTCTCGGTTTTGGGTTTAGAAGAGTTTATTAATAAAATAAAGAAAAGAGGCGGTGGAATGAGGCGGTGGGGGTTGCTTTACGCGCGGGTGAAAGGAAATTAAGTAGTGGGATTGTTTTACGCGCGGAGGGGAGAAAGAAAAGTTAGTTTTTGCTGCTGTTGATATTTTCTACGCGGGTTCGGGTGCAAGCGGGTAGTGGGTTTAGGAGTTGCGATTTTGGGTTTGATCCAATAGGAAATCCATTTTCTATCCTTTTCTTTTTCTTTCTTTTTCTTATTATTTATATCTATATATATATACATATTTATACATAGAAAATTTTGAAAATTATATCGGTGCACACCATTAAGCTAACCACTGTCCAAAGGGTCTCCTACATGGAAAAAATTAGGAAAAAATTTTAATGGTTCCATAAATCCCCTAGATGTGTAAACATCTTGAATAAAATTTAAATAAAATATATTTTCTCTATTTAGCTCATAACTACTATAATTAAATAATTACTACGGTTTATAAAATTAGGGGTCTTACACCCTCAGGACGCACTATTAATCTCACCTCTTCATTAGCCTCCATCCACCATTCTAACAGCCACACCCCCCAAGATTCCGAAGGACCGATCCTCAAGGTGCACTATTAGACTATCATCTATCATTTAGCCTCCATCCACCATTCTAATAGCCATACCCCCAAGATCCTGAATGACCGATTCTCATGGCGCACTATTAGTCTCTCATCATCTCGATAACAAGCATAACACATCGTGATAATACAAGCTTTTCATTCAATCTATCATTATACAATAACAAGAAAATATGAACTGATCTTCTATTTAACAAGCATGACGATAGTTTTTTATCTGTGCGGACAAGCTGCCATCTCTTCTCTATGCGGACAGGCCGCCATCTCTTATTTCAATTCAAGCATTTTAAATAGTTCTATCTTTTAAAGTGATATAGAAAAACATGCAAGCAATCTCTAATAAAATAGACATGGCACCGTTCTTCTATCTCTTTAACTAATCATGCAGTTCTACTCTATTTATAGCATACGATAGATTCACAAGTTCAAGCAAATCTTTTACTTTTCTTATTAGCATGGCAGTAGTCCGTTCGATAGTTGTGTCAGTAAAACTTAGCATGCAATATTCTATTCTTTTACTTAGCATGGCAAGGGTTATATCTCTTTTAGACAAGCATATGAGTTCTCTAATTAAGCAAACAGATTCTCGTTCTATCATTCTTATGTGAACAATATCTACTTAGCAAACAAGTATTACAAAAACTCATATTCATTATTAAGGCATGCAAGAATCAGAGAATGAAGTTCTGCCCACTCACCTAGATCAATCGTCTTGTTTTTCGATCGGGAAACTCTTCGAGAAGGCTTCCGCTCGAGCCAGCAAAGAGATATCTCTTGTACATAGTGCCAACACGGAGTGGGGCACTACAGGGTGTCACGCCCCGATTTTGCTAAATCGATAATCGTCCCCCGGACGTGATGTCGTGCACGCGTAAGGCGCGCGTGTACAAGGCCTAGGCATAATGATATACTTTTTAGAACATATGCAACAGAGTACGCAAATAAGATAACACACATTAAGGCATAGAAAAGTTTTCTTTTTATTGATAATGAACATCTGGTTACAGACTCTGGACCCAAAAGCGATAAGGATGCCACACGGGCTTACAACTTGGATACAAAATGAGATAGTCGTTCCATACATCACATTATTTACTAAAACTTTAAAATATTATAGACACCTGCTGGCGAAGCTATCGCCTTGCCTCGGAGCTGCATAAAAGGGTTGCGCGGGCTCCAGGTGCTTTGTACAAGCTCCAAAAAGTCACGAACGGGTTGTGTCGAGTACTGGACTGGTTGGGGGGATAAAGTTTCAACTCCTCGCCGCGTCGCTCGGGCTCGGGGAACCTGCTGCAACTAGGGTCAGTACTTTGAAAAGTACCGATGGGGGCGAGCTAACCCAACTAACCAAATCCAAAGTTTGTTTATAAGAAGCATGCAAATTATTTATGGTCTTTCTATCTTTGCCTTAGTTTATTTTACATGCAAGCATTGAGTATGCACTTTACAGAAATAAATATGCCACCGCTTGGTGACTTTTACCTTCCCGTCTGAACTGCCTGCACAATACTTACCATGTCCTTCCCTGCTACGAAGACAGCATTAGCTTGAGCAAACAATACAGAAACATATATATAGGGTCATGGCACATCACTGCCATTGTGGACAATAGCTACAGTAAGACGGTGACCCTTGCAGCGCGGGTAGCAAGCTCCGCTACAAGGCCCCGCATTACCCATGTTTGGCTTGCTAGCGTAGCTATCCGAGTTTCATCCGGAACAAATCGACCCCAGTGCCCCAGGCACCGTTCGCAGAAACTAAACCTTGTGCACAAGTTGTCTGACTGAACCATTTATTGACACTAAGTTAATAAATAAAGTATTTCAAGCCAACAGAATGTACATATCTACTTTAACATAGTGCAATTTGTAATGCCCTGCTCCAAACGGTTACTTATGGAACACTTCGCTGCTTCGACTCGGTTGAGAATCGAGTATCGGGAAAACCTTACCGCCAAATCAACACGGACAAAGTGCAATGAACCCTTCGAATTAATCGAACGGCTTCTATTGAAATGAGTCCAAGAGTTTTCGTTGGTTGCTTTGCTTTTTGGTTTTGTGTTGCTTTGTGTTTTGAGTTGCTTTCGATGACTTGGTTTTCATGATTTCGCCTTCTCGCTTGCGCTTTCTTTTCGAATCGTAAGGAAAAGAGATTGAAGTATGCTAACCAAGTATTATTGCATTTTTAGGACGCATAACCAAAGAGTGAACGTCTCCTAAGGCTTCCCCATCCTCTCGTTCGATTCATTCGGTGAGTGGCTTAGGCCCTTCGATGAATCCTTTAAGTCTGCATGCCTAATAAAGAATCTCTAGTTCACATAATTATTGATGTCTCACTAAAAAGATAAGCTAAAAGAGAAAGAAAGTGTTGCATGCTTCAAGTATAGAACTGCTAACTTACTAGTTGCTTATGGAATGCTTAACTGTCCCTTGTATGCTGTGCATTGAGTATTGTGGCGAGAAGACTCTGGACTTGAGCTAAAAAATAAGAAAAAGAGATAGACTTGTTGTGCATTGTTCATCAGTTGCATGGTAGCATATTTTTCTGATAGGGCTTGCATTCATGCATTTGGTCAGGACAACTTGTGCACAAGGATTATCTCTCGAGCGGTCCCTGGGGCACTGGGGATCGTTCGGCCGGAAAGAGATCTAGATACCTGAGGCTTGTACGTCCTTGGGTAGACCGAGACTCGTCTATTAGTGAGATGGGCTTGTACGTCCCAACTACTAATCCCGTGGAGGGAAACATCATATAGTTAGGGCGCATGCTAGGTTTACCTTCTTGCATACCTAACACTTGATGCCTTATTGATTCATAAGTTATTCATATGCAAATTGTGGCTAACTTGTGTGTCTGCTGCAGGGATAACCGCTCGGCCGTGGGTAAGATTATCATATGCATATGCGATATATATTGTCTATGTTTCCTTGCATGAATTGTTAAAATGAAACTAGACAACCAGAAAGATCACCTAATAATGCTAGCTTCATATGCTTTACTTAGTGTGGATTTCTAAGGTGAGTTTGGCCACGGTCGCTCACCAGTACATGTGGTAGTACTGACCCATGTTTGTGGGCAAATATCCAGGTACTGGAAGTGAGAGTTTGGCAAGCATTCTGAACCTGAATCAGCGTGTATGCACCCTTCCTTAGGACTGTGTTCATGCTGCTTTCTCTGCTGCTTACCTCTCTAGTGGGCTACTCTTCTTCTGCTAGATGTTTTGGTTATTTTGGTCCTACTACAAGGGCATAATGTAATGGACGTTGTGGCTAGTTTTGGGAATGTAAAAAGAGTTGTAAGCCTTCTAAGGCATATTTTGTAACTCAGCCAAGCAAGCATTTTGTAATCCAAATCTTCAGTATTCAATAGAAAGAAAGTATTTTGTGTGCTATCAAATGTGTTCAACTTTGGTTCTCTGCATTTTTACTCTGTGCCTATATATGTATATTTTCGTCCCTTTTGTGTCTTGTGCAGGTACTTTGCCTTGTGCAAGTGCAACTTAGGCTTGTACGACATCGCGCCCAAGCGAGGACGAACAGTTCCGTAGGGACCAAGCGAGGACGATCGGCCCCTACGGGATCGGGGCGCGACACAATTGGCATAGTCTACCTGTCCAAGTGATCGCATTCCAATTATTTGCACGATACAATTATACAATTACATAGAATAAGTTCTAACTATAATTGAAACATGAATATATAAATGCATAATGGACAAGCACGCATCAATGTAGTCGTTGAGAATTCTATGTGACAAGCATTATAAGTGTTTCAAGTCTAACTCTTCTTTCATTTAACTCAATTTATTCTTTATTTTGGTATCGTTGGGGCGGGATGCACAGATGAGTCAATTTATTAAGAATGAAGACTTGGAAGAAGGGCACTAATCGAAGTAAATCCACTCATAAGTTGGTAAACTAGGAGAGAAAAGGGGGGATTTTTAAGACTCTGCTTGTCCATCGCCTACCCGATTACCTGCACGCACCAACAGATGATCAATATCTCCTGCTTCGGTCTTCAAAGGTTCGATGCAAAATGTGAAATCCTAAGAACGAAGGCAATAAAATCTATCAAAATTGTTCAAGAAAATGCAAGTCATAAAACCAACAAGAAAGCAACCAAGCGGCATCAAAAACGGACAAGGAAACCAGCACAACGAAAAGACCCCTCTTGACTCTGTCGTAGAGTCCTTCCTTGAGGCACAATCCGTTGAATATGGGACCTAATTTTGAAAATACCAATC
The DNA here is from genome assembly GCA_036927795.1 of Iris macrosiphon. Taxonomy (NCBI): domain Eukaryota; kingdom Viridiplantae; phylum Streptophyta; class Magnoliopsida; order Asparagales; family Iridaceae; genus Iris; species Iris macrosiphon. The sequence continues at coordinate 340,502,105 of JAYESA010000004.1, forward strand.
CATAACGAGGAAAAAATCTTGATTCAATCTGCTACGATCGAACGATACCAAATATTTCTTAGTCGCGCTCCCCGAATAGAGGGAACGGGGCACTACATCATAACCATCTAACAAAAAGTTTTGTCATCAAAACTTAGGAATAGAACCTACCCCTAAGGAATAATGAGAAAAACTTTTCCCTCATGCTAGATTCGAGTTCCCAGGTCGACTCTTCGACAGAGTGGTTTCGCCAAAGAATGCGCACTAGCGAGACTGCCCGATTTCGTAACTGATTTTCTTTACTATCCAAAATCTGAACGGGCTCTTCGACGTACGATAAGTCCGTCTGCAGATCCAGCTGACTGAATTCTACCACGTGGTTTGGGTCATGCACGTACTTTCTAAGCTATGACACATAGAAAATATCATGTACTTCTGATAGGGCTGGTGGCAATGCAATTTGATAGGCAACTGAAGTGACTCGCTTGACAATTTCGAACGGGCCAATAAATCTCGGACTTAACTTTCCTTTTACCCCAAATCTTGTAACTCCTCGCATGGGCGAGACCTTTAAAAATACGTGGTCACCCTCTTGGAACTCAAGGGGTCGACCATAAATATCGGCATAGCTTTTCTGCCGGCTCTGTGCTACCTTTAATCACTTACGGATCAACCGAACCTTTTGGACTGTTTGTTCAACCAGTTCCGGCCCAAGGATTTGTCGCTCCTCAACTTCATCCAGTAGATCGGTGACCTACACTTTCGCCCATACAAAGCCTCGTATGGAGCCATTTGGATGTTGGACTGATAACTGTTGTTGTATACAAATTCAGCCAACGGTATGTAGATGTCCCAACTTGACTTCGAATCGATTACGCAGAGGCGCAGCATGTCTTCTAGTACCTGATTCACCCGTTCTGTTTGGCCGTCTGTTTAAGGATGGTAGGCTGAGCTGAACTTCAACTTGGTCCCCGTCGCTGACTGAAGGCTTTCCTAGAAATATGATAAGAATCGTCCATCCCGATCTGATACTATTGAAACTGGCTCTCCGTGCAGCCGAACTATCTCATCAAGGTAGGTCTGGACGAGGTGATCGGTACTCCAAGTACTTTTGATGGCAATGAAGTGTGCAGACTTGGTTAACCGGTCGACGATGACCCAGATCGCGTCGTTCCCCCGTTGCGTCCTTGGCAGATCAACAATGAAGTCCATACTTATGTGCTCCCACTTCCATTTTGGGGTAACAAGATTTTGCATTTCTCCGCCCGGACTCTAATGCTCTGCTTTCACCCTCTGACAGGTTATGCATTGCGACACAAAGAGCGCCACATCTTTCTTTATGTCATGCCACCAGAAGATAGTGCGAAGATCTTTATACATTTTTGTGCTCCCGGGATGGATCGTATAGGCTGCATAGTAAGCTTCCACAAGGATATCCTTTCTGAGTTCTGAGTCATTGGGGACGAATAGCCTTCCCTTAACTCGCACCACTCCATTCTCATCTACTTCAAATTCTTTCACCTTCCCCGCTAGAATCTGCTCGCGCATTTTCCTTAGGAATGGGTCGTCCCTCTGAGTAGATGTGATCCTCTCTATCAGGTTGGGTGCAAATCGCATCTGAGCAACCCGCGCACCGCGATATCGAATTCGGAGTTTGATGCCCATCTCTTCTAAGTTCCTTTGTAACCTGCTATCAACGTACATGGATCCCGCAAAGACCTGACTCAACGCATTCGCTACCACATTTCCCTTACCAGGTGTCTAGTCTATCGTCAAGTCGTAATCCTTTATTAACTTCAGCCAACATCGTTGTCGTAAATTAAGATCCGCTTTGGTAAATAAGTACTTCAGACTTTTATGATCGGTATAAATTCGGCAAGCCACTCCATAAAGGTAGTGTCACCATAATTTTAGCCCGAACAAAATTGCTGCTAGCTCCAGATCATGCGTGGGATAATTTTTCTTATGCTTTTTCAGCTTCCTGGATGCATAGGCTATCACTCTATCATGTTGCATAAGTACACACCCTAAGCCCTGCCCTGATGCGTCCTGAATATCTGAAATCCCGAGGTCTCGTCTGGTAGTGCAAGTAACGGGCAGAGGTGAGGCGATGCTTTAACTCTTCAAACGAGGCTTCGCAGTCGACGGACCACTCCAATACGACTTCCTTCTGTGTGAGGCGAGTCAGAGGTGATGCTAGTTTGAAAAAATCCTTTACGAACCTCTTGTAGTAGCCTGCTAGCCCGAGGAAGCTTCGAATCTCACTGACAGATGCAGGTCGCTTCCACTCGACGATGGCCTCAACTTTCTTTGGTTCGACTGAAATGTCTCCTGCAGAAATGATGTTTCCGAGAAAAGATACACTACTCATCCAGAATTTGCACTTACTCAGTTTCGCATATAACTTGTTGTCCCAAAAAGTCTGTAGCACGATCCGTAGGTGCTCTGCATGATCCTCTCTATTCTTCGAGTACACCAAGATATCATCAATGAACACTACTACAAATTTATCGAGATACGACCGGAACACACGGTTCATTAAGTCTATAAAGTCGGCAGGGGCATTGGTCAATCCGAATGGCATTACCAAAAACTCATAGTGGCCGTAGTGAGTGCGAAAGGCTGACTTCGGCACATCGTCCGGCTTAATCTTGAGCTGATGGTAACCCGAGCGAAGATCAATTTTCGAGAACATTGTTGCAGCTTGTAACTGATCGAAGAGATCATCAATCCTGGGAAGGGGGTACTTATTTCGGACAGTAGCTTTATTCAATTTTTGATAGTCGATGCAGAGCCGCAACGAGCCATCATTTTTCTTAACGAACAACACAGGCGCACCCTACGGAGATACACTAGGACGGATATACCCACGATCTAGCAATTCTTGTAATTGAATCTTTAATTTCTTTAGTTCTGTCGGGGCCATTCGATACAAACTCATGGAAATTGGTCGAGTTTCTGGAAATATGTCAATAGTGAACTCTATCTCTCGATCAGGCAGCATGCCGGGCAACTCGTCTGGAAACACATCAGAAAAATCTGCCACAACGGGAATAGACTCAACGTTTGCACAATCTTGCTGAGTGTCTCGAACGGACGCCAAGTACCCTTCACAGCCGGAGTGAATCATCCGTCAAGCAGACATTGCTGAGATCACCATGCAGGCATTCGACGCTCCCGATTATGGACTGCACGCATAGCAAATTCGATCTTGCCAGGTAGACGAAACACGACTTTCTTTTTCGCGCAATCAATGGTAGCTGAGCAAGCGCCGAGCCAATCCATCCCACGAATAAGATAATAGTCCCTTATGTCTAAAACTATCGCATCAAGTGACAATTTTTTTCTTCCGATGCAAATGCAGTCATCTCTACAAACTGAACCGGCAGGCAAGTCCATACCCGACGGGGTACTGACGCTAAGCCTTAGGCCTAACGGTGTCTGAATGAATTCGTTCTCCCTAGCAAATTTTGTTGATACAAAACTATGTGTGGCACCGGAATCAAATAGCACACGTGCAAGTACATTATTGAATAGCAACATACCTGACACTACGGTGTTCGAGGCAAGCGCCTCGTCCCTCATCAATGCATAAACCTGGCCCCCAGTGTTCGGACGATGCTCTTGTTGTTGCGCAGGCCGATTAGCTTGGGGTCCCTGAACGAAATTTTGCTGCTGTGCTCGGTGCGGAGGGACTCGGTTTGGACGATCAAGACAGTCTCGAGCATAATGGCCCAGCCGACCATAATTGAAGCATCCCTGATTTCGACATTCGCTAGCCTGGTGCCATATACGGTTGTATTTTGCACAACGCTGCCTCTGATTTTCCTCTATATTATTGCCCTGATTACCGTCATTATTTGGACGCTTATTAGCATTGTTTTCTTCTTTATTACTAGAGCGCTTGTGATGAGAATGTTGCACAGCGTCGGCAGTAGTAGAAGGATATTGCGGTTCCAGGATAAGGGCATGATTAAGGACTTTCCTCATCGTCTCGTCTGTGGAGCGAATACGTGCGCATGAATGGAAGGTCGCAGACCGCCTTCAAATCGTCTGGCTTATCTTGTTGCATTGGGCAGATAAGAACTAGCAAACTTGGCCAACCGGTTGAATTCTGTAGCATATTGCTTCATTGTCATGCTCCCTTGTTGCAAACGGACAAAATCATTCTCTTTATGACGACGAATGGGAGGGGGGATAAACTCCTTTTCGAATGCGCTACGGAAGGTGGACCAAGGGATCGTCTCGCCAACACCGTCTGTGGAGAGAGATCTACCACTACTAGAATAAGCGGGATTAGCGACGTTTTTTAGCGACTCCATGTAAAAATATTGCTAATTTAGCGACTCTCTGTGAAAACGTCGCTAGACGTCGCTAATTAGCGATATTTAGCGACTTTTATTCAGTTTATAAAAGATTAGTCGCTATAAGTTCAATTTAGGTCGCTAAACGTCGCTAATATATTTTATTTAGCGACATTTAGCGACATTTTTAGCGACGTATATATTTTGGACATTTAGCGACGTCATTAGCGACGTTTAAGACGTCGCTAAATTAGCGACTTCGTTGTTGGCGTCGCTAAAACGTCGCTAAATTCTAAATTAGCTACGTCATTATTGGCATCGCTAAAACGTCGCTAAATTTTTTACTTAGGGCTGATTCCCCCCATTTTATTCGATCTCTCCTTCTCCCTCTCCCAATTTCAAACCATCCTCCTTCCTCCCTCCGGCGACCCCTCCTCCCTCCGACGACCCCCCTAGGCCGAGTACTCCCCCTCCGGCTCCCCTCCTCCCTCCAGCGCCCCCTCCTCCCTCCCGGCGACCCCCCTCCAGCCGCGTCCTCCCCCCTCTGGCCGCGTCCTCCCACCTCCTCCTCCTCCTCCTCTAGGTAAACCCTAACTCTCTCTCTCTCTCTCTCTCTCTCACACACACAGGATACACATGTGACACTGACACTGACATGACACACATACACAGACACTAACACAGACACAACACACACACATACTGACACAATATGTATATATCTAATAATAAAAGGAAACTAACTTTTGGTACTGTAAGAATTTATTATGTACAAAATTTGATGTCTTTACAAATCATATATGAGAGCAACAAGAACTAATAATATCTGAGAATGTCCGAACAAAGAGCTGCGATACATATCTTTCTAGTTTCTAGTAAGAAGAAAGAGTATACAATTCAACAAAGATGAAAAATAAATAACAAGAAAATTCTACTATGTAATGTGTACTCATAGCACAACTTGATTCACTCACTCTGCAAGAGCAATCTAACTCTGGTTCTGTATGTAGACTCGTCAGGAGTAACTCCTCTGAGCACCATATAATCATGCAACTCAATGACTTCCTCTCCACTGCAGTACCTACTGAATGCAGTAACGAGAATGGTGTATGTTACTTGATCCGGAGACAAGCCTCTATCGAACATCACCTCCATAAGCTCTTTCGCTTCTCCAAAGCATCCGAGCTTACAAAGAAAGTTTATCAAAATATTGTAAGTGACCATGTCTTCCATGACTCCAACCTTCCTCATTTCGAAACACAAAGCAAACGCGTCGTCGGCCCACCGGCTACTACAGTAACCGTGCACCAACGTGTTGCAAGTCGCGACGTCTATCGGTATCCTGGCCCTCCTCATCTCCTCTACCACAAACCTCGCTATGTCGACCAAAACCCCCTTGCACAGTCCGTTCACGACGGAATTATATGTTACGAGATTAGGCCTCTGCCCTTCCTCCACCATTCCATCGTAGCATCGAAGCGCATCGTCCACTCGATTCTCCTTGAAGAGTCCGTCGATCAACGTACTATACGTAACGACGTCGGGATCCAAACCGCAATTTAACATACGACACAATACCTGTTTTGCTTCTTCTGTTCTCCCATGCTTGCACAGGTAGTTTATGGTAGTGTTAAACCATACAACATCACAGGCGAGATGATATAGGCTTATGGTAACTTTATGGTAATCCAAATTATTAAATTAACTTTTTTTTCTTATTTAATGAGAAGTTCATATTTTTAATTAGGGTTTTCTGTTAGAATAAAAATAAAAAAGTCCTTAATTCTCTTATTTGATTTCTATGGTAATGGATGCAACAATCTTAAATCACTTATTTGAGTCATCCATGAAGCAAGATTCATGTTGCTATTAGTCTTGCTTTTTATCTATAGAATCTTCATGTAATCAAAGAATTGTTTCACCTCGATAACCAATCCATAAACTTGATCCCTGATGTCGAGATGTCCATGAAAGATTATAATATCGACCTTTAATTTAAATTCATCTTCTCTCTCATACGAACTTTTTTTATGACCACCACGTTGATAAGCGTAGCCATCATCGAACCAATCCTCACTGTTGTAAAAATTATTCTTCTTATAGTCACCATATAGATCCCTCTGTAGACACGGTGTCGCCCATCATAATTATGTTAGTCAGGTAGCCTGTCATTACCACAATCATCGTCAATTTTTGCCTAATGAAAACAACAAAGTCCTCATTATTCGAGATAGACAAATCTACTTGAGCCTTCCGTTGACGATCCTTTAGCATCGATACTTGTCTTTCCCCTGAGAGTTTACGAGACTTGCTCAACGATGACCCTGGACCATAATACTGCTTGCCTCAACGGTTAATGATTGTCTAAAAGTTTAAGCCATAGCGTCCATGCTATTTATTGAAATAATATAGATCTTCTAATTAGCCTTAATCCCATTATAAGGATGTTGCCCCAAATAAAAACACATCAGAGGACCTCTCAATTACCAATTGGGAGAACAAGTAATAGTGAAATGTTATATTTCATCTGGGCCTCGGAGTTGGTGTATGAATCTTCATGCTTGTATATTACTCCACCACACGAGTAAAATTGAGAACCAACATGTTAAGATGCTTTTGTGAAGGCAATGGGTTAAGCCACTCCTTATTGACGTCTTTTCATGCATTTTCAATCATTTTGTTAAGCTTGGCAACTGCCTCTTGCTCCGTGATTCCTTCATCTCTCATGCAGATCTGCAAGCTCGAGTCTACATGCTTCCTCTTTTGTTCAAACTACGAAATATTTGTGTTTTTCTATATTCATCATATGTTGTTATCAGGTATGACAGGACGACGCGGAGGATTCGGCAGGTCCTGAGGTAGACAGAGTGCTCATCTATGAAATGGTGTGGATGTTGTCTAAGAATCATGATAGCAATAACAAACATTATGTGCTGTAATTGTCAAAAGTCACGTATCCTATACAAACATTATGTGCTGTAATTGTCAAAAGTCACTGTGATCTATGTTGCATGATACTTCTCCATATTTGTCACGTATCCTATACAACACACTTCAGATATGGCTCGCCATGTTTAAGGTCCAAAGAGACTAAAACCGGTTTAGAAGCGACTTTTTATGGTCACAATCATGCCCAACATATTTGATATATGAAAAGTACATTTGTTGGTGTCAGTTCATTTTTATAACTTTTTTGAACCTAGTTACGATTATCCGAAATATGCACAAAATATATAGATATTATTAAGATAAAGTATGTACATAGATATAACTGTGTACATACCCTATATGTATCCTAAATTTTCTAAAAAATGTTGTCCGAATCCATATCCTGTCCGAATAGAATCCACGTCCGCAGATATGCAAGCTAGACTGTGATTCTAAAATTGTACCCATACTTTGTTTCTGAAATCTTGGTTGACTACCCACCCCACCCCAAGTGAATTTGTTAATTTGTGCATTATAAAACGACGTATAAAACGTGTCATTTATTGATTTTGGAGGTGCAAGTTCCATGATACGCTGCAAGGAAGATGCAATACCTGTAATAATGTCCGTGTCAGTATCTACATATGAAGTTCTTTGTACATAACTGAACCTTCAATCATTGAGGGATTCCTAGCAATACAAACCTCATCACGATGAAAGGTCTCTTCTAACTACTACTGACCTTTTGTTCCTGTTGTTTTTTTCCTCCAGAATGCAAGCTGTGGCTTTATGCTACAATGAGAGGATAGAAACTGTGAACCGTGAAAGGAAATTTCACCAGGTAAGTTTATGGATCTGAACCTCTCTTTATTAGGATTACCTAGATCCCTACATATATTTCTCACAGTTAAGATTGCAATAGCAAAATACAAGGCCTAGAACTTACTGCCCTGACAACCCAATAGAGGGAGCTTTGTGAGAAGAACATAGAGATTCAAGCTGTGTGTGCTGACATCCAGAATCGTATAGACCAACTCAAAATAGAAGCTGCAGAGAGGTATGTTTTTTTTTTAATTATCAAAATAGAAATTGCAAAACCCTGCTAAATATTTTACTCATTTCTTAAAATTCATTTGGCGCTATATGTATTTATGAACCTTGCATTCCTTGCAGCGGTCTGAACTTGGATGCTGATATCAATAGTTCATCCACTGTGGCGTCAGGGCACTAAGGTAATCTGGTCTTACCTATCGTGCTTAGGTGAGAATAGCTACTTTTGGCAAGTAGAACAGGAGGCCATTGTTTTTAAAAATTTGTATTAGTTTTTCTGCTGACTGTAAATTTGAGCGAACCATAGCTTCAGCGCATTTTTGCTTAGAATTCCAGGTCAAGCTTGGTGCAAGTAGTAGATAGCATGAACTCAAGTGACATGAGCTCTATCTTTTATGCTTGATAAAGCTTGATCGTGATCCTATAGTTAATGAACGAGCTAAGATGTTTAAGACATATATGTAGAATTGTGGAAATTTCAGGATTAGGTTTCTCATTGTGACGTTTATACTGCTTATGAGCTGGAAGTTTGGCGTGTAAATAATGAAGTCGGAACTTCATGTAAAGGAGCTTAAATAAGCTAGGGTCAAAATTTAACTCAACTTCCTATATATGGAAGCTTCAATATGCCAAGTTCAGGCTGAAGCTTCGCTTATTTACTAAAGACATGTTTGGATATATTTTCTGGATTGGATGAGATCACGTAGAATTAAAGGCCTGAGTCTCTCAACTCTGTTTAAGACAATATTTACACCTTAAAGAAAGAGTATCTGCAAGTTTATCTCACAAGATAAACTAGTTGCCAGAATATTACTGATGCTAAGAGCTTGTTTACAGAATTACGGTACAACTGTTACCCTAAATACACTAAGGAGTATCATAAATTAATATATAGATTGGAAGTGACTTCTGAATTCTGAATTATAATCATGTTAATAAAATGTGCTACGACAATTTACGGGACTTATTTTGATTTGTGTCTGGAAATTTCACGATTAGGTTTCTCATTGTGAGGTTTACATAGCTTATGAGCATGAAGTTTGTTGTGTCAATAATGAAGTTTGAACTTCATGTAAAGAGCTCAAGTAAGCTAGGGTCAAGATGTACCTCAACTTCCTATATGTGGAAGCTTCAATATGCCAAATCAAGGCTTAAGCTTGGCTTATTTATCTAAAAGCATGTTGGATATATTTTCTGGATGGGATGAGATTACCATAGAGTTAAGGCCCGAGTCTAGTAAATCTATACTTAAGACAATATTCACACGCTTACAGAAAGAGTATCTGCAAAATGTTCTCACAAGATAAAATGGTTATCATAATATTTCTGATGCCAAGCTCACAGTAGTAGAGCTGTTACCCAAAATACACTAAGGAGTACCAGAGAGTAATATAGAGATTGGAAGTGAGAGAGGAGAAATCCATGACTCTAATTCTTATTCATGTTTTTGAACTCTAGAATTCTGGTTTATGAATTCTGGACTGGAATTTTGGGGATCTGAAATTCTGGATTATGGGGCTGGAATTCTGTAATTCTGATATTATTATTTTGGTTTATATAAGGATTCCATTTATTGAGTTAACACCTTCAAAGTGTTTTAGTGTTTTGAAATAGTGTACCTCTTGGCTTAAAGAGGACACCTCTTTGCTAGAAGGCTTTCCTGTAATTAAAAGACCACTTTGATGAAATGGTGTCTTTTTGTAACTAATAGAGGTCTCTTTGATTGAAGAGATGCCTGAATAATTCACGAGAGATTAAAACATAGAAGACACATTTTCATTAAATAGCCATCGAGCTTTAAGCTAGAAGGTAAACCACCTCAACCGATTGTGAGCTAGTTCCTTTGACACTGGATCTTGGAATCTTTATATACTCTTTTACAAAAACTCCAACAAGACAGGCCTAGTCAAAGTCAAACAAGATTAATTACTTAACTAGTGCCTTTGAACATGTCTTGTCAAGCTTAGATAAGCTCAATTGCTTAGAAAATGGTGTCTTTGTGGAGGTCTCTTCGATTGAAGAGATGCTGTAACAATCACAAGAGATTAAAGCATAGAAGATACATTTTCACTCAAATACCCACCAAGCTTCAAGCTAGAAGGCAAACCTCCCTAACCAATTGTGAGCTAATTCCTTTGGTACTGGATTTTGGAATCTTTATATACTTCTTTTCAAATCTCCAGCAAGACAAGCCTAGTCAAACTGGATCATGTTTCTTGATTACTTAACTAGTGCCCTTGAACGCGTTCTGTCAAGCTCTGTTGAAGCTTAAATAAGCTCAAGCTGCTTTCATGGGAAATTGACCAACATATATATGGGAAGTGAGGATCTAAGCTCTTTAAGGTCACAAGAGGTTATCAAGATTGGAGAGAACTTATTAGCCCATGTTTTTCCTCTTCTTTTTTAGTTTGTTGCCCTAAGGGCATGTTAAAGAGAACAAGTAGGTTTCCTCGTCCCTAAACGACAATGTTCCTGGACGCTAAAAATGTATTGCGTGCTGGATCTGTTTTTGTTAAGGTATATTGATAACTACCTATCCTATTCTATATTTCCATTTTAACATTAGCCAATTATATGATGCAGGTTCTGCATAGCAAGAAATATAATAGGGGTTGCAACTTGCATTTGTATACGCTAGTTGTTCAATTTACTTACTTTCCATACATCACTTGTGATTTTGTTACCATGCAGTTAGTTGGTGGGAAACCAAATTATGCAGACTGACGGACAGAAAGGCATGCTGTGATCCCCTGCAATATGTTGTCTTTTCGTCACCAAGATGAATTGCATCGTGTGGAAGTATCATCCACAATGACTTCAGTTCCAATGAAGATTGCAGATGTGACATGCTCTTCCTGTTGCGTTACAAAGAAACTACAAGATGCACATGCCCTTTTACGGGTATTGAGGCTCGTACTGTATCAAAGTGAATTTGTGGCATTAGATCTTTGTCGAGTTTTCTTTATTTCTTTCGTTCATTCGTTCTATTTATTGTTAATTGTACGTGCTAGCAAGGAGGGAGTACTATTTTACACATTTGACTGTATATGCTTCACCGGACTAAAAGAATTTCAATCTGTTCTCTTGGAGGATGCCCTTTGGATTTGTGGCCGACACTTGTAAGTGTATTTGTGCTTAACCAATATCTTGATTTCAACTGGGGTTTGTAGTATTCACCAGAAGTCCAGTTCCAGTGCTTAGTGCTTCCTGGTTCTTGCATATAGACTGTGGGTTAGTTTCCATATGTTCCTTTAGTACTAAAGATACCGAAGCTGCATAGCTATAGTTGTCCAGTTTTTTGTTTTTTTTTTGTTTTTTAATTCTTGCAGTAGACAATATATGATTCATATATGCTATAATGGCGGCAACTATAGCAGCACAATTGTTGAACCAATTGTCCCAAAATGTATTGCTCCAATTGCCTTACAGACTCAAAGTCAATATATGCCGATCTTGTCTAAAATCAGCGCACTCTTTATATTTCTTCTTCAACTGTTTTGAATATTTTTTGATCCCCAGATACGACAATTCACAATGTTGCAGTGATCTCTAATACAGAACTTCATGAGCTATTGGGCTCCTTGCACTGCTTTTATCTGTTGTTACTAGTAATCAAGTCGTGGCAAGATATTAGAGCACCAACTGGAGACAAAAAAAGTATTGAAACCATTTAATGAAATATCATTGAAATCAATATATTAACCGTATAAGGATGCGCATATGTCCCTCAGAAAGTTGGATATCCAGATTTGAGAGCAGTGCTAATATTTTGATACTACGAAATGAACTTGGAGATATGTATCCAGAACAAAATAAAAACTTGGTTTGACACTCGTATTGCTTGCATTACTTGGCTTTCCAGATCACTCAATTATTTTGACACTTATTGCTTGCACTACTTGGCTTTGCAGGCAATTCAATTCTCTAGCAAATAATAGATAGCAAAAGAATATATATATATATATATATATATATGATCAAGATTCTCACTATTAAGCATTTCCTATTGTTTCCGAAATAGAGTAGCACCTAACTTTCGTAAGATTTTGAATTAACGTGTACGGTCAAAAAAAATAGATTCAATAACTGTTATTTTGAAATACATTTAGAAATGCTTAAAAGCAGAAATTCTGATCCCATTCTATCAAGCTTAAAAGCGGGAGTCCTGATCCCCTTTATCAAAAATATGTTTCCTTTTCCACTTATGATGTTTCATACAGAAAAAAAAAAAAAAAAAAAAAACATTTTCCATCAGTCGATTATTTTCCTCTCTGACATTTCATCTAGCTCTCTTTTACCATCTTAATTTTCTACAGGGTGATCGGCCTCTTCATCAGCGATGTGACCATCTTCCAGACCAAACCCGAGCTGTACTTCTTCAGCAACATCAGGCTCCTTCTGGCTATCAATCTTACTATATATAGCAGCTCCATTCTTCGAAACTCCAGCAGCAGCCGCCTCCAGCTACATCATCTTATATATACAGTGATCACTGGAAACTTCAAGAGCATATCAAATTAGTAACAGAAACTAGAAGAAGATTACTAAACTAAACTATATATCGATCAATATATCCGAACGAGCGAATGTGCCCAAAATATCAATCCGATCTAAAATTCTCTCTCCGATCCGATACTAATCACCATATCCGAAATAGGAAGAAAGAAATGATAATATGATAATATTTCTCATCTTAGGGGAATCGGAAAGATCGGGGAGGAAGTAAATGATAACCTGAGTCAAACTTCTTGAATCGTGGTTAAACCGGCATCCTGGAACTCATAGATTGTTCATGCCGACAAGCAGTGACGGATCCAGGATTATAATCCATTGGGTACACAATCGTAAGAATATTTGGGGGGCAACGTATCCGATTTTTTTTAGACGGTAAACATACAGACTTGGTTTTTGATGGTAGAATGAGCATACTTTCTACAAAGAAAGCTAAAACTTGTACTGGGGGAGCAACCATGACCTATTACCTGACATGACATGACATGACATGACATGACATGACATGACATGACCTGACCTGACCTATTACCATGAGGCTCTTTACCCCTACCACATGCTTCATTTTCTCTAAAGAAAGCTAAAATGAGCCTACTTTCAGTAACGTCTTTGATAAAAGGTACTACAAAAAAGATTTAGAACAATCTAAATTTTTATTTTTGATAATTATAAGTTTGTCACTCTAAAAATTTATTCATCGGGCTGCTCACTTTCAATTAATTTTTTTTTATAATTAGAACTGTCAAAATTTTGACAGTCCTACCAATTGAAAGACTCTCAAAATTTTGACAGTTCTAACAATTGGAAGGATTGTCAAATTTTTGACAGTCCGGAGGAGAGAGCTACGCGAGGTGACACGAGGGCGGAACTGCGTGGAGGTCAGAAGGGGGACGGGGTGCGGAGCTGCACGAGATGGAGGAGCGGAAGGAGGAGGAGAGGTGCTGGAGAGGAGGAGGAGGAGGAGGAGGAGAAGGCCGGAGAGGAGCGGAAGGAGGAGATCGAAGGGGGCGGAGGAGGAGAGGATCCAGAGAGGAAGAGGAGGAGGAGGAGGATGATGGAGGGGATGGGGGACAACGGAGCAGACGAGAGCCGACCTCGTCTGCCTCGGCCGTCCCTTCGAGGAGGACTCCGGCGGTGACGGAGCCGACGAAAATGTGCTCAAGGTGTGGCTCGGCGGCTGCGACGCAGTTTATGGTAAGGCCGACGACGCGGAGAGACGAAGAATCGCTAGAAAAGAGAGGAGGAAGGAGGAGAGGTCGGAGGGGGTGGGGGGGGGAGCAGGAGGAGAGAGGAGAGAGGTGAAGAGGGTGGGCAGCCGTAGTAAAATTTGGACTAGCCTGAGTAAAAATTCTTTCTAACTGGGCTAGCACCAATACTGGACTAGTCCCGAGTCATTTTTGTAGTGTCTTTATGATAGGCCTTCTATAAGGAAAGCTAAAACTTTGAGATGGTAATATGTTATGTCAGAAGACTCAGTAGTATACATGTCTAGAATGAAAATATTCATTTGGGGGCCAGCCCCCCAGTGCAGTAAGTGTGCATCCGTCCCTGCTGGCAAGTGTTGGTGTTGGTGTTAGGTGGGGTTCCCAAGAGAATATTTGGGAGTGCGACGAACGTTGTCCATGTGTCGGAGTAGCTCGAAAAGTCGAAGACGACAAATGTGATTCGATTTGAGCGTATGTCAGAAGTCATTGGAAAATTGCAGTTGATATCAGCGGTATACCACTGCAAGTGTACTGCTGGTATAACGGTTTTGAAGCAGTTGGTTCCATAATAGGTTCTGACTTGAAGCAGCATATTTTCAGTATTATCGTCAGTATATCAGTATCGGACTGAAGTCGAAAAAAAAGAAATATATAGATGTTTTATTAACACCGTTGAATCTAAATCAATGATACATATACTTTTGGGATTAGGGAACTTTAAATAGGTATTTTCTAACCCTAATCCATTATCGCAATGTCATCATCTATCATCTATCAGAGAAAGATAACAAAAAAAATAGAGGAGAGAGTTATCAAGTTTGCAACTTTCAAAGAAGAGGAAGAAGGGATTGGTGGCTATTTCGAAGAGAGATCGTTTTGGAAAGATCATCGGTGATTGATTATCGTCATCTTCGTCTTCGGTAACCTTTTATAATCCGTTTTCATTACTTTTAATAGTTGCGGTGATCCGTTTGGATCGAGAGGAAAAATTTGTTGAGGGTGTATGTTCTATTTCTTTAGTGATGGTTTTTTCAGGATTGGACTCTGATTGTTCCGTAATTAATTTTTTTCGCAAAAAAAAATTCATGTCAAAAGTGATTGTATTTGCGTTTGGCTTTTGCTATGTGATTTTGACGAATTGGTTTGTGCATTTTTCTTCGGTACCCTTACAATCTCTTGGTTTGGAATCTTGCTTTGGAAAAAAACGGTTTTCGTATTTCGTTTCTAAAATAACGGATTAAAAAAGTAAGAAAGAGAGACGTTGTAGCTATATAGGTGTGGAAGAAGATTAGGGTTACTAGGCTTTTCTTATTAACTGATATATACTGGAGGGGAAGGAGATTAGAATTTGTGTGCATCTAAAACGGCAGCCATTATTTGTGGTTATCAACAAATCACAACCATTGCTTTGTTTTTCATTAGAATTTTTTATGTTTTCTTTTTACTGTTTTCTAGAGTTTGTAGTCCCTATGTTGTAGATTTCAACTTGGTCCACAAATATTTTTTATTTGCTTTAACCGCAATTCACGACATTCCGTTTTCTGAATTTTGGAAACGAGAAGAACCCACAAGGAATCTAAAACCAGCTTTTTGCTGCAAAAATGAGGCGGCTGCTAAGAGTTTCCTGTGTTTTATTTTCTTATAGCAACTTATACATCCCAAATCTATATATGCAACTACCAACCATAAACATCCTGTAGCCAACCAAACACCATAGTTTACAGTATAGGCCAATACCGATCCGATGCAGCTGATACCTATACAGTTGGCATGTCCTGATCCGATATCGATATTAATCGATACCGACATCGATGCTCTCTTTCTCAGTCAATTCGACAAAACAAAAATAATGAAAAAGATCCATCAATAAGGATGTAAAAGCATAATAAAGTTGTAAAAGCATGTAAAAAAAAAAAAAAAAAAAAAAATCTAATCGCAAGTAAACCAATCGACAATGGTGACTACGGTTTCATTCCAAAATTATTAAGAAACAACACAAGAATAAAAATTATATCAAAATATATAAAATATTTTTTTCTAAAATTTTAATAATGTTTTAATAATTATTCGTTTTTCGATACCAAAAAATTTGATATGCCGATCCCAATACTTATAGAAAGGATCCAATATCAATTCTGATATGTGAACCTTGCCAAACACATTAGAAATTTGTTTTAACACATTTGCAATGACATGATTCTTTCTCAGTTCATTAAATATTAAATTCACATAAACAAAATGTACACTAAAACAAACTCCTTTGGTTTTATGGGATGTGGAAAGTAGAACCAACAAATCGATCTCTGTGTTCAAATCGATCTCTGTGTTCAACAAATGGATATACAAATGGCTAAAACTGTAACACAGCCTGTATTAGGAAAAGAAACAGAACATTACTGAACAAAATAGATGATGAAAGTAAAAATTCATTTCTGTATTTGCTATTAGAATAGAGTAATCACAGCATAAACTCTCACACAAAGAATACAAACCAATCAGGTTATTATTGGGGCCAGACCATAATGTTGTGGCAACAAATTCTATACACTGTTTTAAGGTTTGTAAACGGGAATGTTATATGATACTGACATACAGGAACAACCAATGAAACGATCGTAAACAATCTTTGCCATCATCCTAGGTGACATGTAAGATGCATTTTCATCACAAAGCGAACCCTGCCTTTCTTACGGATATTCCAGATGGGTATGACCTGTGTATTGTTGTCGTCTTGGGATGGGCACGTGTGACAGGTTTCTCCTGAAGATCTTTTTGGCCGGTGGTGCCCGTCTTCAGTTGCTCTGGCTCTCCGGACTTGATAGAATCAGCAAGATACTGCAACCCCTGAAGATTATGGAGACAGATGGAGTGAAAACAGAACTTGATTTGACTTACTGACATTCTGTACAGGAAAAATGTACCTTTAGTGAGTTGTCCTCTGCAATAGCAAGCGATGGATGACTAGATTGAAGTTTAGCAGCAGCTTCCTGACACGACAAGGAAATCAAGTTATCACTTCATGATTATTAGAGTTGTCAAAGAGAGGAGAGTTGCTCAGCTTTTTCCCTTCACTTTATCATGATACTGATAATACCATTCCACACTAATAGATCCACCATCGAAATATATTACTCCGTGGGAGCTTAATGCATCATGGAGATGAATGCAATTTCCCGTAGCAAATCATATTAATATTTACCTTCAATCTAGAATTTTCCCATCTATAACTTGGAAGATACTCGTTTGGCTGACCAAAATTGTAGGTCTACCTACCTCAACTAGTTTTCTATGTTCCACGGCATGTCCCTCCTTGCTCATGCTAACTTGGTACGAGAAGAGAGGGCTTTCAGGTGGTCGTACAACTGTCAACTCAACTGTAAAGCTGTCTCATGCTTTGCAACCAACCCCATTGTAATGGGAGAAAGGCTTGGATGATGGCGAAAATAATGACTATAAAAAACAGATTAGATTCGAATTTTGCAACAAACTGCCAAAGAGTAATAACAATGAAGTAAGCTGAAACACTACGTTCAGGGAAAACTGGTAATAACAATGAAGTAAGCTGAAACACTAGGTTAAGGAAAACTGCATCGCTGATACAATCAATTTCAGATTAAAAAAAAAAAGGTACACCGGAGTCTTAAAAATCTCATAACTGGTTAAAAAGCTCGTAGCACCTTACTAGTTAGCTCTAATATGGTTTAAGAATGAGAACATATGAGAAATTTGATAACTCACAAAACACCAAGACAAATAAATAACGTGAACTTTCCTCTTACTCAACCCATACCTAACCCTAACAAATCCTAACCCCCGGGGGCGGATCCACCCTAGGCTGAGGGGGAGTGGCCTCTTCCCCTGAATTTTTGGTTTCCCTATATTGGGGGAGCGGCAATTGGGGGAGGGGGGACATGACAGCGACAGAGTTGAAGGGAGGTTTTTTTTTTTTTGTTTTAGGGACAAAACAATCAAGAATATGGCACATGATTTGCATGTGACCATCTAAAGGGACCGACGGAGGGTATTAAGTTGCAAAAATGTAAGAGTTCCGGGTAATAACTTACTAATTAAAATAGTTAACAGTAGCAAGTTGCAAATTGTGAAACTTCAGGATATTTAGTCGAAATGATGAGAATTGATGTTTTCTGAGTTTACTCTCTAAGTTAACATCGTACATAACATTTCCCATCCTACACCACACAAATAGAGCACTACTAGCACTGGTATTCTTCCTTGAGGTCTTTGCTGGTAGTTTGATAAAAGAGAGCATCAAAAGTATTTTTACCTGTAGGACACTAGCCTTAAACGTGTTCTACTAGAAAATCTTGTTCTGTGACCAGGTGAGCAATTTGGTTCACCATCATTTCGCTATGAAGGCACCAATCATTCGTCTAGACTTAAACTAATATTCGATATTTTTAGACTTAAATAGCATGTTTAAATGAATTTACCCTTTTCTTTTCTTTTCTTATATCAACAAGGTTGACTACCGAACAATAAACTGTAGTTTTTATGTTCTTTATGATTGTCTAATTCCATTTTAGTAGCAATTTGCTTAAGACAGGAAACATCATACCAGTAGTTATGGTAAGACTGTCCTAATTACTGGTGCAAAATATGGAAGGTCTCCTAAAGCTAAAATGATCTATTGAAAAACCAATTCATGCGTGTTAGTAGAAGCAATGGAAACATCCAATTACCGATAAGCACAATACCAAGCCACAAGGTATCTATAATATTGCATGCAGGTAATTCATAAATATATACATAGATATGTTTCTCTCTCTTAAGCAAACTTGAAAGTTCTCTCACCTGAAAGAACTTTACATTTATCCCATCCTTAAAGCCCCCAGCAATTTGGCACAGATAATATATACCTGCATTACCCATATCCTGTAGAGCACACAGTGAAGCAACAAGATAAGGGTATAATATTCAATGGATATGGTTGTCTTACTACCAACATTAATAAAAAACATAACAGAACCTGCTTGCTTTCTAGTTGTCCAAGTCTTCCTTCCTGTTTAAAGGGGAAAAGAGAAAAATAAAGCTAAATACAAATGAAACAATAAAATAAGCCTGACAGAGAAGAAAAGCTGATATGTTCCTGAAGTGACTTACCAGCCCGGATACCATGTTTTGGATTGATTCAATATCAAACCCTATCTGAGATAAATCACATCTAACCTCATTTACCTGCAAAACCAATAACCTAAACATAAATGCTGGGCCAAGAAGCATCAAAGATAAGATTCATTGACCATTACAAGAGAGAGACCTATGTTGCGTGGATACGGATAAGGACATGATACAGATACAAGATATGGACACTTTTAGATAGTTACAATAAGTAGTCACCTATGTTGCATGAATACTCACACAATATGGGTACAGACACCATTTTCCTGTGTGCGCATAATATGTATGTGTAAACGCTGAGTTCTTCTTTGCCATAAATTGAAAATCTATGGAATAGGAAGCATCAAAGATATACTTCATTGAGTCATTGACATTACAAGCAAACAAATGTAGATGCCTCCAAAATTCATAAAACCCACCCTCATTGACCCCATGTAAGGACAATTGTTGTCATGCCTGTTGCCACCAGCATGCATAACCAGGGATTGAGTTGTCTTGATAGTGCCTTTTCTGCCTATATAGGAGAGGTAGCAGGGGGGAGAGGTTTATGATGGGAGTTCTTGTTATAATGCACTTCCCAACGGTATACTAGGCGTCAACAGTGGGCATAGCACATACAAGGGACACAGAATGCAGATATATGGGTCCCCTAGTAGTAGCCTGGGACATCGGATGGAGCGGGCGGGGTTCGAGCCCCGCAAGCGTCCAGTAGGGGTGGGGTGGGGGGTCTCAGGTAGGTAAAAAAAGAAAAAGAAAAAAGAATGCAGATATATGGGATGCGTGGAGGGTTTGATCAGGATAAGAAAGGAGGGCAGATCATTTTTCTGCTTTGCTTCACACAAAATACTAGGACAGCTCTATCCCAGGAGGTCAAACAGTAGTTATGAGTTTCAGGTCATGTAAGATATTTATTAGCTAGCCTATGATATTTAAATCAAGGGAACGATAGAAAAAATATGACAATTTACCAAATGATTCCTTGAAGATGGATTGACAGATTTTAATAAATTTCCAAAAGCTAAATTTACCAAATGATTCCTTGAAGATGGTTTGATCAGGATAAGAAAGGAGGGCAGAACATTTTTCTGCTTTGCTTCACACAAAATACTAGGACAGCTCTATCCCAGGAGGTCAAACAGTAGTTATGAGTTTCAGGTCATGTAAGATATTTATTAGCTAGCCTATGATATTTAAATCAAGGGAACGATAGAAAAAATATGACAATTTACCAAATGATTCCTTGAAGATGGATTGACAGATTTTAATAAATTTCCAAAAGCTAAATTTCGTCAAATCAGTTATATAGGTTAATACTTAACAAGCATGGTCCACGAAAAACCTTAACTTTTATTTTTCTGAACTATACATCAAGGTTCAAAGTATCGGTATCGGAATCGGTATCGGACCATTCCTATGAGTATCGGGATCGGCAGTATCGATAGTATCGGTGGTTTCGGACCGGAGTATCGGATTTTTTGGTATCGAAAAGCAAACAACTATTAGTAAATTTAAATTATTAACATTTTAGAAAATACATTTTATATATTTATGCATAATTTAAAGTATTTCCAGTGTTGTTTCTTAGTATTTTGAAATTGAATGAAATAGTAGTCACTACTGTTGATTGATTTATATGCGATAGATAAGTTTTCCTCTTTTATATACTTTTACAACTTTACTATGCTTTTACACCCTTGTTAATTGGTCTTTTTAATTCAATTTTCTTTTCCGAATTGACTGGAAAAGAGATCTCTAATGTTGGTATCGGTCGGTATCGGGTATCAGTCGGTATCGGATCGGGACATGCCAAACTGTATCGGTATCGGCCGTATCGGATCGGTATCGGCCGATACTTCAAACTATGCTATACATGTGGAACTGATTAACTTTTCTATCTTCAGAATCTGGAGCGAGAATTTCTAAGAACTACAGAAGATAGAAATGATACCCAAACCAGTTGAAACGTAACAGGTGATAGATAACTTGTACAACCAAAAGCCTAGAATACTGTTGGAAGCACCAAGGTGTACAAATACTTACTCTTACAGTACAAATACTTAAGAGCAAATTATTTATAGAACTTATTCAATGGTTATCAGAGAACTCATTTCAAAGGACTCAATTAAACTAATAAATGATATTGTACTGTGAAACCATTGCAAGTAGTTACTTCTCCAAGCCAAAGAAATTATACTGAGAAGCATTAAAGAACTGAATTTACAGTATGTTTCTCACTGCTGGGATTGTCATTCCTTTCACTTTGGCTTAATGTGTCATAGAGACGAATGCAATTCCCTGTTGAAACTTGAAAGTTGTATCTTACCTCTTCGTCAAGACTCTTTATAGTCTACGGGACCTTAGGGGGTGCTCCTTGATTGCATGAGCTTAATATGCATATTCAAATAGTAGGTTCACCTACCTGCCAAATGGTAACTAGAGGCCTAGCTTTTATGGCCTGACCCTCTTATGCTCATAGCTACCTTGGCTAGAAATTTGGAACCAACATTGAGGGTTGACATCAGGTCAATAGCTATTCCTAAATACTTTCTCGAATCTTTCATGAAGCTTCCTTATGTCTAGCCGACCTGTTCTAATGGGAGAAAGCTTGGAGGATGATGACAATGATGATGTTTTTCTCTCATTAGATGATAGTTATAACTTATAAGATGAAAACAGCACATGAAAATCAGTAATTGCTGATTTTGAGATACATTTTCAAAATTTTCAAAAATTCATGGTTCAATATTTCCATCTTTTGGAAAGTCAGTTAAAAACTTAGAGAGATTAATAAAGCATCTGAAGTATAAAATAAAATGTTCATCTTACAAACCTCGCCCATGATAAGCTTAGATATTTCCTTTTGCTCATCCAGTTTCCCATCTAAATTTTCAAGCCTCTGGGTCAGGTGTCTCTTTGTTGCCTGGAAATATTTCCAAAAAGATCACTTGATTTACTTTATCTGGTAAATAACAGAAAATTGAAGGAAGATATGAAACTTTAACATACAGTTAGGGCTGCAGAAACTTGGTCCAATTGTTTTGACACAGTTGCAACTGCATTGGCCATATTTCGTTTTGTGACAAACATAACATCAGAGAAGGACCACCCCTGGAAAATGAGCACAAAGGAATCACTAAATATTATGAGAAGTTTTTTCTACAAAGTGCTCTTTAGCTAGAGAACAAAAGCAAAACCAAGAAGGTTTACTACAAGCTGTTGCAGTTTCATTAAATACCGAGCAAGCAGTCCACGAGAACAAACCATGTGATGTGCCATTCAAGACGAATGGGCAACCTTATGATACTATAATCTATAGAACTAATAATTATTTCTTTTCTTTTGCCTATTCAAACTGTTCTTTTGGAACTAATGTTTTAGGAAGAAATCTACATATATTTTACATGATATAACACTACCAAACTAGTTCTTTACAAAGCAGAAAGGCAAGTCCTGTTTAATTTAGGAAATGGTGTAACCGGAGTTGGAGGAATGTTCCCTGCTTGCAGTTGAATCGAGATTGGCATTGGCAAGGTCTTCTGTTAGTGAAGCAAATGAGGATTCAAGTTGCTCAGTAACAAAAGGGGGAAGTGACTCGGCTGAAAGGAGAGGGAAGAAATCAGGATAAGCTTTTCTTGCTATAGCCGACTCTTCTGGGTAAGCTCTTGTGGTAAGTTCTTGTGAGAAAGGTTTTGGTGCTTTAGTTCGGTTGACCTTATTTTTCTTTGGTGATCTTGTCATTTCATCGTACTTTTCTGGCTTGACTTTGATTTCCTACAAGCCCACTAAAGGTAGCTTAACCGCCTTAGTTGTCATTAAAAGACGGGCTCGAGTCGCTCATGCGGAGATAGAGGTGAAAGAGAGATTCCATTTCAGCAGAATCAAGTGATAACACCCATAATAGGAATATTTTGCCTATTAAGGAGGATTCCCCGAATACATAAAATAGAGATGATAATTGAAAATGTAAAATATTTGATCGGATCTATTTCGGAAACACAGAATGTCAAAGAAATTCAAATTATGTGAAATGATCCGAGGGATTATGTTTAGTCAACTACTTTAGTTTATATAGTAAACTAATTGTTAGTGTATTTCATAAACATATATAGCTACATCGACCCTATTTAGTAAGCTAATATTGGATAGAGTTGAGTTCGAGACTTCCCCTCTTCACTTTCAACAAAATCAAATGCCTTCTTGACCTTATCAGCTTTGGTCCTTAATCCACATCCAACTATTGCAAATGCCACAAAATCCGCACTTGACTTCAAGCCAGGTAGTGCTTTGGCGCACAACCGCTAAGGAACTCATTGGAGACGAGGTTAGGAACCCTCCTCAACACTCATCCGATGTCTTTGATAATTGGACCTCGACAGAGTATCCAAATGAAAAAGTAGATTAGCACCAAAATCCTAATACTACACTATGAGATAGGATCATCCACATTTTGGCTCAAGAAGGTGATAAAACAAAAAAGCTTGAATAATGTGCGCATCAAATTCTGTCTATTCTTCCAACAAGTTGCTTAGTTTAGCTGCTCTTCGACTTTCGAGAATATGGCATACTAGTTCTTGAGAGCGAAGACTAAAGAACCTACTAAAGATAGGGTCCATTGCTTAGAAGCCAGAAACTCCTAGGAGGTCAACGAATCTCAGTAAGAACCTTCGATTCGGCGTTTCTTACTTGAGAGCTCGTTTCCCAGATGACGGGAGCTTCGTTTCTCTGGGGACGGAAGCTCGTTTTCCCGACGACATGATCGCTTCCCATAATATGACCATAATTTTAGAAGATGACATAAATTTTGTGAGAGAAATTGGAATATTTTCAATACACATTTATCAAAGTACCAAGAAACTACAGATTTCTTACTTTGACGTCATAAAAAATTAACATGCGAAAGATCTCTCTGTAACTATGAACTGAACTTTATAAATTTTAAGATATTTATAAGTTTTTATAACAATAATTAATAAACATTAAAAATTTATTAGCGCACGCTCCCATCACGCTCCCAAATTTAGAATCTTCTAAGTAGTCGTGCTTCCCCGCCCCCGCTCCCGCCCCCGCTTCCGTCCCCGCTCCCGCTTATGGCTTCTAAGGTCCATTGTATCGTGGGTTCGAATCTCCTCCGTCACGGAAGTGGAACGGATGAGCGAAATTACTTGAGAGAAAGAACCTCTTCTTGATGGTCGGAGAATGCGCACTAGCTATTTCGATGCCCTATATGAAACCTCCTCCCCCGGTTCGTCATTTCCTTTAGAGAGAACCGACAGGGCGATGACGGGAGTTACTAGAAGGACGGAGCAGTAAACCCAGAAACGAAACGAAGTATCTTGTTCCTTTCGGGGTCAGTTAGGTGAACCACTTTAATTAGATATCATATAGGTGACAACTAATGCATCCATATCATATTTGTTACAAACCCTGCATTACACCAAAATTCTAGAGTTGTGCTGAATGTTGAGTGTGAAGATTAAACATTAGCAGATATATCATTCCAGCACACCCACGGAGGTTGAAATGCCTATTTTGAAGGCCGGGAGTTGGATCCACTCAAGAGTATAATTTGTTTTACAAAATCCTCTTACATCCGCACCAAATGACATCTTAACCTGGGTTTTCTTTGATACCCATGTTACGCACCCTGCTACTTCACCAAAACTCCGAAGTTGTAATGACAAATTAGGGTCAAGGATCTTTATACTATTCCATAATTGTTCATGCATAAACAACAAAGGTTTTTCAGTGGGTGCATGAAAAAAAAAGTCTAATCATCAAATCTAGTCATAATTATCCCGCTTAACCTTTGTGAATATGCAGTTGATATCAGTTGTGATGGTTTCTGAGTACAAAACCTTTTGTGCGAGATATTTTTCTATAAAGAATGAGAAAATCAAGTTTCCTGACTATCTATAGTATTCTTTTCTAGAAATTTTACCTTCCACCACATATAGCAATATCCCATTGCTCCAACTGCAGCAGCAGGAACTATGTAGGATGTTATATTCCCTGAACAAACAAAGAGAACTCATAAAGAACTATTAAGAGCAAAATATATCTGATATACTCGGAGAATCAATGTTTAACAGCTGGGAAAGGTTTTTTTAGGATTAAACAGATTAAGAAATAGCATTTGAATCGGTAAACTACAATCTACAACCATGTACACAGAGGCACAAATTCTATTGCGATCATGTTTACGTGTGTAATGCATATATCTGAGACATAGGGGAAAACTTGAAGGTCAAAGCTCCATTATGAAAATTGAAATAGTATGGCAATTTCAAGCTTTCAACAAAAAAGTCATTGAAGATTTTATATTGGAATTACTTGCATGCATATCAGACAACTGAAGAAAGTCAAACTTTAAGGCGGTTAGTCCTTGGTATTAAAGAGGGAGGGTCAGGGGTTTTAAACATGAGTCATACGAATCCATTCAAAAGAAATGAATCAAGACATCATATCAAGAACCAAGCCAGAAAACAAGTTCAGGAAAGAATCTTGTAAATACCACTAGAAGACGACTCCCCATTGAATATGGTCACTGGTCTAGATAAAGTCAAATCCCGAACCTCTTGAGCCAAGTGCCTTATCTACAAAGTAGTGCAACAAATACTTAAAAACAATAATAACAAATGATATTTGTACATATAAAAACACAACAAGAATAATATAACATTGTATATCATAGAAACTCTATTACCAATAGTTGCATATTTGTTCAATTCTAAAGTTTAATCTTTGAATTTAGAAAGTTAAATATAAAACATGAAAGGTGGCTCATGTTACAAGTCTCAATATCCAACAATTTATCATCATTGTCAGTAGTATACTTTGTTCACAGTTGACTGCTTTCTGTTCGCTGTACTAACAGCCTGGTTCATTCAAAATTTGTTAACAGGAACCGGCATATTAGACTTGGTTTGTGAAACGCAACAAATTAGCCTATTAAGGAACTAAGTCAGGCACGGAGGTGGATAAATTAAAAATTGACGACCGAGGTAAAATTAAGTTATTTTAACTTATTTCAGTTAAGAGTCGAGTGAAGGAATAAAGTTAATGTACAGTATGTGTCAGCACCCTGTTAGTAAGAATACCATGGTTATTTGGGTGGGGACCATACCAAAATTCCATCTAATCTATAACAGAAACCTAGGCACTGACAACTTTACGAAGTAAAAATTGAGAAAGATGATTATGGATGAAGTATGGCCCTTGCAAAATCAAATCCAACCCATCTCACTATCACAGACTTGCAGTTTAGGTCCTATACATGTGAAGTCTACTGCTGAGGTGGCCTCTTTTGCCCTTTCTTCCTTTTCTAAGGTTTCTTTCAGTTTCTTAGTGAAAATAAGTGATAGGCATTCTACTTAAATAGTAGACACGAGATAAACAAGAGAATACTAAAGATTCAATACCATATAATTTGTCAATTTTGGCACAAGGTACTTAATAGATCGAACCGAATGGTCTTGCTGTATCCAGAATTATTACAATCCAGCCTGTCTCATGAATAAGATGTGCCCAATTAACCACAAACAAAAGTACTTGTTACAGATAACATCTTGTTGTTGCACTTGCCTGACTCAACAGTCTCAACTCATACAAAACACGAGCAAACCTGGTAGCCTACACTCAAGACATCGCCAACGGTCAAAACTGTCAACAATGAAGAAGAATGAATGATATTTTAAGATGGTCATCTGCTTTGTCTGCTATTTACGTTGTCAAATGTTTGTTTTAAGTATAATTATAAATTTGCTTGGAAATAAGGGGTTTTTTCCCACTTCCTTACTAGCTACAATCTTGTGTTAGTCTCTTTCGTGTTTACTGGTGTCTGGTAATGATGTATGGAAATTTAATGCCCAAGCATGTCAGTTCTCTAGTGTGAACCCAAGAGACAGAATAAAAAAACAAAACTTTTTCCATCTCCATAAGAACATACTTTGATGTGAAACACAAGCTTGTTCTTTGTCAGATTTAAATTGATGCAAAATATTGAAAGAAAGAAATAGCAAGAACCTATGGATGCTAAAGAATTGAACATTCCATATCAATTTTCAATGTTAGAGGCTCACAAAAAAAAGTAATACCTGAGCTGCGAGAGCAGAAGTATCATAGTGCTTTGAGGATATCTCGACTTCATTTGCACCCTTCAGTAATTCCTAATATTTGGAACCAAATATGTAATTCTTAGTGACAACAAATGCAAAATACTTCTGCTCCATTAATCAAAGCAGTGATTGCGTCATGTCCAATGCTCCAATTCACAAAAAGGTACCAAATCTCTAATCAAATAACAATATGAGCGCACATCACTTCATCTTGACAACAGAATTATACTAAAATTAGACCTAATATGTACTTCTTATCGACAAGTAATAGTATCCGGTACTTATTTCGAGATAACTATACAAAACTCATAATTCTCTAATTTCTAATCAAATAACAATATGTGATACATAACTTCACCTTGAGAACAAAAATATGCTGAAATAGATCTAATATGTGCTTCATTCTGACAAATACTAAAAAGTCAATAATTATTTCTAGATAGTTACAAATACTTTAATGATCATGGCAAATTATTAGGTCATGCCCAACACTACAAATTACAAATAAGTACCTAATCTCCAAAGAAAATAACAATATGGGTATTCGTCAATTCATCTTCAACACAGAATCATGCTAAAAATAGACCTAACTTATAACCCCCCAGTACTTATTTCAAGATGTTTATACAAGATTCCTACTTTATTGATCTAAGGAGTAACAAATAAGAACCTAAACAAATGATGCCAAAATTAGACATATTCCTGATCATTTGAAACAAAATCCATCAGTTTACTAATCTTGGGATGATTGATTCATGCCCAATTGTCCAATTCACAAAAAAAAATCACCTAATTTCTAACTAAATAACAACATTGGCATCCACCAGTTCATCTAGAAAACATAATTACGCTAAAATTATACCTAAAAACCATGGAATTTCACCTGGAGCTCGGACAAGATGTCAGAGAGGCGACCGTTCCTCAGCACAATCGAGCCGGTCAGACCTAGCAATAAATCAAAGCTAGATTCGTCAGTATTGGATCAAAGAAATAAATTTGATCAAAAAGAATTTTAAGTACTGATTCGATCAAATTGACGAGAATGGAAGACAAATCTCTAGAGCGAGATAGAGGACCTGCGCCGATGAGAATGAGGACTTTGGAGGAGGCGACTCCGGTCTGCAGAGCCATCAGCAGCAGTCAGAAGACGAAGGAAGAAGAAAGAGAGAAGCGTATGCTTTTGCTTTTCTTTTGTCCCGATGGTGCGCACGTGTATTGTGAGTGCGGACGAATTTTATATGTATTTGTGTTTTATTTTGTCATGTGATAAAGGAATGTTCAGCACAGTCCAAATTTTAACTTTGAAAATTACAAGTTTGTCACTCCTAAAACTTATTTAGGACTGTTCATACCAACCTATAT
This sequence comes from Iris macrosiphon, assembly GCA_036927795.1. NCBI lineage: Eukaryota > Viridiplantae > Streptophyta > Magnoliopsida > Asparagales > Iridaceae > Iris > Iris macrosiphon. The sequence continues at coordinate 340,530,698 of JAYESA010000004.1, forward strand.
AAGTTAGAACTATTTTTTTTTTCACCTTCAAATGAAGAATCAATCATTCTCTCCAAGTCCTAAAACCTAAACCTAACTTTAGAATTGGATTGTTGTGGTCCCAAGTGGAAGAAAATTCTGATTTGGTGATTCTCCAACGAATATTCTTTGTTAAATTCGGTATGTCTTCGATAACATACGATGAATAAATTTCTCAAGCATTCGATTGTCACCAAATTATTGAGTTTTATTCGACCATTGTAGGAGCCATGCACGAAATTCTCTTCGATGAAGAAGTCAGATCATGCAATCCACTAAATGTGCACTCCGCTCCTTCCAAAGAACATGTCGGTTGCTTCAAAGCAGGTACGATATGCAAAATGATAACCCTATTTCGACAGTCATGTAAGGACTGTATAAATTACGACAGTCATCATGTAAGGACTGTATAAATTACGACAGTCTAATATAAATATAGAACTGTCATAATTTCGACAGTTATATATACTAAGTGGACTGTCAAAATACTGATAGTCTTGAAGATAAAATGTTGAACAGCATATTTTTTCAAGACTATAAAATTTTTGACAGTCTACTCAATACATTAGTCTGTACAAATTGTGACAGTCCTAATTTGGACTGCCAATTATTTGCAAGTTATTAATTTTTATATTATTTTATATTGGTTATAGGACCTACCTTGTACAGATGTTGTGGTACATCCTGCTATTGGAGTTGATGTGGAGAATGTATTCTTAACGGATATTCGTTTTGCATCCCATGAAGAAGCATTAGATTGGTGCAGAGAAGTCAGAAGATGACATAACATAGTCATTGTCATTGCAAGATCGATCAGATCTCGACCGGGCCAAAAATATTTAGAGCTGGCTTGTGAAAGAGGAGATGTGTTCAGACACCATGGTGTCACTACCCCATTTCCAGAGCCGGATATTTTTTTTTTATTTTAATTTGGGTTAATTGTGTATTATTTATAATTAATTGTATTTATAATTAATTAATGATTGTATTATATTTTTATTGATTGTTTTAGGATTTTGGCTAGCCTGGACCCATGTCAGACCCTAGTGGACCCATGTCCGACCCAGCCCACACCCTTGTGAGAATTATTTTGGGGCTTAGAAATATTTATTTTATTTTTAGAAGGTTAGTGGGAGATATTTGGAGTTAGTTTGAGTGTTTTTGGACCCCGAAACCCAAAACCGAGTTACGGGAGGGCATTTTGGACATTTGCCAACTTGTGGAACCTATATTTTCACATGGCCGGCCCTATTCCCAGCCCCCTCACCCGATCACAGCAGCCCCCATCCCATTTCTTCTTCTTCTTCACTTCTCCTTCTTCTCCACTTCTTCTTTCTTCTTTCTTCCTTCTTCCAAAGTAAGTTTTCTTATTTTTCTTCCTTCCTCTTTCCATTTCTTCTTCTTACTTGAACCCTAACCTTACATTCCTCCCCAACCTAGGTGGGTAGAGCCTAGATTTTGTGTTGGAGCTTGGATTGGGAGCTTGAAAGCTTGGTTTGGAGGATTTGGAGCATTTTGGAGATTTTGGCTTGGGATTCCAACTCCCAAGAGGTAAACCCTAATTTTTCCCTTGTAATTACTTTTATATAGTGTAATTAATAGTTTAGAACCTTCCTAGACCCTTAGGCTACCCGTGGGAGGAAGTTGGAACTAGTTAGGTAGTGTTTGGAGACTTTAACATTAGGTTTTGTGTCAATTTCGGGTGGAATCCGAATTTGGCCCAATTTTGGGTGATGTCCTAGGTTAGATGGACCTAGGTAGACGTTGTCGGGTGTCTTGAGGGTGAGTGCGTGTCTCCGTTCGGACACGGAAAGCCGCGTCGCGGAGAAACGGGCGTTTCGGACGAATTTGGGGCTTTTCGTCGTCGTCGATTCTAAGTGCGTGTGCGTTTCCGCCACGGGCCTAGAATCGACACGGGAGCGCATTTTCTAGGATCTAGACATCGTGTAGAGCGCGTGGGTAAATTTTGGGCCGATTCTGAGTTCGTTTGGTGTGCGTTTCAGGAGGTTTTCCGAGCCGCGCACCACGTGTTCGTCGAAATGACCGAACGGCCATTTCGACTTGGGTTCCTCGTTTCGGGCTTGTGCACGCGTTGGGTTAGTATCGGGGAGTGTGTGCTAGAGTTCTCGGGCTATATTTTATATATTTTTAGGTGTTTGGACGTGTCGGGGTCGTTGGGCGTGCGTTGGTGGGCGTTGTGGGCGTGGTGTGCGTTGTGTTGTGTTTGTTTATATATATGTGTATATATATATTGTGTGTGTGTTTTTATATATATATTTATATATATATGTGTGGTTATGTGTTTGTGAGCGTGTTAGGGAGTGCTTGTGTGAGTGTGTAGGTGAGTGTGTGTGAGTGTGAGTGAGTGTTTATAGGTATATACATATGAGTTTATATATATATGTATATATATTTGTATATATATGTATGAGTGTTTATGTGTGTGGTTGTGTGTTTGTGAGAGTGTGTGCTAGTGTGTGTGAGAGTGTGTGTGTGAGGGTGTGTGCTAGTGTGAGTGAGTGTGTGTGAGTGAGGATATATATAGATATATTTGTGTTTGAGTGTGTATATGTATATATAGATGTGTGTTTATATATATATGGATATATGTGTGTTTATATATATATATAGATATGTGTTTTTGTGTGTGTGTGTATTTATATGTATGAGTGTGTGTGTGTTTATATGTGTGCATATATATATATATATATGTTAGTAGATGTGTTAGTGTGTATATATATATATCTATAGAGTTATATATGTATATATATGTATGTATATATATATATAGTGATATATATATATATGTGTGTATGTATATAGGTGTGTGTGTGTGTGTGTTTGAGAGAGGGGGGTGCCCAGCAGAACTGGGAACAGCAGCAGCAGCTGCTGCTGTGGGGCAGCAGCCACCACAGCAGCAGCAAACAGGGCAGCAGCAGCAGCAAGTTGAACATCAGCAGCAGCAGCAGGTTGAACATCAGCAGCAGCAGCAGGTTGATCGGCATAGCAGCGAGCGTGGGGGAGGTAGTTTGATAGATAGATAGTTAGATAGATTGGTAGATGGATATTAGATGTCTAGATAGATATATATTAGTAGATAGTTAGATAGCTAGATAAATAGATAGCTAGGTAAATAGATAGATACATAGGTATAAATAGATAGATAGATATATGGATAGATGGATACATGGATAGCTAGATTGATAAATAGATATATATGTAGATAGTAGATAAATAGATAGATAGACATAGATAGTTAGATAGATAATTACCTAGTTATTTAAATAGATAGATAGGTATTGGATAGATTTAGATAAATAGTTAGATAGCTAGATATATATAACTAGATTGATAGATAGACACATAGATAGATAGGTAATAGAAAGATAGATAGATATATAGTTATATAGCTAGCTAGATAGATAGATACATAAATAGGTAGATAGATGGATATCTATATAGATAGTTATATAGTTAGATAGGTAAATACCTAGGTATAGATATATATATATACCTATAGCTATATATATATATCTATAGATATCTAGAGAGAGAGATAGATAGATTTATATATAGATATCTACATATAGCTAGGTAGATAGTTTAGATATCTAGATATAGATATATTTATATATTTATGAGGAGGGTAAGGTAAGGTAAGGTAAGGTAAGATAAGGTATTGGGTGTAGATATAGGTATATGCCTATATGTATTAGATATCTATATTTTAGCCTAGATTATAGCTAGATATATATGTTTATGCATAGTTAGTTAGCTAGAGGGGTAGTCGGGTTGAGTTTAGAGCGGTATCTCAATACCTTGAGATACCGAGGTATCTCAATACCTTGAGATAACCAAGGTATTGAGTTTCGAGCGGGGTTTTTGAGCATTAGCCTAGAAAATGTCTTGGAGTAATTTTTATATGCTTATGTGTATATATTTACGCGTGCTAGCATAGGTTTTAGCGGGTATAGGCGGGGTATATAGCGTAGGTTGAGGTATCGGATACCGAGGGTATCCCGGTATCTCAAGGAGGCGAGTTTGTGAGTTTTCTAGCTTAATGACCTCGGTTTGACCTAGAATTTCAAGAGCACCCTAGTTTGACCCAGTCTTGACCGTAGTTGACTCGGTTGACCGCCAAATTAACTTTTAACCTAGTTTTGACCCAGAGTTGACTTTTTGGACCTAGAGTTGACTTTTTGACCCAGATTTCACCGGTTCGACCCGTTTGACCTAGAACGACCCTAGAAGCCTATTTTTAGTTATTTTATATCTGTTTAACTCATTAGAACCCTGTTTAACCTTGCTTTTCGTATAGGTCCTGGCGACACCGGTTCGGATCGCCAGTTGCTCAGGACGTCAGGCGAGTACATTCTCTGATAGTTTTCATTATCTGATGATTATTATGATTCAGCTTCTAGTATAGTATCATCTGATTATTCTGGCACAACACGAGACACTGACTGGTATTTCTGGATTTATTTACTTGCGACACGTACATTTCTTGTTTCTGGCCTCTATTCTGTAATCACTACTGGCATCACCTACAGGCATCATTCATGTTAAGGCTGGACTCATCTTGATTTGCGTGTCGGGTCTTGGATCCACTTGTATTAGTCGGGACGGGGAAATACTCGAGTAGACATGTAAACATTCCTATCTGGCATCATCAGGAATCACTCCCTCTGGTCTAATCTGGAATGATAGCAGCCGTGCACCCAGTGCGCGGTGAGCCGTACTTACCCCTAGCCGTTTACATGTCGAAACAAGTATTTCAAAGACACCGAGTTCATTCTTTATAGTCTGGACTCTCATGCATTTCTTGACTTGTCTCACTTACATGTTTCTGGACTTGACTCACTACATGTTTTTCATGCTGGACTCACTACACGTTCATGTGCACGGACTTGATCTTAGCTTAGATTTCCTGTATCTTGCAGTTATTACTATTTTGCTCTGATATCCATGCATCTTTACCTTATGCACCAGTGACATATGTATATTTCTTGCTCCATACTTTATTTCACTCTTCTTGCTACTTGTTATAACTGTTTTATAGTTTTTATCATTTAAATGGAACTGCTGTTAGAGATATACTTGCTCCAGTCCTGACTGGACATATTTTTCAGAGTATCCGGAGGAGTGGTGTCCGACGTTTTATGGACCTGAGCCTGTCGATGGTGCAGACAGGGACCCTCTAGTTTAGGAGTGATTTCCGGGTTGGTAGCCGGGATCACTAGGACTTTGTTGTTGTTTTTATTAGCTTTTAGCACCGGATTTGTCTCCGGTTTTAGATTGAGACCTTGTTTGTATATTATTTTGGATATTGTTGTATTATTATTTGATGTTGTGGTTGTTGTAGTAGTTGTTGTTGGTTAGACTTTATAGTTGTTAGATCTCTGTGTTATCTTATCGTGCTTAGATTCGTGATTGAGTACTTGATTATCATTGTGATATTTGCTCCTCCGTTTGGAGTTGAGATCTTGACAGGTTTATATTGTTTGTGTGGTTGCCCTCCTTTTGGAGAGGTCATGGCCGATTTTTGTGTGAGATTATTATTTAGTTAGTTGACCTAGACAGCATTCTACCGCCGATGCTGCGGCGTAGGCTGGACGTACCCACGACTCATGCCCGATTTTCGGGTGCGGGTCGTGACACATGGAAAAAAAATTATCGTTGAAAAAAAGTCTCTGAGAAAAACGTTGGGACGAGAAAATATGGTTGTTCATTTAAGGTGTTGATTGTAAAAGTAGAAGATATGAAATGGATAGTCGAAGTTAAGAATGGAATACACAATCATCATATTCCAAAGACACTTACGGGTCATGCCTACGTAGCACGGTTGAACAAGGATGAGAGAAAGTTGGTTGAAGAATTGTCCATTTCCGGAGTTGCAAGCAAACAAATTTATTTTGTCGTACGACAAAAAGAAGATGACTCAACCATGAGGACGATTTATAATACTTTAACGAGAGCAAAATATAATAGTATGAAAGGAAGAATGGCAATGCAGCAAGTATTAAAGTTGCTTGGAGAGCATCACTATGTGGAGTACCATAGAAGACATCTACAAAATGATGAACTCCTTTCATTGTTTTGGGATCATCCTGATTGTACACACTTGGCCAGGTCCTTCACAGACGTATTGGCCCTTGATTGTACATATAAGACTAACAAGTTCAAGATGTCTCTTTTTCACATTATTGGGTTTACATAATATTTTTAGTCGCTTTTTATTTTATGAAGAGTGAGACAGTTGAGGATTACACTTGGGCGTTGAGGAAACTACAATCCCTTTACACAGAATACAAAGAGCCCTCTGTTTTTGTTACCGACAGATAATATGACCTAAAAAATGCTATAGATATTATATTTTCTCATGTGCATAGTCTACTATGCACTTGGCATATAAATCGAAATATCCAAGCTCAATACAAGAGCAAATTTGAAAATGTGGATGGTAAAATCGACATGCTTCGCTTCGAGGAATTCTACAGTTATTGGAGTCTTGTATGGCGAACAAGTACTAAAGACAACTACGACACAACATGGTACATGTTCAAACAAAAGTGAAAGACGAGTAACCCGACATACATTTCTTATATCAAAGATACTTGGCTAGAACCACATAAAGAATAATTTGTCTTAGCATGGACTAACATGGTGAAGCATTATGACACAATCACTACGAACCAGGTCGAAGAATCACACTCAAGTTTAGAAAGATATCTACGGTCATCGGTCGATAATTTTGTCTCTTTTTGACAATCGATTCATTTGATGATTATTTCTACGGTGAATGAGATTGTAGCATCATTTGATATGAGCCTCAATATTGCAAAGTATGAATACAAGCATGAACACCTCTTGGATGCTTTAATCCACGTAATATCTCACAAGGCATTGGACTTATTGTTTGAGGAGATTGGTAGGTCAAAGTTCGTTGGTTTTGATTCTGAGGTTTGTGGTTGTTCATATCGACATTCGCTCGGCCTTTCTTTTGCACATGAGATTAATGAATATCGTCGTTAATCTATACATATTCCAATAGATATTTTTGATCAACGTTGGAGACAGTTGTCGATCATGCCAACGGTGAAAGTTCACGATGATTTCTTTTCTTTGCCACAAGTGAAACTCCTTCATGCAAGGTGGTGTGTCGCATCGAAACCGGAGAGGATATCTATTGAGGTTAAAATCCAAGAAATTACAGTCCCGGCAATAACTCGATTGCAAGAGCCGTCTGTTGTTCGAGCTCCTAAGGGAAGACCATACTCAAGAATCAGTAGAGCATAAAAAATAAGGTGGAGTCAACTAAAAGAGATCCATCCTTGTTTGGGCATATTGAACGCAATTTAGAGCAAGTTGAGTCAAAGTCGGTTGTCGAAAGTGTGGTAATTTTGAAGAGAAAGAGTAAGTTGACTATTCAAAAGGGGAAGAAACATAAAACGAATGATGCAGTCACGGCCGAGGATTTAGATAACTTCTCTGATTCATACAGTCTATACATTCAAAAATTTTACCTGAGATACGCGATTTTATTTGGTTTATTGTTGATGTTCCTAAGGATGGCCATTATGGATTTTATGTACTCGTAAGACATCTTGGATATTCAGTTGAAGCAGGATGGAGACAGTTTATGGAAGAGATGTATGAGGACTTGGAGTCTCGTCTTCCCTTCTATAGGCAGATACTCGACAAAAAAATTATTGGAGATTTGTTGGTAAGCATACCTTGTACTGACACAATTACCGGACCAGACCATTATATGGATGTCCCGTCGACTGCATACGTATTCTCTAATAGGTATAAGATACCTATTGTAATTATCTCAGAAGGCATTAACAATACTTTCTTTCCAATGTGCGCTCCCCCGGCCGAACACAGACTATCCTATCTATGTTCAATATGGCTTGTCAGACAACACTTTGTTATCCCGAGGTTGATCGGTCATTCTCTTATTCCTTGACCTGCTACGCTTTGGTATAAACACGCACCGGAGGAAGTGATCGTCTGGACGATACCCTACATGGATGTAATTACTGGCTATAAGAAGATGATGAAGATGGAAGATCCCAAAATCTTACCCAATGACTACTTTGATATTCTAATCGATTGATACATCTTATACTTTTGTACTTGTGTATGCAATAGAAATAGAATATAACATTTTATAATTTTGTATCGTGATAGTGCAATAGATAGTGACTATCAAATAAATAAAATAGAATATTTACTTTTGCCTGTATATTGTGCAATGAGTCATGTATGTTAAGCTTTGGTATCTTTTTTAAATTATATATATATATGTGTGTGTGTGTGTGTGTGTGTGTGTGTGTGTGTGTGTGTGTGTGTGTGTTGGCAGTCCTATTTTTTATTAGAAAAAACTAGAACTATCAAGATTTCGACAGTCCTAATAACCATTAATTCCCTGTCCTTCAACATATATATATATATAAAAGTTACAAAACATAACCACTAAAAACTAAGACTGTCCGTCCTAGTTTTAATAACCAGTCCTTAAACATATATATAAAAGTTACAAAGCATAACCACTAAAAACTAAGACTGTCAAGATTTTGACAGTCTCAATAGCTATTAGGACTGTCAAAATCTTGACAGTCCTAGTTTTAATTCCCTGTCTTTCCACATATATATATATATAAGTTCCAGAATATACCAACTAAAAACTATGACTGTCAAGATTTTGACAATCCTATATTAGGATTGTCAAAATCTTGACAGTCCTAGTTTTAATTTTTTGTCCTTCAACATATATATATATATATAAGTTACAAAACATAACCACTAAAAACTAAGACTGTCAAGATTTTGACAGTCCCAATAGCTATTAGGACTGTCATAATCTTGAAAGTCCTAGTTTTAATTCTACGTCTTTCCACACACACACACACACACACACACACACACACACACACACACATATATATATATATATATATATAAAATTTCCAGAACATACTAACTAAAAAGTAGGACTGACAGTCCTAATAGCTATTAGGACTGTCAAAATTTTGACAGTCTTAGTTATAATTTCCTGTCCTTCAACATATATAAACATACCAACTTAAAAAATAAGACTCTCAAGATTTTGATAGTCCTAATATCTATTAGGACTGTCAAAATCTTGACAGTCCTAGTTTTTAGTTGGTATCTTTTGTAACTTATATATATATTGAAGGACATGGAATTAAAACTAGGTCTGTCAAGATTTTGACAGTCCTAATAGCTATTAGGAATGTCAAAATCTGGACAGTCCTTTTTTTCCTATTTTTTCTCTCTGTATTTTTGAAGGAAATAATTTTTTTCAACCATAAAAGTACAAATGTAAGATGCTCAAAATATAAGATTCCCCAAAGATCCATCGCTCAAAATATAAGATGCTCAAAATGTAAGCTGCTCAAATGTAGCTAAATACTAGAAACACAAAGTTACATCAAACTTCAAACTTTAACATGTCAAGATTACAACCCAAAATAGAAACATAAAATGTAGCAAAATACTCGACAACACCCACATCAATTGAAACATGGCCTAAACTTTATGCTGCCTCTTTGTACGTTGTTCCCTATTATCCAAGAAAGAAAAATCTTCAGTGTTCTCGATGTGCTGTAGCCCCACATTAATTTTCATATAATTCTGACATTGGCAACTGACGAGACATTTTTCCAACTTCTTCACTTTCATAGCCTATTGATGACAATACATAAAATATGTTAGGTTATATACATTTACAAATCTTTAAACTAAAAAAATTATCCCTCACCATCTTGACCAATGCAGTATACAAGACTGATTTGGCGGGGAGATCTGATGGTACATGCCCAATATCGCTTTCGCGTTTGAATAACGTAGGTAGTCTGACACTAGCGTAGTAGGCGATGTAGTTGTTGCTACAGTCCGTCATATTAACTGTCACTTGTAATTCAGATTCTCTAATAACATGACGTTGCCACTCAGTGAAGAAGTTTGAGACCCAGTTAAACGTTGCAGGAATATAGTTTAGGGGTTTTGTACCTCTCGGAGCACTTATCATTTTCAATGTGCACTTCGGTACTGTTTGTACGTAGCCAAACTGGCGGAGCACTCTATCAGGCATATAAGGCTCCTCGATTTTATGACAACTTTTCAGACCGTGATATAAAGCCACTGGTTGCAATGGATGACTACTCTGTCGTAAATCACGATATAGATTTTAAACTATCTGCAATGCATAAAATTAAGCATAACGTAATTTATTAAATTATTACCAGACAAAAAAAGGTCTCAATTGTCATGCCCCGATCTACCGCAGGCTAAATCGGCCGTTCCCGCTAGGCGAGAATCACCGCGCCAGCGCTCCCGCGGAATGATCGCTTTGACCCATCCGTGCGTGATGCCGTACGAGCGTGAGCCACGCCCGTGCAAGGCCGTAGTTCATTGGCTGGCGGTAAGAGTTCTAAGCCACAGAGTCGCACAGATTGTCCGAGTGCAGTGGAGTTATGAACGCATAGCGATTTGGTAACAGGTTCACTGAGTCGACAATATAGCGAAAGCATTGAAACACAAGTTGAAGTAAGGCAACTCTTTTATTGATATAAACATGTATTACAGGCGGCGTATAGCCAAGATTATAAGTCGGTCAAGCCTCTCTCTCTGAAACAGTAAAAGCGTGCCAAATGGCTACAATTATGGAATGATTGTACCGGCGATGTTCACAACATTATGTCTTGTATATGTGCTTCAGTTCCGGACGTACCGCTGCTTCGGAGTGTTCTCCACACTTTAGCACGCGCGTAGGAGGCATCCGCATCGAACGAGGTTCTCCCGTACCCTGCATACAAACTGGTGAATTATCAGTACATTGAATGCACTGGTGGGGAAGCTACTCGCCCGCTCGACAAATCCAACACGTAATATAAGTTCCGTGCACCAACTATTAAGTTGTCTTTCTAGTTACCTTAGGATCAGTTTCATGCAAGATTTGAATAGCCTAACTCGTATGGCAGTGCGCCGTGCGACATGAGAGAAAACACGGCGAGACTTACCAACTTACCTTTTTACCTTTCCTGTCCAAGGCAAACATTGTTAATTCAAGCACGGTCATGTATAAACATTCAGGAGGCATATCATATGCAAACACGAGAGTCATGATCGTTCAGGTGTTTAGTTGTTCTTTGATGCGATGCAATGACTCGCACGCGGATAGCCGATAATCGAGGATGACTTATCTATATGAACATGAGTCGCTGGCATAGCCATAAAGGACCATTTAGTCTTAAGGCGAAGTGACGTGCAATGCGGGTGGCGAGCCCCGCTGCATAACACTTGTCGGGTAACATACGACTATACATACGTTTCGTCCGGATCGGATCGGCCCCGGTGACCGTCCGCGGAACTCAAACAATCAATACCTTGTGCACACAAGTTGTCCACGGCAATGCAGGTCAGGATCTATCCTTTTTCTATAGCTTGACATGATAATCATGAATCATAATCTTATTCTGAACGAGCATAAGCTCCACGAGCTGGGATTCATTCAAGTACATGATACGATCCTCGTTCAGATGCAAACTTCTATGATTATCATTCAAGTAAAATTTTCGTTCAATATTCATTCTTGCTTAATGCATTCCCCTGGTTCGGGAAATTGCCTTGGGTGAACTAACGGTCCCGGATACTTGCAGGTTCAATTGCACAAAAGGACTATTCGATAGTCTCCTGGCTAACAAGAATGAATGCACAATACAATAGCGTTAGACATTCGTAAGCAGGCAAGTATGTGTTTCTAAGGAACATAAGCAAACATGTTTGCTCGGACCCGAAGGTAAGCCGAGAGATAAAATCATAAGGGACTTAACATGCGAGGGTCTGAATATAATCAGTTATTTCAATTTTTATGTTCTAGCATAAGCAATACAAGTTGGGATTATTCCCTTAGCTAGGTGCGTTGGATTCTTCTTAGCATGCAGGGGGTGAATCACCTAGCGGCTAGCATGTATCGTTCCAGATTTTAAGTGTGCTGGCTAAGCAAAGACAAGTTCATCGTAGCCACCCACCTTAGCGATGATTCGCCTCGGTAGAGCGATAGGTCAAGCGAACCTCTGAAAGCCTAAGTCGGATTCCTGTAGGGACAAGTCTGGATATCCTTTGCTTCTCGTTCGAGGCAAAGCGGGTCAGGACAGTTGCACTTTTGTCGTTTGAGCCAGCAGTCCGCTAGAACAGAACGGGGTGTGATATCGAAGTCTTAGCACTCGAGTTTTACCTTTTTTTTAAGTCTTGGATCGTGCACAAGTTCAAGGCATCCCTCGAATAGATGCATTCAACCAAACTTAGAGTTAGTAAAATCGGACAAGCTACTAGCGATACTCTCAAGGGTTCGCACAGGTTGGCACAAAGGCCACTCGCAGCACAATATCATACAAGCAATCATATTATTCAAAACGTATTTTGAAAGTATTTAGACTTATTGTTGGAACATCCCATCGAGGCATTGAGAGAGAGCGTGCACATAACCCACGAACGAGCTTTTAAAACCGAGATATTCAAAAATTAAGTCCAAAGGCGTAGAAGCCAGGCTCTGATACCAACATGTCATGCCCCGATCTCCCGCGGGCTAAATCGACCGTTCCCGCTAGGCGAGAATCATCGCGCCAGCGCTCCCGCGGAACGATCGCTTTGACCCATCCGGGCGTGATATCGCACGAGCGTGAGCCATGCCCGTGCAAGGCCATAGTTCATTGGTTGGCGGTAAGAGTTCTAAGCTACAGAGTCGCACAGATTGTCCGAGTGCAGCAGAGTCATGAACGCATAGCGATTTGGTAACAGGTTCACTGAGTCGACAATATAGCGAAAGCATTGAAACACAAGTTGAAGTAAGGCAACTCTTTTATTGATATAAACATGTGTTACAGGCGACGTATAGTCGAGATTACAAGTCGCTCAAGCCTCTCTCTCTCTCTCTCTAAAACAGTAAAAACGTGCCAAATGGCTACAATTGTGGAATAATTGTACAGACGATGTTCAGGCGATGTTCACAACATTATGTCTTGTATATGTGCTTCAGTTCCGGACGCACCGCTGCTTCGGAGTGTTCTCCACACCTTAGCACGTGCGTAGGAGGCATCCGTACCGAACGAGATTCTTTCGCACCCTGCATACAAACTAGTGGATTATCAGTACATTGAATGCACTGGTGGGGAAGCTACTCGCCCGCTCGACAAATCCAAACACGTAATATAAGTTTCGTGCACCAACTATTAAGTTGTCTTTCTAGTTGCCTTAGGATCAGTTTCATGCAAGATTTGAATAGCCTAACTCGTGTGGCAGTACGCCGTGCGACATGAGAGGAAACACGACGAGACTTACCAACTTACCTTTTTACCTTTCCTGTCCAAGGCAAACATTGTTAATTCAAGCGCGGTCATGTATAAACATTCAGGAGGCATATCATATGCAAACACGAGAGTCATGATCGTTCAGGTATTTAGTTGTTCTTTGATGCGATGCAATGACTCGCACGCGGATAGCCGCTAAGCGAGGATGACTTATCTATATGAACATGAGTCGCTGGCATAGCCATAAAGGACCATTTAGTCTCAAGGTGAAGTAACGTGCAATGCGGGTGGCGAGCCCCGCTGCATAACACTTGTCGGGTAACATACGACTATACATACGTTCCATCCAGATCGGATCGGCCCCAGTGCCCCGGTGACCGTCCGCGGAACTCAAACAATCAGTACCTTGTGCACACAAGTTGTCCGCGATAATGCAGGTCAGGGTCTATCATTTTTCCATAGCTTGACATGATAATCATGAATCATAATCTTATTCTGAACGAGCATAAGCTCCACGAGCTGGGATTCATTCAAGTACATGACACGATCCTCGTTCAGATGCAAACTTCTATGATTATTATTCAAGTACATGACACGATCCTCGTTCAGATGCAAACTTCTATGATTATCATTCAAGTAAAATTTTCGTTCAATATTCATTCTTGCTTGATGCATTCCCCTGGTTCGGGGAATTGCCTTGGGTGAACTAACGGTCCCAGATACTTGCAGGTTCAATTGCACAGAAGAACTATTCGATAGTCTCCTGGCTAACAAGAATGAATGCACAATAAATAGCGTTAGACATTCGTAAGCAGGCAAGTATGCGTTTCTAAGGAACATAAGCAAACATGTTTGCTCGGACCCGAAGGTAAGCCGAGAGATGAAACCGTAAGGGACTTAGCATACGAGGGTCTGAATATAATTAATTATTTCAATTTCCATGTTCTAGCATAAGCAATACAAGTTGGGATTATTCCCTTAGCTAGGTGCGTTGGATTCTTCTTAGCATGCAGGGGGTGAATCACCTAGCGGCTAGCATGTATCGTTCCAGATTTTAAGTGTGCTGGCTAAGCAAAGACAAGTTCACCGTAGCCACCCACCTTAGCGATGATTCGCCTCGGTAGAGCGATACGTCAAGCGAGCCTCTGAAAGCCTAAGCCGAATTCCTGTAGGGACAAGTCTGGATATCGTTTGCTTCTCGTTCGAGGCAAAGCGGGTCGGGACAGTTGCACTTTTGCCGTTTGAGGCGGCAGTCCGCTGGAACGGAATGGGGTGTTACATCAATTTACCTCTTCTATCATTATATCTTCAAGTACATTCCGTAGAACGGCCAATGTGTGCAGACGTTTGGCATCTTCCTTAGTTGGCTTTCATCTGCACATTCTAGGAAGGTACTCATCATACCCTCAGTTAAGTTTAGCCCGCTTCAGAATTGGAAAGTGCTCGTATATCCATGCCTGCACGTACATTACAATAGTCAAAAAATTTACAACAAAATTTTCTATTATGTATACAAGTTGACAAAGATATATATATTTACATGGAGTAGAGTCTAACATTCGGATATTATCTTAGAACCGACACAAGATGCCTTACTAAGCTCGCGGTAAATGTATACTAGTATACCGCTTTTCCAAGATATTTCTTCCACCGTGTCTATGTCGTCAAATTAAATTCAAGAGATATTTATCATGTATCGACGCTACAGACTTATTCGGAATGCCGACATCCCCTAAGAAGAACTGCAATATCCACGGACCACCATATCGCTATTATCCGTTTCGGGGTCCGGATCATCGAATGTCTCCTCCAAATATTTTAAAGAATGTCTGTACAACTTTTTGAAGTCTTGAAGGGTTGTAAAACTCGCCGTATCAACTTTGAGACAGCTTGATACAACTTGTTGAAGAATGTCTGTACAGCTTGATACAAAAAGTTAATGCTCGATTTGTCAAAAGTGTGATTCATTATGACTTGACCATCAATCCTATGTCCCAATATATGATGGACGTCATCCAGGGTAATAGTCAACTCCCCTTTTGGGAGATGGAAAATATTAATTTTTGGATGCCATCTTTCTACAAATGCTGATATGAGTGCATTGTCCACCATCGTATATGAGTAGTTACCCAAATTTTATAAACCAGTGGGATTAATTTTAGCCTTGACGTCATCTCCGAAAAATTTAAACCCCCATGTATTTTACTTTTTGCCGTGGTTGATCTCCGTTAACATACGAGAACTCTCCTGAAAAATAAACAATTGGATGAAATTAGAACTATATATAAAATATAGTTATCTATAAATAATTAAAATTATCATAACGTAATGTACTTACCGGATTGTTCCATATTTGGTATGAAATATGGTTCTCGATCGACAGCAACATAGAGCAACCGTTTGGACGAGTCTCGACTGGGCTATCTGGCTACTGAGAAGGGATCCGATTTTGGATGGTTTAAGTAGCGACTTTTAAACTAGTCCAACACATACTTGATAATTTATTAACGAGCGTTTTTGAAACTTTTTTACACGACTAAAATTGCCTATATGTCCATATATAAACAAAAGCATATGTTGTCAAGTTCATATTATCGAGAACAATAGTTGGTATTTAAGTTAGCATTAAATGGACATCAAAATGATTTGACAATCATTCACTACCACAACAAATAAATTTTTAGGAAAAATAAAATTTTAAAACTGAATTACCACACGAGCGTAGGAACTATCATCCAGTCCACCCCTCGATAGAGAGGTAGAAGTCCATATTTGATCAAAATAATATATATGAATGAAAATATGAGAGATTTTAAAAACTTACCGAAAAAATTAGCTATAGTTTGGAAGAAGTAGAAGAGAAACACAAATGAGAAAAAAAAAAATAGGATAGGATATTAGTATTTATAATATATATTTATGGTGAGGATATGAATGTAATAAAGTCGCTCAAAATCCACCAATTTTAGATTTTTATAAAGACAAAAAATATATTACATCTATTTTTGGAGATTTTTGAGTCAACCAAAACCAGTGCCTAAAAAAAAATTAACAAACATGAATTTTAATAAACGTTCGGTTCAAAAATACCCAAAAATCGATGAAAACACCGCTACCAAGCAAATCCTAAGCTGATATAAAATCTAGGATCTAAACTATAATTTGCCCTTATTTTTTCTTATGTATATTAGATTATCTTTATCATTCCTTAGTACAAAGAGACTTGAAAACGGCACATAAATAAGAAGAAATTCTAAAGTTCTTCTAAATACCACTCGTATGTATATTTTTTACGTAAAAAATTTCTTAATTTTTCTAACTACCTTAACCTATATCCAAAATCCTATAAACATATCTATAACAAATTCAAAATAAAATATATTCAATATTCAAATTATATTTAAAGTAACTATATGGTATTATCTAAATATATGTCAAAAATTTTAAAAATATATCTATAACAAATTTTAATTATATATATATATATATATATATATATATATATATATATATATATATATATATATATATATATATATATATATATATATAGATATTGCAAAAAATCCAACATTAGATGAATAGTTTTAGCAAAAAAAGTCCCATACTTTAAGAAAACCCTTAACTTTTTTTTTGGCTCAGTTTACATCCAAATCGGATTAGTCTATTAATAAACGTAAAAAAACAAAAGAAGTGGCTAAGATGATGATTCTACACATAAGAATCATAAACTAACAAAAATTCTCTCATTTATTATACATTCTTTCTTTGCCAGTCTCCCTCAATTCCATAGCTCCAGATTTCGTCTAAATCTCTTCCTCGAACCCTATTTTCCAATCTGAGCCTCTTCCCAAATGCTCATATTTCATTCCATATATGGAGGGAAATTTGTCGGGAGCATGATGCCCAGTGACATTGGTACTTTCGCCACAAATTCAAGCGTAGACACTGGAACTTAAAAGGCAGCGTTTTATGTGGGTTTTTTTTCTCAAACTTGAGCCATTACCATTTGTAAATACTCAATTAATTATTTTTAAAAAAAATAACTAATTATGTAACGACCTAATATAATTTTCTTATAACTAAACAACTCTAACATAAGTTGTTAAGGTGTAAGGCATTTTCTTTGTTTGTCTGAGTTCAATTCCTAGGAACGATAGTATTTATAATAAGTTCATATTTAAATTTTTTTTCAACATTTTTTTACGCACGTGTGATGGACGTGCACGTTACTAATTATTACACAAAGGCTTGAAAACGACTCAAAACGAGCCGTCTAAGTGGTATGCATATCCTTACGTTATTAACAATTTTAAAAAATCTAACTAATAGCTTAAGTACTTGAAATTATCTAACTAACTTACATGAACGTATATTGTAAACCCCCTGATTTTTTAGGAATTTAAAAATTATTTTTTCAGAATTTTTCTGGAATTTTCTGTGATTTTTAATTAATTAAAATCAAGGTATTTTAGAATTAAATAATTTTTAATTATTTTTATTAAATATTAAAATATTATGAAAATAATATTTTTGGGTGTAAAATAAAATATTAGACATAAGATAATTTTCCTGGAATTTATTGGACCCCAGAATCATTTTTAAAGACCTAAAAACTAGGTTATTTAATAAACCAATATAAACTCAAATAAACCCGATTTAATAAACCAACCCGGACCGGCCTTTGTGAACCGAAACCATGTTGACCCAACCCAAACCCTGCGGGTCAGATCGGGTCTGAACCCGACCCTGAAATCCGACCCGTTAACCCGCAACGGTAGGAATCCCTAACCCGACTTCTGTAACCGCCAGCCGCCGCGATCCCCGTCGGTGACCCCTCGGTTAGCCTCCCCCGCAACCGCCCCGACGCCTAGCCTCCCGCCGCTCCACCTTCCATAACTTGCCATCCGCCCAGCTCCTCCCTCTCTCCCTATAAAACCCTCAGCTCTCTGTTAGTCGCTGCCACCGCCTTTCCCATCACCCTCCGCCGCCTGACCCGTAGCAGCCACCGAGCCACCGTTGTCCCCGCTAGCTTCAGTCACCGAGTCTCGATGACCCGAGGCCGGCCACCCCCGCTGTCACCGCCTCCGCGAGCAGCCGTTACTTCTTCCCAGAGCTCCACCGGACTCCGTCGCCACGATGAAGACGAGCAGTCGCCACGACAAGCCCCCAGAGCTCCGCTCGCCGACGACGATCCAGTGCCGCCGCAGCTACCCCGAAGACCCTAGCAGTGGCCGAAACCCTAGCAGTCGTGCCCTAGCCGCCGGCCAAGAGTCGTGCCGCCTCGCAAAATTCTGTGTTTTCAGTCTTCTGCGGAGCCCTATTCAGGTGACCCTTTCTCTCTCCTCGCTGCCCTTTTTTCTATTTCATTTGATGTGATGCGTAGCCTGCGTAACCCTCTCAATACCTGTGCAACTCGCTCTGGGTATTGCATCCTGTGGCGATCGCAAACTGCGATCCAAAATCATAAAAATATTTATCCTATTTTTTTCTGAAACTGAGTGCGCCCCGCTAAACGGGACGACTTGATCGTGTGTGAACTTCACCGAAAGGTGCACGCCGTTAATATAAACGTGTGAGATTTCGCAAAAATTGATTTGGATGTACGTGCATACCGGAATCAACGTGTATCCGTCGACAACACCCCGTATCGACCCTGTTCTGGATCTCGTTGTAACTTTGTGTACACACGTTGTATCGAAACAAAACTTACGCCATCGGACTCGTAGCAATACGCTGGTCCTGTGACCCAAGTTTGGTTCAATTCTGAGAATGTTGACAAAATCGCGTATCGTGGGCCCCACGGCGCCACTTGACGGACGATTTTGTGATCGGCTCATCAGAATTTAGTTTTGAATATTCCGTTGGGTTCGTATCATCGTTCTGGACTTGTGGACACTAAGTTTGACGAATTTGGAGAACATTATCTCTGACATATTTTTTGGTGCGAAGTGGGCCACATGTGGATCCCGCTTTGACCAGAAACTGTCACTTTTGCCCCTGTGTCCAAATTGGACTCAAGGACAGGCAATTCTAGATATTTGATGTCTTCTGAATCTGATGGTAACGTTTATTTCAGCAACCATAGGAGTACCTACAAATCTCGCTGATACCAGAGCAACAGTTGGAGTCAGAACCCCAGGCAAGTGTACATTGCCATACTTGCAGCAATTGTTTATACTATTTTCTTGATTATTTACTATAATATCTCTGATCAACCTAGGACCGTGTGACATTACTTAGCGTCCAAATAATATTTGGGTGTCAACACTGTACGCAGAGTTGTGTAATATCACCTAGACATGGATATCGAGACCCTATACATTCTCGTGCTTGCATTATCAAGTACGTCATAACCCAGGACACCTGACACTATTCATGAGACAGAATCTTCTTGAGATATTCATGGTGATTTTGTATAGGTTACATGATTCATGATATAGATATTGCATGTGCTTAGCTATCATTATGACTTGCTGTATTAGATATGATCCTGCGTGACATGGACATGAGACATCGTGGACATGAGATGTATGATTTCATTGGGTGGGGAGAGACACACAGGCTACAGGTTGATTTTATATATATGTTTATTATGGTGCCATAGGCCCACTACATAGTAAATTACATAGTATCTCTGCTACAGGCTCCCAAACACAGAGCTTGTCGTAGTTTCAGCCTAAGTCTAGTGATGCTCTCACTTGCATTTCACATAGATGGTTACATAGTTTACCGTATTGTTTTATTACTATTGTACTGCATTTATTTTGGCTTGTGTTATTTTGTACCTTGCTATGTCCCCTTAGGACCTGGATCAGGATTATATCCCCAAGATTAGCAGACGAGATCTATCCCGAGGTATACGGGACAGGAGCATTAGCAGGAGCAGGAGCAGAAACAGGAGCAGGCACTGGAGCAGTACCAGATCTAGAAGACGAGGTGATCGCCGAGGATTTCTCCTGAGTATATGCTTTATCCATACTCAGTATTTGTTGTTGTTATCTTTATTCTTGTATCTTGACTATTGTATCAGACTCATTATCGGGTTATTCCTGAGTTATGTTTTATTGATATTTGATATTGCTTTATACTCTGATATTGTTGTATTCATTTCTGTGGATGAGATTAGTACCATTTCCCATATTGTTGTTTACAGCTTAAGTACACCCTGATGGGTCCATTAAATTGGGTTTGCACATCGGTGTGTGCTGCTGGCCATTGCCACATGTCTAGTCCCTCAATATTTTGGGACTGGGACGTGACATATATCTATAACAAATCATAATTAAAATATAAATATATCTGCAACAAATCTTACCCCATAGGTAGCATGTTACAAGATGAAAAAGTTTTAGGATTTTAATTATAATAATTTACAGTAAGGATTTGTTAGTTATAAAGGTTACAAGATGGAAAAGTTTTAGTTGTTTAATTATAATAGTTTGCAGTAAGAATTTGTTACTTATAAATGTTTAGGATGACAACTTGGAAATTGAAAAAAGAAATACTCATGATTTTTTGTTCCAACTAACACAAAAAATATAGGTTAAAACGTATAGGTTAGTTTGACTCCCGTTTGAAACAAAACATGTTATTTTCTTTTGACATGTTGTCGTGTGCTTCAGTTACACATATCATTTTTTTTAGATCTATACTTGCATAACAAATTTATTGAAAAATATTATAAAATATTGAAGTAAATTTATTTTTGAGATGGTAAACATTTATTGTAGTTAAAAATGTTAATTATTAGTGGTTAGTAATTATATTAGTGGAAATGTTAATAATTTATATGTTTTAGGTCTAGTTAATTTTAGCATATTTTAATATATACAAGATCTGATAATGACATTTTGAAACATAAAAGTTCTAAGATGAAACCTATAATATTTTATATTATATATAAGATAAGGAAAACAACAAATTCTAAATGTTGAAGGAGGGGCATTTGCCATTTCAAATAGCATAGGTAAATTATTGTTTGATTTGGATGGAATAAAAGATGACCACTATAATTTTGCACATTTCATTATGCCATTTTGGCATACACATCCTCCTAATAAATTGCTTTTCATGTAATCGTGAAATCGTTAAAAGATTTTCGGATTTTTTCAAAAAAAGGGACGAATTATAGCATAACTGTGAAAAATGGAAGAAGTTTTAAAATTTTGTAACGAGAGGGACAACTCGTCAACTGAGTTAGCAGGGTCAAACGCAACCCAGAGAATGAGAAGCACTTGCCAACTCAGCTGGCGGGCTCTGGCACGCTCGCCAACTCAGTTGGCGGGCTCTGGGCACGCTCGCCAACTCAGTTGGCGCTCCACGCGGGAATCACTGCAACTTCGAAGACCCCCCATCTCCCTCGAAGACACTCCCCTTGAAGACCCCCCCCCCCTCCCTCGAAGACCCCTCCCCCCCCCCCAACCAAAAAAAAATAAATATTCCACTCCCTCTATAAATTAGCCCCCAACTCCTCCTCCTCACTGCACTCTCCTCTCCTCACAGCACTCTCCTGTCACGCCCCAGTCCCAAACATAGGACTAGGAGCATGTAAGCATGTCAGTCGTATGTATATAGCAACTCCAATATATGGATACCATAATACACATGTACGTTGTAATATGAATAATAACTCACATGTGGTATATATTTTGTCACAAGTCACAGAAATACTAATCTCATCCACACAAAAATTCACAGAAAAAAAACTAAACTAGAATAATGAGTCTGAATTATCCAAAACTAATAGTTGGGTGGAGACAAATCTACTACCAAAGACTATATCCAAAACTAAAATGAGAGAGGAGGGTAATTCTCCAATATAAAATAAGATAATGATATAAGAGCAACAGCTAAGAGATCAATTGCTAGAGATAATCAAGGATGCTCAGAAGGTAAGACCTCCTCAGCAGAAAATACTATGTCAGGTCCTGGCCCGTACTCCTACGGATACTCCTAGTCGTCTATACCTGGCAAGGGACCAGCTCCTCAGAAGGACGTAACAAGATACATAGAAGCATGTCAATTTGAATACAGTAAACATGCATAATAGGTAGAAAATATATAAGTATGTTGTACAAGACAATCTATATGAAATGCATAATGAGGATAACTTTTTGACGTATGGGCATGGGTAGGCTACTCGATCTAAATCTCACAACTCACACACACGGCAGGGACATCAGAAATTGACATACCTCGGGGTTAGCGACCAGCGCGACACCAGAAATTAATATACCTCGGGGGTAGCGACCAGCGCGATACACTATCGTAGTGCGTGCTAGATACTACGATTTACCAGAGTGGTTATAGCACATACGCCTACTGATTGTTCTCCCCTCCCATGATACTATGTGTCAAGTGTATGTCAACTTATGTATAGTATATAATTATGACTGAAAGAAAACACACATGCAATGAATATACAAAAATATAATAAGCATGCAAAGTACTGTAAGCAATTTGGCAAGATATCTTGCCTGGCAAGAGAGCTGCAAAGTGTAACATCCATACGTCAGGCACAATGGATCAGAAACTATGGCATCAGAATGAACGTCTTCGGATGCTGAAATAAATATCACCAATATTTCCAGAATAAGCGATATAGCTAGAAAATACTACCCTTTCGTCCAATTTGGACACAGGAACAAAACGGTAACTTCGGGTCAAAGCGGAGTCCACATGTGGCCCATCTTGCACCGAAATGCGTGCCAGAGGTAAAGGTCTCTAAATGGGATAAATTATAGGTCAAATAAATTCTAAACGTTAATACAAACTCAACGGTACGTCCAATTTTGGATTCCGATGAGCCGAACACAAATTCACCCAAAAAGTCAACCGTGGGGCCCACAATTAGACAGCTTGGTCAACTATCTCAGAATCGCGTGAAACTTGGATAACAGGATCAACATGATACCATGAATCCAATGGCGCAAGTTTTATCGTATCCTGACAAGCGTACACTAAATGGTGCAATATTTTACAAAAGTCACGATACGGGGCCTTTTTACGGATACGGGACGATTCTGACGCGCACACACGTCCAAATCAGTTTCCGCGAAAGTCCACACGTTCAATATACCATACGCGCCTTTCGGTACAATTGGTATGCGACGAGGCGGTCCCGTTTGGTGGGGCGCGCTCTGTATCAAAAATTTGTGTTTCAAAAATAAGTTTTTATGGGTTTTTAACCTAATTTATTTATGTATTTAACACGAATTAAAAATAAAGTAATTAACAGGAAATAATCTCGGTTATATGGTATTCACATAGTAAGAAGAAAATTTAAGTTTGGATCTCTGTGGTAGGAGATACGAGTCCTTGAACATGGGTCATCGTAACAGTTTTCTGAAGTCAAAAGGACGTAGTTTTTCTCCAACTTGGTCTCGGTTTTCACCTAGGGTTACGCACTGATCAGAGAAAACTAATACACAAAGTTGGAAGAGGGATAAGTCATGAACATACCGGTGAAGACGGGGTCGAATTTGGTCGAACGATCGAGCGGAAATCTATGCGTGAACAGGGGTACGCTGCTGATATTTTCTGCGCGGCGTGCGCAGGTGCGGACGCGGCGGCGAGCGGCGGGCGACTCCGACGGCGGCGGCGGTGGATTGGAGTGGAGATCTAGGGTTAGGGTTTAGGGTTTATAGGAATATAAATATATATATATATATATATATATATATATATATATATATATATATATAAAGAGAGCGGGGAACAAGGGGTCTCGCGCGGGGGAATATTGCTGGCAGCGGGGGGGGGGGGGGGGGAAGATATTGGGTTAGCGGGTTTAGGGGCTAGTGGGTTATGGGTTTAGTTTATTTAGGTTTTTTTCTTCTTTTTTTCCATTCTTTTTCTTTTCTTTTCATTTATTTTCTATTCTTTTCATTATTATTATTACTAATTATTATTAATACTATAATTATTATTATTACACTATTATTATTATTATTATTATTATTATTATTATTATTATTATTATTATTATTATTATTATTATTATTATTAATAATAATAATACAAATAACACTTATTATTATTATATATAATAACTATATATTATTTACGTATATATTTAAGGTAATAAAAAAAATATTTGTACCCAATTAAAATCTTAAAAATCTAACACTCTCCCACAAGGATCCCAAAATAGTTTTGTGCAAAATTTCTAAATGTGTATTTCTCTAGGTAATTAAAAAAATAATATATTTTCTAATTAACTAAAGGAATAATATAAATAAATTTAATAACTAATTAATTAAATAATATTTAAAATTATAGGGTTTTACATCTCCTCTCCCCCACTTTTCTGTCTGCAAGCAGCAAGATCAACTAGAAAAAAAATAATCCAAAAATCTAATGTAAGTAAACATATTATTTGTGACATTTTTTAAATCATTGACAGACTTATTATATTTTAGTCGTAAGATGGCTAACCAAAATGACGATCGTATTCCTGGTGGACCGACTACCTTATTATTAAGCAACGTGAAGACCACATATCTAGTCGAAGAGGTAATTTTTTTAATTATAAGTTTGAAAGTTAAGTAATTTGCACATAAAATATAATGCATACATTTTTTATAGTTATACGATCATGATCTTGGTTTACGAACCGAAAGAAACTATCGTACGTAGGAGCTAAATTATGTCCAAAAGGCTTTGATGGAATCCTTTGGATTCCACTATATAGATCGGATTAGATATTTAATCCACGATCTTCATCTAGCTGTAAGTCTTGCAGAGCGTTGGTGGCCTGAACGCAACACTTTCCAACTTCCATTCAGCGAGATAACGATCACCATATTTGATGTGACAAATATACTAGGATTACCTATTAAAGGTGACGTTATATATTTTGATCCGCACTTAAAGGGATATGATCTGATCAGGAGGTATCTCAGTGTTACCCCTCCATCTGGTATAAAAGATGGTCGTTTTGTGAAGTTTACATGACTTCGTGGCAACTTTATGGACCTACATTACACTATTGACGGGGTAGTTGATGTAGATGGAATGCGGGTATGTATTTTAATTAGTAAAATTTGTTTATGACTTAAATTAGTGTTTATATAACACTTAATATTTTTAGGTCATTCGTTGCATTAGAGCGTATTTGCTCTGTTTATGTAGTACAATTCTATTTCCCGATGCATCAGAAAATATGGTAAATGTGCAGCTTCTACCATTCTTGGATGATTTAACAAAACCTACTCAGCATGCACGGGGAGCTGCTACTCTAGCATTTTTTATATGCAAATTTGACAGAATTTGTGAGATCCACTCGCAAGAGTATTTGTGGATGTATTTCACTGATTCAGGTATGAATGAAATACCTAAATTAGTTATATTAGAATACAAATTTTGTTTGTACTAATGTTATTTTTTTTATAGTTCTGGTCCTACGAGCACTTCTATATTGGTAGGCCTGTTACTAGCATTCTCAGTGATGTTGGAGTCTTTTCGATTGCTATGCGATGGCCCACAGATATAGTAGATTATCAACGCTACCAATACATGAGTGTATCACTTTATCGTTGCCAATTTGATACACTGCAGTATCATGAGGTAATTATTTAAATATCTGATAAATATCTTTAAATTATTACAGTTATGGTCGTAGAGAAATATCATATCTATTTAATAAATATTATTAAATAGGTTACTTGGTTATCTTACACATGTGAAGATGGTGCTTCAGAAATCAAGAGGACATCATATTCGTTTAGTTTACACAGATCTTATATTATATATAATCGGTTCACCATGTACCATCCGACAGACCGTGTTCTTCGATAATTCATGATGAGTCAAATAATTTCGATGATCCACCGACTGTCGGTTATGAGCCAGCAAATGCAATACAATGAATCCTTGGTCTCGTTGTTGATTGGAATAATCGGTTCGAGAATTATAGTGTGAGGGACATGTCTCTCAGACTAAGATCTGCTGAGGAATGTTTCTAAGTTACTCATTATTCATATTGATTTAGTGTAAATAGTTTGCTCAAATTTTGTTTACATTATGCATATATTGGTAACTTGGATTATAGACAATGGTGGGGATGCCCTCTTATGAGAAACCGAGTATACAAATATGAGGAGCAAAGGTTCAAGAGTAGATCTGTAGATGATTCTATATTGCGTATTTTTGTCGATGGCATGCATAATTTGGTATGACTTTATTACACTTTCAAAATTACATATACATAGATATGATAAAAAAATTAATTTACATCTTTCATATTTCAGAGTGGTGTATACCAACAATATTTGCAACAACCTGAGATAAATCTTCCTCCACAAAGTTAATTTCTTATGAAGGAACTGTGTGACTCGTGTTGATCATCTCGGTATTGGGCGAGAACCTGAAATACCTCCAGTACAATCACGTCTTCCACCAGACTATCCGACTAGCTTTGTACGACAGAGACACTCTCGTCGTCGTAGGAGGGATGGTGCAGAGGGACCTATTCACCAGTATGCTGGAGATATTCTCCAATATTATGCTGGAGCGAGCCCTATTCACCAATATGCTGGAGATATTTTCCAATACTATGCTGGAGCTGGCCCTAGTCACCAGTATGCTGGAGCGGGCCCTAGTCATGAGTCTGCTGGAGCGGGCATTAGTCACCAGGATGCTGGAGATGAAAGCTACCAGATATTCACACAGTTTTTTTTGACTCCATCAGCACCGCTGCCTACTCAGACTCAGCAAGACGAGGAGGAGGATGAGTAGATGAATGTTTAGAAGTATGATTTGTAATAATGTTTGATTGTAATATTTGTCAACTTTCATTATCAGACTCACTATTACAATATTTCTAAGTTTGTATTGAACAATTCTATTTTACTCTCTCGGTTGACTAGTACATCTTCTTCGGTTGTGTCCCATCGCACCACAATTGCTGCAACGAAGATCTCTCGTCGATGAATCTCGTGGTTTGATGCGGTTCTTCTTTGGTCTTCCGGCTTTGCGTCTTACATTTGGTACTCCAATTTTTTCTCTAACCAAAGGAGCTTGGATCTTGTAGAAAACTAGAATTGGCTCCATTTTTTGTGTGTATACACTTCTCAAGGTCTCCGTCGAAAATACTACAGGATAAAAACTATCAATACTAATATTGCAATATCTACAAATAAAACATGCATGTATACATGGTATTTAAGTATGGTACCATCTAAAACATGTACAAGATCTGTCGGTTATATTAACAATATATGTTCTACTTGTTGCACGGTCTATTATTTCAAACTTATAACTATCAATAGCTAATATTTCTAGGTGATTCTTCTCTTTGATAATACAAGCCATAGTCTTTAACATCTTCGGACAATAATCTGTGTCTATATTTTCAGCATTCTTTCTATGATTGTCATGAAGTGTAATAATCTTGGCTCTAAGACCATCGAGAAGTATTATTATTGGCTTATCTCATAATTTCTTAATCCAGTTATTGAAACATTCTGCAAGATTAGAAGTGTTAATATCTAATCTAGGACAAGTAGCATACGCTGTTATCCAATATTTAAATCGACGACTTTCATCGTCTACACCAATAAGCCAATCGTACAATATTATGTTCTCGGCTTTAATTATATCAAACACACTCTCTGCATCTGTTTCATTATATGATCTAACAAGCGAGTCTAACAAGTGTTGAAATGTTGGTTCTTTCATAACTTTTTTCATGTTTTGTTTAAAATGTTGAATACAAAAACTATGAGGAGATGCAGAAAAAATAGCACAAATAGTATTTATTAATCATTTTTGTTTATCAGATATAAATGAAATTGTACTCCAATAATTAAAAAAACTTTCAAAAGATATTTTAAGAGAGTTTAAAAACCAAGACCAAGAATCACTATTCTCACCTTCAGCAATAACATAAGCAATATGATATAATTGATAGTTAGGATCGTGAGCACACGCAATAAATAAGATACCTTGATATTTAGACAAAAGAAATGTAGCATCAGTACTAATAACCGATAAACAGCCCCTTAAAAACCCGTCAATACATGACTTAATACAAATAAAAATTCGTTGAAAGCTATTATTTTTGGCAGTTTTAATAAAACATGTACTACATGGATTTGTCTCCATAATTCTATAACAATACTACTCAAGACTAGCATATGCCTCATCATAACTACCATTAATTTCAGCTAATGTCGTCTCTCGGGCTCTCTAGGCTTTGGAATAACTAACTTGTATACGGTGCTCCCTATATATATCTTTAACAATTTGTGATGAACTATATGACTGGTTATCTCTAATAATGTCAATTATCATGGTCTTAATCCATGCAGCGGTAGCTAGTCGATGACGTCCTGTACTAAGTCTTCCTAAACAAGAATGACGATTTTCTAATGTACTAACTTTAACTATATCGTCATTTCCAATGGATTTGACATATACTCTCCAATTATAATTCGGTTGATCACAACTATATATAATTCCACGAGCATTATTCATAACACTAGCAGAACAACTAAAATTATATATAATTGCTAAATTACTTATAAAGCTTCTAAAGTGAGAACGGCTAGGAAATGATTGTCCCTTAAATACTTCATCAGTGATAGCTTTTACAACATCATCATCTACCGTATAATCTACATTTTTAACTAAATCATCACTATTTTCATCGTTGTTGTCACTATCATCATCATGGTTAGATTCATCTGATGAATGACCTTCTTGAAAAAATGAAACAATTTGTTGAGAAGGACTAGCACCCGAACTAACATGCTGGTATTCAGAAAAATATTCACTATTTCTATTATCTAATGTTGCTGCTACTTTAATAACATGTATTTTTATATACCGTGATTGTGAATTAATCTCAAGAATATAATTTCATGCATCTTCACTATCTATCAAAAAATAATTAGAACCAAAAATAGACTTCAGAATAAAATCATAATAAATAGAATAACGTTCAATAATATGATTACGTATATTTTCAAAACTAATATTCGGATAAGTTAAAAAATTTTGGCTTTCTCCTCCTTCGTAATTTAACCCATTTACTTTGCCGCCGTGCAAGCATACAATTCTTACGCTACGATTCATGACGGTTGAGAACTTTTGCTACAAGAAACTCAGATGAACTTTGGCTGCAGACAGAATTTTTTTTTTAGTGTTGGAGACTTTGCTAGAGGCGGAGAGACAGAGAGAGTGCTGGAGGCTTTGGTAGAGAAAAGAGAGTGAGGGTGCTTGATGATTTGTTTGAGACAGAAAAATATATAGAAGTTTGCATTAGCAGTTGTACAACGGAATAAAAATTTAAGTATGGAAGATTTGAAAGTTTGTCATGAAATAGAAAGAGTTCTAAAGCAAAAATTAAAAATGCAATCAAAGTTTGTCTTGACATTGAAAGAGCTCTAAAGCAAAAAAAAATATAAGAAAAACATATTTGCGCAAAGGGATACAAAGGAAAATGAAAAAATGAATCTTCACCCACCACCCCACACGCAGCGAAATTGAACTCAGTATCAGTCACCACCTGGAATCATTCCCTTGAAGAGCTGTATACAGTACCCTAATAACGCTTAGTAGCTGAACCTGATCAATTCACAGCTTCCTCCATAACGATCAATTTTAAATTCCCAATCAGAAACTTAAGTGCCATGAGTAAAAGCTTGATAGAATGAACTCATAATGTAGATCAGAGAGCCCAACTCCGCTGAAGATAATTGCAAAAAATGAGGTACAGAGAGAAAACAGAAAAAAGCTGTATAAACTAATTACATCCCTCGTACAATTACTACAAAGATCAAAGACAACAGAACCAACAA
Source organism: Iris macrosiphon (assembly GCA_036927795.1). Taxonomy (NCBI): domain Eukaryota; kingdom Viridiplantae; phylum Streptophyta; class Magnoliopsida; order Asparagales; family Iridaceae; genus Iris; species Iris macrosiphon. The sequence goes on from JAYESA010000004.1 coordinate 340,560,858, forward strand.
GCAAACAGTTAATACGATATGAAAGATACATTTCAACACAAGAAACATCCTCTCCAAAAGAGTGTAAAGTTTCCTAAGTTCTACTTGCCAGCGATAGTCATGAATGCTTCAAGCCTGAAAAGGGCAAAGCATATTGTCAAGAGTGAAATAAAAGCCTATGGATAATGAAGAATATAACTAAAATGGAAAAGAAGCTCAACAAAAAATGCAAAAGGGGATTATAGTGTTCCATATATGGAATTGTGCTGGTACTACCTTGCTGGCAATGTTGTTAGAGAGCCAATCCAGACCCTCATACAAACCTTCTCCAGATGTTGCACAGGTGCTCTGGATATACCTGAAAAAACAAAACCAAAAATTCCTAGTATTAATTGGCTGCTTTTTTGATTGACTGGTGGAGAATTAAGTATTAAAAGACTAAGATGATAGGCAAAAAAAGAGGAAAAGCAACCCAAATTATCTTCACTTCCAGCATAAACAAGTTATATATTGGTTCATGTTTGAAAATATATTTGGCAAGATCCAATGTCTAACCCATTCACATCGACAACTAGCCATTAAAATAAGTCTTCTCTTGAAATTACCAACTCAAGTAGCCATCTTTAAAAACTTCGATCGTGAGTTTTGCTTCTTATCCAATAGCCAACCCCATTTAACTTTTAACTAGTTTCATGATTCTCATTGTTCAACTGTGCCTCGAATCAGCAGCAGACCCTATTAAGGTGGTTAATGCTTTAAAGATAAGGAGAGAGAAGTTCATACATGTATTACTGTCAAAGATCCAAAAGAACTTCAAATAGTTCACTATAATTCTTTGAAATGTTTTCTTGCCCAAGATCCAAGAAAACTAAGTTCCAAATAAATTGTTTCTCTATATATAATCAATGAGAATAGATATTATTTAGATCAAAGATAAATAAATACATAAGACCTGTTTGAGATATGGTATGTCCAATATAGGATGAGACAATCCAACACTTCGCATGTGAAAAAGTTCACCTCTCCTTACTAATAAAGACAATAGCAACATCTGTATGGTGTGTGAGGCGTCATCATCAGACATAATTCGTAAATCATGTGAATAGTACAAATATCAATGAAATCATAATGGCTCTTGTGAGTTTCTAGACATGGGCAGAGAATATGAGTGTTTACAAGCTGCAACTTATTAATTATTCAACATTCATCATGGATGCAGTTCCTGAGAAGCTCAACATAGATTACTTGAACCAAAAAGCTTCTTCGTTGTGTAACTTGTTTTTATGTACATAAGCTATTTCATGATCATATTCTACACTTATCATACTGTGGTTCCTGAGAAGCATAACATAGAAGCTATTTCATAATATAAGTTCAACATAGCTTCCACAGTGCAACCATTTCCTTATCCTATCATTAAAGCCCCCTATATATATAAGCTAATTCATAGTCATTTATGGTTCTACCTTTTTATCAACATAAAATGCCATGAGATTTACTTTCATCTAGAATTTTCTGGATATGCTTTACTGAAGGGCATTACAGATCAAGTGAAAACAGCTATCTAAATCAAATCAATCAAACATCAGCGGAAAGGTACAAGTATACCAGTGTCGTTGACGCAGGGAATGCAAACCAAGCTTATCAGTAATCTCAGCAGCATTCATCGCATTAGGCAGATCTTGTTTGTTTGCAAACACAAGCAGCACAGCATCTCGCAATTCATCCTGAGTACATTAAGCCACCATTGTTACATATAGCCACCATACTGATTTTAAGTGACAACAAGCTGAAGGTGTTAATCATATAATGACATCCCAAATATATGCACATCTGTAAGGTACAGAAATATCCAAATTCAAAGGAAGTTACTTTTAGGTGACGACAACAGTTGGAAATTTTAGTATTTTTAAGACATTCTGAAAAATGGATAACTAAGACTGTCCTAATTAACAACAGTACCACTTTAACAGTAAGCAGCAAGACTTTTACAGTTCAATGTAATATGATAACATCCTAACCATAGTACTGTTAAAATATGATCTTCAAAGTTCGATATGGTGGCAATAGCAGGTTGGATAATAATCACCTCAATGTCCAAAAACTACCTGTGGGATCCATACGAATTATAACACACGATCAGCAATTCGATCATGAACCATAAACTTCATATTTTTGGATTGGTTTTGAATGAACTAACCCTATTTTTTTGCCATGCGAATTTGGAACAATAATTTTATATGATCAATCATATACATGAAACAGTTGCGCCACAAATGTGGCATCTTCCCTGAGACTGTTCCAACTTTAACTTACAACATAGAATAATACCAAGCATACTAGAAATAAAGTTACAAACAGTTAAGTTTAGAGATAGAGAGGAGAAGGGGAAGTAGGGGAAGAGAGAATATGAGAAAGGAGATTGCAAGGGCCTTAAACCCTAGGTTGCATCTCATGTCTATTTATATTGATATGCAATACACCCACAATTACTATTATACCCTCATATGATAAATAACTAAATAAAATAACTCTAACACCCTCCCTCAAGCAGGAGCATATAGATCAGACATGCCCAGCTTGCTACATAAATCAGAAAATGGACCGCGAGCAAGTGGTTTGGTGAGGATATCATCTAATTGATCCTCTGACCGAACATAAGGAGTGACAATCTGTTTCTTCAGCAACAAATCACGAACAAAATGACAATCCACCTCGATATGCTTCGTGCGCTCATGAAACACCGGATTACTTGCGATAAACATTGCCGACTGATTATCACAATACATCTCCATCGGAATAGGAATCATAATTCCCATTTCATGAAGAAGAGACTGCACCCACATCATCTCAGAAGCTGTATGAGCCATCGCACGGTACTCGGCCTCTGCACTAGAACGAGCCACAACATTCTGCTTCTTACTACGCCACGTGACAAGATTGCCACCCACAAACGTACAATAGCCAGAAGTAGACCTCCTATCACTGCGACTGCCTGCCCAATCAGCATTACTGAACCCAGTCACCGTAAGCAACTGGGAAGGTTTGTACAACAAACCCTTTCCAGGTGCACCCTTCAAGTATCGAAGAATGCGAGAGATAGCCTCCCAATGTGGTTGCCGAGGGGCATGCATAAACTGACTAACTACTCCAACTGCATATGTGATGTCTGGTCGAGTAACAGTAAGATATATAAGTTTGCCAACCAAACGTCTATAATATCCAACATCCTCAAATAACTCTCCCCTGTCAGCATCAAGCTTGTCATGATAATCCATAGGAGTCTCAACTGGCCGACACTCCAACATCCCAGTCTCGGAAAGCAAGTCTAGAACATACTTGCGTTGTGACAGATACACCCCATTCTTAGATCGAGCAACCTCGATTCCAAGAAAATATCGAAGAAGACCCAAATCCTTAGTATGAAACTGACGACTAAGATAGGCCTTCAAGTCCGCAATTCCAGCATGATCACTCCCAGATATAATGATATCATCAACATAAACAATCAACACGATAATACCTGCTGAGGAAGAATGGCAAAACACTGAATGATCTGATGTGGTACGCCGAAAGCCATACTGAATGAGAACTGAACTGAACTTGTCAAACCAAGCACGAGGTGACTGTTTCAATCCATATAATGCTTTCTTCAATCGACATACGAGTCTTTTATTTCCTGCTACAACATATCCCGGTGGTTGATCCATATAAACCTCCTCCTGTAAGTCACCATGCAAGAAAGCATTCTTTATGTCCAGCTGATATATAGGCCATCGGTGATTAACCGCCACAGAAATAAGAATCCGAACTGAATTCAGCCGAGCCACTGGAGAGAAAGTCTCCATATAATCCACGCCATATGTCTGAGTATACCCTTTGGCAACCAACCGTGCCTTGAGGCGCTCAACAGAACCATCAGGATGATACTTAACAGTGTACACCCATCTACAACCCACTGTTTGTTTTCCAACAGGAAGTGATGTAAGCTCCCAAGTCTGATTTTGATGTAAAGCATACATCTCCTCATCCATTGCACTTTTTCAACCAGAAGATGACATAGCCTGCTTGTAAGTTTTGGAAATAAAAGTAGAAGACAATGAAATAGCAAATGCATGAAAAGATGATGAAGCACGGTGTAATGAAACATAGTTAGAAATGGAATGCTTATTCTTTGTGGTACAAAGGCGTTGTCTTTTTCTGAGAGCAATAGGAAGATCATCTGGATCTGTGGTGATGGGAGCAGAAACCTCAGGCACGGAAGATGATTGGTTGAAGGCTGAATTTTGCAGAACCACTGGCCTGTCCTTGGATCTCTGATAAACCTGTAAATGGGGAATGGAGACAGAAATTGATTCATGAATGACCGGAAGTAGTATGGAAGATATCAAATCTGTTGTAAAAGGAATACAACGGTCTCCTGGAGGAAAGAAAGGGGTAGACTCAAAGAATGTAACATCCGCACTGACATAATATTTGCGTGACTGTGGACTGTAACAACGATAACCTTTTTGAGTACGGGGATAACCAAGAAAGACACACTTCAGAGATCTAGGAGCCAACTTATCTCGATTAGGTTCTAAGTTATGAATAAAAGCGACACAGCCAAACACTCGAGGAGATAAGGAAAAGGGTGCGACATCTGTATGTAATATAGTAAATGGAACTTTGTTATTTAATACAGATGATGGCATGCGATTAATAAGATAACATGCAGTAAGAACGGCATCTGCCCAATACTGTTTGGGGACATGCATATTGAACATGATAGTTCGAGCCACATCTAAAATGTGTCGATGTTTGCGTTCGGCTATACCATTTTGTTGAGAGGTGTGGACACAACTGGTTTGATGAATCATACCACGATCAACACAGAAACTGTTCACAGAAGATTGAGTATACTCCAAAGCATTATCAAAACGCAGAATTTTGATACGTTTATTAAACTGAACATAGACTTCATTATAAAAGACAGATAATACATTTGGAAACTCAGATCTTTCTTTAATTAACATCAAGTCATTCTGGAATAATCATCAATAAAAATAACAAAATACTGAAATTCTTTCGAACTTTTGACTCTAGACGGACCCCAAATATCAGAATGAACAAGATCAAAAGACTCTAATTGACGACTCTCACTACGACGAGGAAAGGAACTACGGTGATGCTTGCCTAACTGACAAGCCTCACATTCAAGACTAGAAACATGACTCAAACTAGGAACAACTTGACGCAACTTAGCCAAAGACGGATGTCCCAAACGATAATGCCAATGCAACAGAGAAGTAGAAACAGAAGTGAAGGCCTTTCCAGGTAGATCCAAGTAGTACAGTCCATCTTTTTCATGCCCCGAACCAATCGTCTTCTTCGTCCTGAGGTCCTGAAAAATACACGAATTGGGAGAAAATGTCACAGAACATTGAAGAGATTTGGTTAACTGGCTCACAGATAACAAATTAAATGGAAAATTAGGCACATATAATGAATCAAATAATGATAGTGATTGAGTAGGGTGAATGACACATTTCCCAAGCACAGGACGAGTAGACCCATCAGCCAAGATAATATTATGTTTTATAGAACTACGATTATGAAAGATAGATGTTATACCAGACATGTGAGAGCTTGCTCCTGAGTCGATGACCCAAGAGGTGGATGGTGACTGGGTTGCCACAAAAGCAGGATTACCTATATGTGCCATGGTTGCAGTAGGTTGGGAGGTGGTACTAGCAAGCGCGTTCAACTTCTGGAGGATCTGTTGAAATGGAGATGAGGTATCGGACGTTGAAGTCTGATTGAAACCCGAAGTATCATCTCTGGGAGCAGAAGTGGTGTCCTGGGACTGCATATTTTCATCATGCACTTGATGTGCATATTCTGGTTTGCCCCATTTGTCCCAACAATAGTCTTCTACATGACCGAGCATTCCACAATAGTTACACTTTCGTGGTTGACCACGGCCACCACCACCACCGCGGCCACCACCGCGACCACCACCACGACCATTGTCTCTACCACCACGGCCTCCTCCTCGACCAAAACTACAACCACCATCTCTACCGCCACGTCCAATACCACGTCCACCACCACGACCAACAGCATTAGAAACTAGGGCAGAAGAGTCAGTACTCGGCACCACAGAATTCTGTCCCAGAAAGGAACGATTGAGACGGGAGAAAGTATCTGCCACCGTAGGTAACTGCTCTCCAGCAAGGATTTGAGCTTTATAAGATTCGAGCGCAGGATCCAAGCCGGCTAGGATGAGTGAAACATGAAACTCTTCCTTCTGTCTCCGAGCTTCCTTCAAATCAGTAGTAACAAGATGATATTGAAGCAGTTCCTCCCACAAAGCCTTCTTTGAAGCCAGATATTCATTCACAGGCTTCCCATTTTGCTTTGTATTGAACAATAACTCGTACAACTCATAGATACGGGCAACGTTTCGCTTCTGCGAATAAGATTCTTCCAGAGATGCCCAAATCTGTTTGCTTGATTCACACCACTGAACATTAGCAGCGATATGTGGTTCCATACTATGCCACAACCACGACATAACGTATGCATCTGCACTCATCCAATCTTCATACTCAGCGGACGTTTCAGGCAGGGGTTCTTCGGTCAAAAACTTCTTCTTCTTCGCCCTTAACACCACTTTGATAGACTTGGACCAGGCAAGATAGTTCGCACCATTGAGTTTCACCGCTGTAATCGACTTTCCCAATTCATCATTATGAATAACAGTAAAAGGAGAACCACCTCCGCTACCTCCACCACTATTAACCTCGCTAGAAGATTCGGTCCCCACCATACTTGCAGATGCAACCGAAAGACGAGATCTTTGAAACCCTAGATCTCACAACGAACCTCAACCGACGACGAATAACCAACGGAGATCTGTAGAAACCCTAGATCTCATAAACGAACCACGAACGACCACGAACAACGAACGACGAACGGCGAATCATGAAAAGTAGACGAAAAACAGCCGAATTTTTTTTTTGCCATGCGAATTTGGAACAATAATTTTATATGATCAATCATATACATGAAACAGTTGCGCCACAAATGTGGCATCTTCCCTGAGACTGTTCCAACTTTAACTTACAACATAGAATAATACCAAGCATACTAGAAATAAAGTTACAAACAGTTAAGTTTAGAGATAGAGAGGAGAAGGGGAAGTAGGGGAAGAGAGAATATGAGAAAGGAGATTGCAAGGGCCTTAAACCCTAGGTTGCATCTCATGTCTATTTATATCGATATGCAATACACCCACAATTACTATTATACCCTTATATGATAAATAACTAAATAAAATAACTCTAACACAAACTAATGGTGTTTTGAACTTGCTAAATTGTTATACTAGAAACATAATCAATTATTTGGTAAAGGTGTAGAACAAAGAAAATACAATACTACATGAATGAGACATGTTTATTTCACCAGAATATGGTGGAGGCTGCTTAACTGTTCGAGTATCAGTATCATCAAAGACATCGTCTAACAAGAAGGACAACTTACCTCATTAAGCATCCTGTGAAGCTCGTCCCTAGCCTCAACAACACGATCTCTGTCATTGCTGTCAACAACAAAAATGAGACCCTGTGTGTTCTGGAAGTAATGCCTCCATAAAGGTCTGATCTGCAATTTTCATCACAGTATTCAACATAAATCAAGTGCGGTAATTATATTTATTTTGTATACATCTAGAAGTTACTGAGAAAGACTAATAAGAAGTGGGTTCAAATTGATATGATATTGCGTTGTTCTTTTTGTAATACACTTCATGGAGAACAACTAGCATATCTAAAACATATTATCCATGTATCAAATGGACTGTAAAAATATGTTGTCTGATACTATATTTGCATTTAATTCAACATTGACGCTGTCTGGAATCTGAAGTATGCAACAGTATCAACATTGACGCTGATACTGAGAAATATGTTGTCTGATACTATATTTTCACCAGTACACATAAGGTGGATTAAAATAAACTTCAGCAATACCTTGTCCTGACCCCCGACATCCCAAACGGTGAAGCTAATGTTCTTGTACTCCACAGTCTCAACATTGAATCCTGCATTAGGGACAAATATATATCTTAGTATGTTCTAAATGAACACAGTTAAATTAAGATTTCTATTGAGCTTCTTAATTTTGATATAAAAGATCCAAATCATCTGCAGTGATGCCATGTATGGGCATTATAAGATTATACAGAAACTGCAATTGGTACAATTCAGCAAAATTTAAATCACATTCTTGAGGAGTAGAAACTAGAAAGGGAAACAACCACTCCACTCTACAAGTCATCATCATACTTTACACAAATAAGAGAAGTATATATCTCGTTATTTATATTATATTAAATTAGTAAGTACTACTTCATCATCCCCTAACAAAATTCAAAAATATACTTTTCTGCATTCTTAACGCTATGAACATTAACATTTATTCAAGAAATTAGAAACAGATACTCATGGAAATTATTTGAAGTATTTCATGTAAACTTTCGAAGTACGCTCATCACTTGGTATCGGACTACCTGGTAGCCCACATGGCTGGGTCAGCATAAGATAGAACGCCGAATTTCTCACTTCTAACTTTTAGTGATATGTTCTTCAATCGTTTCTTTTTTAATAAAGAATTGGTAAGTAAATACTATTTTAGTCAGCTGATGTACAACTGACAATAGAAGAAATCCCACAAACATAGCACAAGATGTCTAAACCTGTATTAAGAATATTGGAGACTGATATAGGGGCTCTCTCACCTAAAACAATAGCAATACATTGCTAGCTTAATCGATAGAATATCCAAAGCTGGTATTTCCATCATAAAACACCATATATTTATAAATGCATACTTTTTCCAATACATGCATTTGCTTTCTATGGGGTAACGGCTACATCGGAATTCCCATCTAGCGAGATGATTCAACACCATCCATCACGCCATCGTCATCATCATCACTTTATGAATACTATGTGTTTCAACTTTCAACAAAATAACCCTACTATTAAATGAAAGCTAGGCACAAAGTGGAGCAAACATTTTATGCATAAAAGTACTAGAATCAACGACATTTGTAATGTTTACACTAACTTTGTCTTGAACATAAGATCCCTAACTATATTATATACATGAAAACATTTTTTTACACACTGTCCCTTAGATCTACCTAATTTCTTAGAAGACCCCAAAATCACTAACACCTAGTTAACTCCTGGAAAATGGAAATATTCTTAGAAGACCCCAAAATCGCTAACAAACGGCATTACTTTAACCTCCCCATGTTCTCTTTCTGTTCCATTTGCATTGAATTAAGCCAACTGCAAATTGGGGGGACTCCTAAGAAAATAACAACAAGATTTGGAAGGACTTGTGTGGAAATACAGCAGATCTAAGTGACTTATTGCGATAAATGACAAATAAATGACGAATTATTGCGATCATCATCTCTATAAGCTCGCTGTCAACATATTCAACCACAAATATAAAACAATTCATGAATAGTAAAAAAAACAATTAGGTCAAGATCTGAAGGAGAAGAAAAAGAGAGCGTACCTATGGTGGGGATGGTGGTGACGATCTCTCCGAGCTTGAGCTTGTAGAGGATGGTGGTCTTACCGGCGGCGTCGAGGCCCACCATCAGGATCCTCATCTCCTTCTTCGCGAACAGCCGGCTGAACAGCTTCGTGAACGTCAGCCCCATCTCTACAAAATCAAGAAGCAAAAGTAAAGAAACGAAAAAAACATCAGATCCAGGCTCCAGCACCAAAACCTACCGATCTACACGAAATCTAGGTCGAAAATCAAGATCTACAACATCGAACAAGCATATCTAGCAGAGAAATTCAAGATCCAGAGTGATCGATTATAGATCTGAGAAAAATTACCAGGAAATTTGAAGGAATTTCTTCTTCAAATTCTGAAAGAGGAAAATTAAACGGTTGACGGCCTTCGACGAGGTCGGCTTTTTATAGGTAGACGAGAGGAGATGTGTAGGACACGGCGTTGGGGAATTTGGGTGACGACGTGATGGAGTTGTGGGGAGAGGGTGAGATCTCCGCGTCGAACCAACGCGCAGCACATGCGACCGATTGACTGACCTGTGCACATAGGATCCGATCGGATCGGATCGAATCGGGTGATATTTTCGGTCCTGAACTATTTTAAATCTCTACTAATATAAAGCGGTTTGAAAACTATTCAAAATTAAACCGATAACCGCTTGCACGAACAAACAAAAATTTATGATATTATTAAATAATTAAATAATATTTTTAATTATATTAAAATATTTTAAATATTATTTGACTATATTTTAATTAAAATTTATTATAGATATTTTTTTCTAATTTTTTATATGTGTTTAGTTATATAATATCATATAATTAGTTTAAATATAATTTGAATAGTGAATATCTCTACTAATATAAGGGGGACTTGAAAACCGCATCCACAGTGCGACACTCGAAACACATACGTCAAATTATTAAAAATTATCTAAATTATTATTTTTTGAGTGTCTCCATTATATTGGTACATAATGATACACTCTAAATAAATACTCCAAATTAATCTGCTCTTTTTTCTCTCTCTTTTTTCCTTTTTATTTTCCTTCCCTATTTGGTAAGATTTTTTCTCTCTCCTTTTTTTCTTTTTTTTTTCTTTCATTTTTGGTTACTTTTTGTGGGTCCAGCAATTAATATAGAGGGGCTAGGACACGCTCTAAATTTGGAGTGCCTAGTAGCTTTCTAGTAAATTTTAAGTATGTACAAGTGTCCACTGCAGTCTTCAAGTGTTACAAAATTTGACTAAAGTCAAAATATAACAGTTGAAACATCTCCCACTATGGATGCTTTAAGCCGTATCTATATCATCAATTAATTATTATTATTTTTAAAATGCTACATACAAAAATTGTTAAAAGAATTTAAATTATTATAAATAACACTCCAAGGATTAGAACCCAACAAACCAGGGAGAATACCTCTTATCTTAACCACATGAGTTAGAAGAGGTCTTTGTTTATAATTAGATAATATTAAGTAGTTAAATAATTAGTTTTTTTTATTATGTGAGGATATATGCTTAGACGACTAACTGTGTTCAAGATTCTTTATGAAAAGTAAAAATATATCAATAACAAATTATAATTAAAATATAATAAAATATAAAAAAAATTTAATTAAAATATAAACAAATATATAATAAATATTAATTTAAATATATTTACATATTTAAATAATTTTACATTAATATCAGCACGTGAATTTACTAGTAATTTATAATTAGTTATATATTCAGGTAGTTAAAAGGATTTAAGATTATTTTTTAACTACGTGGGTAGATACATATGTGGTAGTTATTTATTTACTTATTTATTTAATGGAGGATATATATACAGCTTGGACGACTCATTTTGAGCCGTTTCCAAGCTGCACTATAACTGTACATATAAGTTGACTTCGAAACGAATCAAAATTGAATTGTCTAAGCCGTTTGTAAATACTTCATTAATTATTTTTACAATGATAACTAATTATTTAAATACCTAATACGATTTACTTATAACTAAACAATCAAATGGTTAATGTGGTAAATATTTTTCTTGGTTGTCCGAATTCAATTCCTATGAACAACAATATTTATAATAAATTCATATTAAAAAAATTTAACATTTTTGTGCGCACGTTCAATACAAGTGCAAGTTACTAGTTGTTTATAAGGGTTAAAATACTAAATAGAAAACACAATTTTTTTTAGATAATTATATGTAATTTAAGAAATTATATAAGAGGCATTTTGTTATTTTTGGCATATTTTTCTTCTTTTAGTTTTGTGATATGACTATTGATTTGGAACCATAAAAGGGCCTTGAGATTTTCGAAAAACATTTTTATATCTTATGCCACATTTTTAGAAAAGTTGGCATATATATATATATATATATATATATATATATATATATATATATATATATAAAATTTCTTCTCTCTACTCCCTTCCCCCCCCCCTTCCTCCGCTTGTCTTCTTCATATTTCCACCCTCCCCCCCACCCTTTTTTTCCCTCCCCGCATGCGCTCGTTGGTAGAGGTGGTGGACGGCTCGCCCTCTACGGCTGTCCCCTCACCCCCTCCTGTCAGGTCCCGGCCCATCCTGTTTTCTCGTACCAAAGCGCCTTGTTGTGGCATTTTCGGCGGAGGAGGTGGCAGATCTCATCATCCCGCTCCGTTACGCTTGGGAAGTTCTTCCATGCCCGTCCGTCGGTAGACCTCGTCCGCCAAGAGTTTACTTTCAAAGCCTTATCGGGTCCTATTGTCGTTGGGGTGATGGACTCGAAACATCTCCTTATTCGGCCTTCACTTGAGGTCGACTTCCTGCGCCTGAGGCTGAAAGATGTCTGGTACTTTGCGGGTGCCCTGATGCGGCTGTTTCGATGGTCGCCTAATTACTCCTCGTCTAGGAAATTCTGTCACGCCCCAGTCCCAAAATACGAAGGACTATGAACACGTAAGCATGCCAGCCGCATGTATATGGCAACTTCAATATATGAAAACCATAACACATGCGTACGCTGTATAATGAACAACAATCCACAAGTGGTACATATGTCACAAGTCACATGATATAGTCTAAATTTCATCCACAGAAAATTATACATGAATAAAAACCAATATCTATGAAACTATATCTCGATACAAAGTATCTAAAGATGATAGTTGGATGGAAACAAATCCACTACCAACTCGAATATATAAGTACAACACAACAAACACAATATAAGAATATCAACTAACAATCACGGGGCTCGAAGAGAAGACCTCTTCGAAATATAGCTAACCAGTCCAGATCTGCGTTCCTGCGAATACTCATGAACATCTACACCTGGAAAGGGACCAGGTCCTCAGAGGGACATAACAAGATACATAGAAGTATGCCAATAAAGTACTGAAATAAATATCCAATGGGTCGCCTAACCGTCTAAGTGAATGCAGTTTGAGAACAACTTTCTTACAAGTGGGCTATCTGGCCATAAAATAGGATTGGCATGATTCTCTCGGAGAATCAGGGGCCTATAAAGCATGTCGTCTTTTGAACGGCAGAGGCCGCCAAGTAGTATAGGGGTCATCACGACCGCGTATCTCTGGCGGAGCGTACGGGTTACATGAAAAGAAAAGTGCAAAGGAGCCCAAATATCGTACTTGTTGTTCTTCCCACCCCATGCTCTAAGCATGTCACATCCATGACACAATTTGGTTTATAGCCTATCTTTAGTATAATAGCCCAATCCTGCAACCAAACAAGGACAAGGATTGGACCACCATACTACAATAGGCTATGTCCATGGACTACTAATAACTGCTAAGTCTCCTAGCATACAAAGTTTCTATCAGCAGGTATCCCTAACGCACGGCTCATACGTACAGGAGGCCAGACCTATCACACAGTCCGTGATCTATATGAGACTCACACTCGTGTACCAGCTGTGTCACGGCCAATGAAACCTAATGATACTTCATGATAATGGGGCGGTCTCATAAACAAGGTTAATGCATGTATATAATAAAAATAATCACGATGACAACGTCGTTGCACCCAAGTTTCCTTGGACACGCAGTTTATATAGCTGTTAAAATATATAAACTAAAGACAGAAAATAAAGATGCATGCAACATATGGAATATGAATAACAGTACAATGGCAAGGTATACTTGCCTGGTGTAGAAGCATGAAAAATACGCCGGATGGCTATACGCAGCATATTGATGCAGAGCAGCGTAAACAGAGGCCTTCAGAGCCATCAAGCGTGCAAACAGAGCTTTTTTCGCTAAACACAGCGTGAAATATAAACTCAAAGGACCATCCGCGTAAGGCAGTACGTCCAAGCCGCTTCAGCGTAGACAGGGTGCTTCATCGACTCCTGGGCGTAAAACCCATCCTCTTTCAACGCAACATTGAAGTGTACGAGAGACGCTTCGTATTCTCCGAAGTGAATCTGTCAGATCCTGCAATGAACCTGTCAGATCCTGCAATAAATCTGACGTCTGGACTTCTGACAAAGGGATACTACTCGACTACCCAGACGACGGCTATAATGATGGCACAGCACTGCGACCCAGGCTGTCATTTACCGCCATCTTCTTTATGTAAACTGCTTTTACGTACACGAAGGGATACACTGTCTTGTTTTACACAGGCAGACATGAGCTGTTTATGCTCTACAGTAGACAAACCGCCTGCCACATCAAAATCTGCACTCCGTACGGGGCTCAAGGCACGTCTCTACGTCTAAAAAGCACAGAGCGGTGACAGTTGCTCGAGGCACGTCTCTACGTCTAATGCACAGAGCGGTGACAGTTTCTCAAGGCACGTCTCTGCGACTGATGCGTAGAAGGGCTGCAGACCTTCAAAAACACGCCTCTGTATTTAATGCACGGGATGGTGGCAAATCTCGGCATTTAATGCAAGAGATTTGATTATATCTTCAAAAGCCGTAATTCCGGCTAAGACGTCCACATCAGCACTCTGGCACGGTACGCAGCGGCTTCTACGCCCATTCAGCTCCTGTGCTCAATCGGCTTCTACGACCACTCAGCTTCTACGCCCACTCGACCTCTATGACCACTCGGCTTCTACGCCTATTTCGGCTTCTATACCTACTTGGCTTCTACGCCATGGTGACAGACATTGGCTTCTATGCCCACCTCTTCTACACGAGGGATACCTACCTATGTGGCTTCTACGCCGTGATCTTCGTAGCGATTATACGTATTTTGTCCCTTAGTTGGACCCGCGTCACACGCTCATTTAAAGGATCATCTATACGCAAGCATTGGTTATTTTAACCATTGTGTAAAAGGGTGTTGTACTTTCCACTACTCGGTTTCTACACCGACGGAGTGGTCACTGTCACCAAAACTCTATAAATAGAGACCTCTATCAACAGAGGAAAAGGTCGACAAATTGGAGGGTCAAAAATTGGTCAAGAAAACCAATATCAGATCCAAGGTCGAACTTCCAAGAAAGATCGAACCCGAGGTCAAGAGAGAGAGAGAGAGAGAAGAATCCGAAGCTCAGGCAAAGAGTAGTGATCGACGACTTTGGCATCGTGCATCCACCCTCTTTTGCAACCTTCGAAGCTGCTTCCTGTCTTCTACGGCACTTCTTCATCATCGTGTGGTCCAAGGGCTAAAGTGATCGACTGCAGATCAGACACCTATAGCAATATTTACCCAGATTAAATAAATTGTAATCCCACATCCTCGTATAGGATCAAATTGTACAAGTTTGTTTGTAAACCAAAGAAGGCGGGTTTCGTGTAAACCCCATCTTGAATACATTTTCATTCTTTCGTTTTCCACCACAAATAAGATGGCGACTCTGCTGGGGACATCTTTCTCTTCTGATGAGGAAGTAATTACTCAACATGTCACGCCCCAGTCCCAAAATATCGAGGGACTGGACACGTGGCAATGGCCAGCAGCACACACCGATGGACTAACCCAATTTAATGGATCCATCGGGGTATACTTAAGCTGTAATACAACAATATTCAGGGGTCTAAATCTACTAATCTCTTCCACAGAAAATGAATATATCAATAGCAACAAAAGGAATTAAAAAATATCATCATCAAGTCACAAATACATAAATCGGGGAACAAGCCCGATACAAGTCTGATACAACTGTCAAGATACAAAGACAAAGATATCAACAAAAGTACTGAGTATGGAAACAGGATATACTCAGAAAATACCGTAGAAGTCACTCGACTGCTGGATCTGGTACTGCTCCAGTGTTTGCTTATGTTCCTGCTTCTGCTCCTGTACCGTGTACCACGGGGTCGATCTCGTCTGCTAGTCCTGGGGACATAATCCGGATCCAGGTCCTCAGGGGATATAGCAAGGTACAAGAAAGCTCATGCCAAAATAAATACAGTGCAACAGATAATAAATAGGGTAAACTATATAACCATCTAAGTGATATGCAAGATAAGAGCAGCACTAGAACTCAGGCTGAAACTACTACAAGCTCTGTGTCGGGGAGCCGGTAGCAGTGATATCATGTGGTTGTCTAGCTCGTAGTGAGACTAAGACGCCGGCATAATATATATATATAATCAACCTGTAGCCTGTGTGACTCTTCCCACCCAATGTAATCATGCATCTCATGTCCACGATGTCTCATGTCCATGCCACGTAGGATCATAACTAATGCATCCAGTCATATAATATCTAAGCAAAGGAATAAGTCATGAAAATTGTATCCTACACAGAATCACCATGAATATCTCAGGACGATTCTGTATCATGAATAGTGTCAGGTGACCTGGGTAAAACGTACTTGATAATGCAAGTACGAGAATGCAAAGGGTCACGATATCCATGTCTATGTGACTTTACACAACTCCGCATACGGGGTTGACACCCGACTATAATCGGACGCTAAGTAAGTCACACGGTCCTAGGTTTAAGCATGTACAACAAGTATATATGTCAAGGAAATAAATAGCAAAAACTGCAGAGATTGGCAAGGTACACTTGCCTGGGGTTCTGGCTCCAATTGTAGCTCTGACTTCAGCAGGAATTGCAAGGACTGCTCCGGTTGCTGAAACAAACATCACCATCAGATCCAGAAAATATTAATCAGCTAGAAATGCCTGTCCTTGAGTCCAATTTGGACACAGGGGCAAAAATAATATTTTCATATCAAGGCGGGGTCCACATGTGGGTCGCTTTGCACCGAAAAACGCGTCAGGGTCAAAGGTCTCCAAATTCGTCCAACTTAGTGTCAACAGGTCAGGAACGATGATACGAACCCAACGGAACTTCCAGAATTGGATTCCGATGAGCCGATCACAAAATCGCCCGTCAAGTGGAGCTTGTGGGGCCCACGACACGCGATTTTGTCAACGTTCTCAGAATCGAACCAAACTTGGCTCACAGGACCAACGTATTGCTATGAGTCCGATGGCGTAAGTTTTGTCTTGATCTGACGTGTGTACACTAAGTTACAGCAAGAACCAGAAAGGACGGATACGGGACGGTGTCCGCGGATATGCATTGATTTCGGTGTGCACGCACATACGAATCAGCTTCTGCGAAATTCTGCACAGTCCGTATCAATGACGCGCACGTATCGGTGAAGACTGCACGCGACCAAGTCGTCCCGTTTGGCGGGGCGTACTCAATTCCAGGGTGAAACATGGCGTTGGTTTTCCTATTTTTGGATCGCTGTTCACGATCACCACAGGACGCGATGCACCGAGCGGGTTGCACAGGCACCGAGGGGGTCACACAATCTATGCGACACAACAAACGGAATCGAAAACAGAGCTACGAGGAGAAAGATATGAGTACCTGAACAGGGCTCCGAAAATAGGGTTTTTTTTTGTGTCCGACACGACCCAAGGACACTGTGACCTGTGTCAGGGCCGTGTCCGCCCTAGGGTTTAGGTTCTGACGGCCGAAGACTTGCCGGAGGGGCTCGTCGGAGTTGGGGCACGACTGAGGGCTCGCCGGAGAAGCTCGCTGGCAAAGGCGACTCGGCGGAGGCGGCTCGGGCTGCTGCCACAGTTGCTATTGCTCTTGCTGGACGGGGGAGGCGCGGCGAGGGCGGCGGAGGTCGTCGGGTTCAGGTGGAGTAGGCGGCTGCGAGGGCGGCGGAGGTCATCGGGTTCAGGTGGAGTAGGCGGCTGCGAGGGCGGTGGCTGGGCCAGGAGAGGGTGGTTGCGCTGGGAGATCCGGCGGAGGAGAGGGGTCGACCGGCGGAGGGTTAGGGTTTATATAGGCGGGGGAAAGAAGGCGGATGGCCGGATGTTAGCGGCGGTTGCGGGAGAAAGAAACCGAAGCGACGATGGTTAGGCGAAGATGGAGCGACTGGGGAAGATGAAACGGCAGCCGGCGGAGAGCGGCGAAGCCGAAGCGCCACGGTCGTGGATACGGGGGTTAGGGGTGCACTGTTCACCCGGGTCGGGTCGGGTTCGGGTTCGGTCGGGCGGACCCGACCCGATCCGCTAAGGAGCGGTCGGCCCGGTCGGTTCAGCTGGACCGGGTTCAGGCCGGTTCAGTCCGGTTTGAACCCGGTTCAGCCCGGTTTATTTTGGGTTTAAAATTGTTTTAATTTAAAAATAGTTTTTAGGACTTTAAAAATACTTCCAGGGTCCAATAAATTCCCAGAAAATTATCCTATGTCTAGTTTTTCATTTTACACTATAAAATATTATTTTCATAATATTTTAATATTATTTATTATTATTTAAAAATCATTTAATAATTAAAATACCTGAATTTAATTACAAAAAAATTCCAAAAAATTCCAGAAAATTGTGAAAAATCCAATTTTAAAAATTCTTGAAAATCAGGGAGTTTACAATCTACCTCCCTTAAGAGGATAGTGTTCTCGCAATCAAAGAATAACCGGTCAACAGAGATGACACGGTTGCAAACATTGTTCGAAGCACATCAAAATCAAGGAGAATCAAGGTTGAGAGTAACACCTAGGAAAAATTATTTTCCTAAGCATTAAAAGTTATGAAATTTCCCGAATGTAGGAGATCTAGAAAATTACAGTTTTAGAAAACCAGTTTTATCCTTTAAAAACTTATCAGGTTATCATTTATAAATATTCTAAGTTATTGGCAAGTTCAAAAATTACTTAGATTAACACTAGGTTATCAATTATTAACAATTTAAAACTGTCAGGTTAAGTCTAGGGTCACGAACCAGCAGACACGAACTAAGGCGATACTAGAAACGAAAACTAGAAAAACTTACGCGCATTAGCTTCTCCACGATTCTGCGCGTTCTCCAAAGTCATCGTCAGGGCTTGTCCGCGTCCTTGCCGTCGATTCCTCTGCTGCTGCTGAGCCTGCTGGAAGAGCAGTGCCTGGGGTATCAAAGTTGGTCTCGGCTGATATCCTCCTGGAGCTGGTGGTAGGACTTCTTGAACTTCCGTTCGTAGTGCTCCCAACGCTGGATAGGTTGGCCTCGGTACTGGTAACGCTTGTTGGTTTACCGTTGATGCTACTTCTATACGCTCAGGACATTCCTTCACTAAATGCTGACTGGATCCGCAAACTAAACATAATCTCCTTTTCCGTCTGTACTCGATCTCTTTATGGCCTCGCTTGCGATAATATGGACAGACAGGTATTGCCTGTGGAGATGCTTCTGGTGGCTGGTGACTGTGAAGTCTTTTTGCAACTTCTTGTGGTACTCCGGATGGTGCTGATGTGGATGACCTCTTCAGACTGGTCTCTCTCCTGATGACGCGCTCCATGTGTCGTGCTGCAGCAAGGACGTCCGGGTAAGATGTAGGCGCAACGGATCCAATCAGTTTCTGTAACTCGAAGTTGAGTCCATCGAAAAACTTCTCGGCCTTCTCTTCTTCTGTTGGGATCAATGTTGGGGCGAAGCGACTTAGACGAATGAACTCGGCGTTGTATTCTTCTACTGTCATGTTGTCTTGAGTGAGGCGATTGAACTTGTCCCGAAGTTCTGATCGAATGATGGCTGGAATGTACATCTCCTGAAAGAGTCTGGAAAACTCTTCCCAAGTGACTCGGTCTGGTCCGAGCCGGGTCTCTTCAGATAGCCACCAGTGATGAGCATTGTCCGTCAATTGTATTCTGACTGCAGTCATCCAACGTTCTCGTGGAATCTCAGCTGCTTCTAATTGATGTTGAGTGTTGGTGAGCCATTCATGAACTTCTGTGGGCTCTTCTTTTCCTGAGAAAGAACGAGGCTTCAGCTGGCAAAAATCGACGATAGAACCCGTCGTTGGCCGTCGTGCTGGTAAATCTGCCTGCTCTAGTGCGATTACTAGGCTGCTCCTCAAGTTCTCTGCCTCATGACGCAGAGCCTCTTGTTGAATTTGTTGTTGAGCTTGCATCATTGCGTAGATCATTTGGAACATCTGTTGTCCGTCCATTGCCTGCCCTTGTTATAATATGGGCATTTGTGGAGTAAATTGCGTCGATGGTGGTATGTCATTTTGCTGGATTCTCGTGGCATGCTGACTTGCTTGTTGAGCTGATTGTCCTTCATCAACTGGTGTCACTTCATCTTCGTTGGTTACCACAGCATCTCGTGGTGATATTGTAAGAGTCTCGTCGTTGCTTGTGAATCCATAACTCTGCAACCAAAATAAACAATAAGAGGCGTACATGAATCAAGGCAGGATGCAATTCAAGAAATTATTTCGAATCCGATACGGATATCAAAAACGTTTCAAGCAAGTGGATGAGATCCTCAAAACTTCTCCTATTCTTATTGCAGGCCTGTTCGGTCCCTAAGTTGAAACCGAACAATTTAGTCGGAGACCTGCATAGGCCACCACAAAAACCATGTCACGCCCCAGTCCCAAAATATCGAGAGACTGGACATGTGGCAATGGCCAGCAGCACACACCGATGGACTAACCCAATTTAATGGATTCATCGGGGTATACTTAAGCTGTAATACAACAATAGTCAGGGGTCTAAATCTACTAATCTCATCCACAGAAAATGAATATATTAATAGCAACAAAAGGAATTAAAAAATATCATCATCAAGTCACAAATACATAAATCGGGGAACAAGCCCGATACAAGTCTGATACAACTGTCAAGATACAAAGACAAAGATATCAACAAAAGTACTGAGTATGGAAACAGGATATACTCAGAAAATACCGTAGAAGTCACTCGACTGCTAGATCTGGTACTGCTCCAGTATTTGCTCCTATTCCTGCTTCTGCTCCTGTACTGTGTACCACGGTGTCGATCTCGTCTGCTAGTCCTGGGGACATAATCCGGATCCAGGTCCTCAGGGGACATAGCAAGGTACAAGAAAGCTCATGCCAAAATAAATACAGTGCAACAGATAATAAATAGGGTAAACTATATAACCATCTAAGTGATATGCAAGATAAGAGCAGCACTAGAATTCAGGCTGAAACCACTACAAGCTCTGTGTCGGGGAGCCGATAGCAGTGATATCATGTGGTTGTCTAGCTCGTAGTGAGACTAAGACGCCGGCATAATATATATATATAATCAACATGTAGCCTGTGTGACTCTACCCACCCAATGTAATCATGCATCTCATGTCCACGACGTCTCATGTCCATGCCACGCAGGATCATAACTAATGCATCCAGTCATATAATATCTAAGCAAAGGAATAAGTCATAAAAACTGTATCCTATACAGAATCACCATGAATATCTCAGGACGATTCTGTATCATGAATAGTGTCAGGTGTCCTGGATAAAACGTACTTGATAATGCAAGTACGAGAATGCAAAGGGTCACGATATTCATGTCGATGTGACTTTACACAACCCCGCGTACGGGGTTGGCACCCGACTATAATCGGATGCTAAGTAAGTCACACGGTCCTAGGTTTAAGCATGTACAACAAGTATATATGTCAAGGAAATAAATAGCAAAAACTGCAGAGATTGGCAAGGTACACTTGCCTGGGGTTCTGGCTCCAATTGTAGCTCTGACTTCAGCAGGAATTGCAGGGACTGCTTCTGTTGCTGAAACAAATATCACCATCAGATCCAGAAAATATTAATCAGCTAGAAATGCCTGTCCTTGAGTCCAATTTGGACACAGGGGCAAAAATGATATTTTCAGGTCAAGGCGGGGTCCACATGTGGGTCGCTTTGCACCGAAAAATGCGTCAGGGTCAAAGGTCTCCAAATTCGTCCAACTTAGTGTCAACAGGTCAGGAACGATGATACGAACCCAACGGAACTTTCAGAATTGGATTCCGATGAGCCGATCACAAAATCGCCCGTCAAGTAGAGCCTGTGGGGCCTACGACACGCGATTTTGTCAACGTTCTCAGAATCGAACCAAACTTGGTTCACAGGACCAGCGTATTGCTACGAGTCCGATGGCGCAAGTTTCATCTCGATCCGACGTGTGTACACTAAGTTACAGCGAGAACCAGAAAGGACGGATACGGGACGGTGTCCGCGGATACGCATTGATTTCAGTGTGCACGCACATCCGAATCAGCTTCTGCGAAATTCTGCACGTCCGTATCAACGACGCGCACGTATCGGTGAAGACTGCACGCGACCAAGTCGTCCCATTTGGCGGGGCGTACTCAGTTCCAGGGTGAAACAGGGCGTTGGTTTTCCTATTTTTGGATCGCGGTTCACGATCACCACAGGACGCGATGCACCGAGCGGGTTGCACGGACACCGAGGGGGTCACACAATCTATGCGACACAACAAACGGAATCGAAAACAGAGCTACGAGGAGAAAGATATGAGTACCTGAACAGGGCTCCGAAAATAGGGTTTTTTTGTGTCCGACACGACCCAAGGACACTGTGACCTGTGTCAGGGCCGTGTCCGCCCTAGGGTTTAGGTTCTGACGGCCGAAGACTTGCCGGAGGGGCTCGTCGGAGTTGGGGCACGACTGAGGGCTCGCCGGAGAAGCTCGCTGGCAAAGGCGACTCGGCGGAGGCGGCTCGGGCTGCTGCCGCAGTTGCTATTGCTCTTGCTGGACGGGGGAGGCGCGGCGAGGGCGGCGGAGGTCGTCGGGTTCAGGTGGAGTAGGCGGCTGCGAGGGCGGCGGAGGTCATCGGGTTCAGGTGGAGTAGGCGGCTGCGAGGGCGGTGGCTGGGCCAGGAGAGGGTGGTTGCGCTGGGAGATCCGGCGGAGGAGAGGGGTCGACCGGCGGAGGGTTAGGGTTTATATAGGCGGGGGAAAGAAGGCGGATGGCCGGATGTTAGCGGCGGTTGCAGGAGAAAGAAACCGAAGCGACGATGGTTAGGCGGAGATGGAGCGACTGGGGAAGATGAAACGGCAGCCGGCGGAGAGCGGCGAAGCCGAAGCGCCACGGTCGTGGATACGGGGGTTAGGGGTGCACTGTTCACCCGGGTCGGGTCGGGTTCGGGTTCGGTCGGGCGGACCCGACCCGATCCGCTAAGGAGCGGTAGGCCCGGTCGGTTCAGCTGGACCGGGTTCAGGCCGGTTCAGTCCGGTTTGAACCCGGTTCAGCCCGGTTTATTTTGGGTTTAAAATTGTTTTAATTTAAAAATAGTTTTTAGGACTTTAAAAATACTTCCAGGGTCCAATAAATTCCCAGAAAATTATCCTATGTCTAGTTTTTCATTTTACACCATAAAATATTATTTTCATAATATTTTAATATTATTTATTATTATTTAAAATCATTTAATAATTAAAATACCTGAATTTAATTACAAAAAAATTCCAAAAAATTCCAGAAAATTGTGAAAAATCCAATTTTAAAAATTCTTGAAAATCAGGGGGTTTACAATCTACCTCCCTTAAGAGGATAGTGTTCTCGCAATCAAAGAATAACCGGTCAACAGAGATGACACGGTTGCAAACATTGTTCGAAGCACATCAAAATCAAGGAGAATCAAGGTTGAGAGTAACACCTAGGAAAAATTATTTTCCTAAGCATTAAAAGTTATGAAATTTCCCGAATGTAGGAGATCTAGAAAATTACAGTTTTAGAAAACCAGTTTTATCCTTTAAAAACTTATCAGGTTATCATTTATAAACATTCTAAGTTATTGGCAAGTTCAAAAATTACTTAGATTAACACTAGGTTATCAATTATTAACAATTTAAAACTGTCAGGTTAAGTCTAGGGTCACGAACCAGCAGACACGAACTAAGGCGATACTAGAAACGAAAACTAGAAAAACTTACGCGCATTAGCTTCTCCACGATTCTGCGCGTTCTCCAAAGTCATCGTCAGGGCTTGTCCGCGTCCTTGCCGTCGATTCCTCTGCTGCTGCTGAGCCTGCTGGAAGAGCAGTGCCTGGGGTATCAAAGTTGGTCTCGGCTGATATCCTCCTGGAGCTGGTGGTAGGACTTCTTGAACTTCCGTTCGTAGTGCTCCCAACGCTGGATAGGTTGGCCTCGGTACTGGTAACGCTTGTTGGTTTACCGTTGATGCTACTTCTATACGCTCAGGACATTCCTTCACTAAATGCTGACTGGATCCGCAAACTAAACATAATCTCCTTTTCCGTCTGTACTCGATCTCTTTATGGCCTCGCTTGCGATAATATGGACAGACAGGTATTGCCTGTGGAGATGCTTCTGGTGGCTGGTGACTGTGAAGTCTTTTTGCAACTTCTTGTGGTACTCCGGATGGTGCTGATGTGGATGACCTCTTCAGACTGGTCTCTCTCCTGATGACGCGCTCCATGTGTCGTGCTGCAGCAAGGACGTCCGGGTAAGATGTAGGCGCAACGGATCCAATCAGTTTCTATAACTCGAAGTTGAGTCCATCGAAAAACTTCTCGGCCTTCTCTTCTTCTGTTGGGATCAATGTTGGGGCGAAGCGACTTAGACGAATGAACTCGGCGTTGTATTCTTCTACTGTCATGTTGTCTTGAGTGAGGCGATTGAACTTGTCCTGAAGTTCTGATCGAAAGATGGCTGGAATGTACATCTCCTGAAAGAGTCTGGAAAACTCTTCCCAAGTGACTC
The DNA here is from genome assembly GCA_036927795.1 of Iris macrosiphon. Lineage (NCBI taxonomy): Eukaryota > Viridiplantae > Streptophyta > Magnoliopsida > Asparagales > Iridaceae > Iris > Iris macrosiphon. The sequence continues at coordinate 340,585,336 of JAYESA010000004.1, forward strand.
GGTCTGGTCCGAGCCGGGTCTCTTCAGATAGCCACCAGTGATGAGCATTGTCCGTCAATTGCATTCTGACTGCAGTCATCCAACGTTCTCGTGGAATCTCAGCTGCTTCTAATTGATGTTGAGTGTTGGTGAGCCATTCATGAACTTCTGTGGGCTCTTCTTTTCCTGAGAAAGAACGAGGCTTCAGCTGGCAAAAATCGACGATAGAACCCGTCATTGGCCGTCGTGCTGGTAAATCTGCCTGCTCTAGTGCGATTACTAGGCTGCTCCTCAAGTTCTCTGCCTCATGACGCAGAGCCTCTTGTTGAATTTGTTGTTGAGCTTGCATCATTGCGTAGATCATTTGGAACATCTGTTGTCCGTCCATTGCCTGCCCTTGTTATAATATGGGCATTTGTGGAGTAAATTGCGTCGATGGTGGTATGTCATTTTGCTGGATTCTCGTGGCATGCTGACTTGCTTGTTGAGCTGATTGTCCTTCATCAACTGGTGTCACTTCATCTTCGTTGGTTACCACAGCATCTCGTGGTGATATTGTAAGAGTCTCGTCGTTGCTTGTGAATCCATAACTCTGCAACCAAAATAAACAATAAGAGGCGTACATGAATCAAGGCAGGATACAATTCAAGAAATTGTTTCGAATCCGATACGGATATCAAAAACGTTTCAAGCAAGTGGATGAGATCCTCAAAACTTCTCCTATTCTTATTGCAGGCCTGTTCGGTCCCTAAGTTGAAACCGAACAATTTAGTCGGAGACCTGCATAGGCCACCACAAAAACCATGTCACGCCCCAGTCCCAAAATATCGAGGGACTGGACATGTGGCAATGGCCAGCAGCACACACCGATGGACTAACCCAATTTAATGGATTCATCGGGGTATACTTAAGCTGTAATACAACAATAGTCAGGGGTCTAAATCTACTAATCTCATCCACAGAAAATGAATATATCAATAGCAACAAAAGGAATTAAAAAATATCATCATCAAGTCACAAATACATAAATCGGGGAACAAGCCCGATACAAGTCTGATACAACTGTCAAGATACAAAGACAAAGATATCAACAAAAGTACTGAGTATGGAAACAGGATATACTCAGAAAATACCGTAGAAGTCACTCGACTGCTGGATCTGGTACTGCTCCAGTATTTGCTCCTATTCCTGCTTCTGCTCCTGTACTGTGTACCACGGTGTCGATCTCGTCTGCTAGTCCTGGGGACATAATCCGGATCCAGGTCCTCAGGGGACATAGCAAGGTACAAGAAAGCTCATGCCAAAATAAATACAGTGCAACAGATAATAAATAGGGTAAACTATATAACCATCTAAGTGATATGCAAGATAAGAGCAGCACTAGAATTCAGGCTGAAACCACTACAAGCTCTGTGTCGGGGAGCCGGTAGCAGTGATATCATGTGGTTGTCTAGCTCGTAGTGAGACTAAGACGCCGGCATAATATATATATATAATCAACATGTAGCCTGTGTGACTCTACCCACCCAATGTAATCATGCATCTCATGTCCACGACGTCTCATGTCCATGCCACGCAGGATCGTAACTAATGCATCCAGTCATATAATATCTAAGCAAAGGAATAAGTCATAAAAACTGTATCCTATACAGAATCACCATGAATATCTCAGGACGATTCTGTATCATGAATAGTGTCAGGTGTCCTGGATAAAACGTACTTGATAATGCAAGTACGAGAATGCAAAGGGTCACGATATCCATGTCGATGTGACTTTACACAACCCCGCGTACGGGGTTGGCACCCGACTATAATCGGATGCTAAGTAAGTCACACGGTCCTAGGTTTAAGCATGTACAACAAGTATATATGTCAAGGAAATAAATAGCAAAAACTGCAGAGATTGGCAAGGTACACTTGCCTGGGGTTCTGGCTCCAATTGTAGCTCTGACTTCAGCAGGAATTGCAGGGACTGCTTCTGTTGCTGAAACAAATATCACCATCAGATCCAGAAAATATTAATCAGCTAGAAATGCCTGTCCTTGAGTCCAATTTGGACACAGGGGCAAAAATGATATTTTCAGGTCAAGGCGGGGTCCACATGTGGGTCGCTTTGCACCGAAAAATGCATCAGGGTCAAAGGTCTCCAAATTTGTCCAACTTAGTGTCAACAGGTCAGGAACGATGATACGAACCCAACGGAACTTTCAGAATTGGATTCCGATGAGCCGATCACAAAATCGCCCGTCAAGTAGAGCCTGTGGGGCCTACGACACGCGATTTTGTCAACGTTCTCAGAATCGAACCAAACTTGGTTCACAGGACCAGCGTATTGCTACGAGTCCGATGGTGCAAGTTTCATCTCGATCCGACGTGTGTACACTAAGTTACAGCGAGAACCAGAAAGGACGGATACGGGACGGTGTCCGCGGATACGCATTGATTTCAGTGTGCACGCACATCCGAATCAGCTTCTGCGAAATTCTGCACGTCCGTATCAATGACGCGCACGTATCGGTGAAGACTGCACGCGACCAAGTCATCCCGTTTGGCGGGGCGTACTCAGTTCCAGTGTGAAACAGGGCGTTGGTTTTCCTATTTTTGGATCGCGGTTCACGATCACCACAGGACACGATGCACCGAGCGGGTTGCACGGACACCGAGGGGGTCACACAATCTACGCGACACAACAAACGGAATCGAAAACAGAGCTACGAGGAGAAAGATATGAGTACCTGAACAGGGCTCCGGAAACTAGGTTTTTTTTTGTGTCCGACACGACCCAAGGACACTGTGCCCTGTGTCAGGGCCGTGTCCGCCCTAGGATTTAGGTTCTGACGGCCGGAGACTTTCCGGAGGGGCTCGCCGAAGCTGGGGCACGACTGAGGGCTCGCCGGAGAAGCTCGCTGGCAAAGGCGACTCGGCGGAGGCGGCTCGGGTTGCTGCCGCAGTTGCTGTTGCTCTTGCTGGACGGGGGAGGCGCGGCGAGGGCGGCCGAGGTCGTTGGGTTCAGGTGGAGTAGGCGGCTGCGAGGGCGGTGGCTGGGCCAGGAGAGGGTGGTTGCGCTGGGAGATCCGGCGGAGGAGAGGGGTCGACCGGCGGAGGGTTAGGGTTTATATAGGCGGAGGAAAGAAGGCGGATGGCCGGCTGTTAGCGGAGGTTGCGGGGGAGAGAAACCGGAGCGGCGATGGTTAGGCGGAGATGGAGCGGCTGGGGAAGATGAAACGGCGGCCGGCAGAGAGCGGCGAAGCCGAAGCGCCACGGTCGTGGATACGGGGGTTAGGGGTGCACTGTTCACCCGGGTCGGGTCGGGTTCAGGTTTGGTCGGGCGGACCCGACCCGATCCGCTAAGGAGCGGTTGGCCCGGTCAGTTCAGCTGGACCGGGTTCAGGCCGGTTCAGTCCGGTTTGAACCCGGTTCAGCCAGATTTATTTTGGGTTTAAAATTGTTTTAATTTAAAAATAGTTTTTAGGACTTTAAAAATACTTCCAGGGTCCAATAAATTCCCAGAAAATTACCCTATGTCTAGTTTTTCATTTTATACCATAAAATATTATTTTCATAATATTTTAATAATATTTATTATCATTTAAAAATTATTTAATAATTAAAACACCTGAATTTAATTACAGAAAAATTCCAGAAAATTATGAAAAATCTAATTTTAAAAATTCTTAAAAATCAGGGGGTTTACAATCTACCCTCCATAAGAGGATTGTGTCCTCGCAATCAAAGAATAACCGGTCAACAGAGATAACACGGTTGCAAACATTGTTCGAAGCACATCAAAATCAAGGAAAATCAAGGTTGAGAGTAACACCTAGAAAAAATTATTTTCCTAAGCATTAAAAGTTATAAAATTTCCCGAATGTAGGAAATCTAGAAAATTACAGTTTTAGAAAACCAGTTTTATCCTTTAAAAACTTATCAGGTTATCATTTATAAATATTCTAAGTTATTGGCAAGTTCAAAAATTACTTAGATTAACACTAGGTTATCAATTATTAACAATTTAAAACTGTCAGGTTAAGTCTAGGGTCACGAACCAGCAGGCACGAACTAAGGCAATACTAGAAACGAAAACTAGAAAAACTTACGCGCATTAGCTACTCCACGATTCTGCGCGTTCTCCAAAGTCATCGTCAGGGCTTGTCCGTCCTTGCCGTCGATTCCTCTGCTGCTGCTGAGCCTGCTGGAAGAGCAGTGCCTGGGGTATCAAAGGTGGTCTCGGCTGATATCCTCCTGGAGCTGGTGGTAGGACTTCTTGAACTTCCGTTCGTGGTGTTCCCAACGCTGGATAGGTTGGCCTCGGTACTGGTAACGCTTGTTGGTTTACCGTTGATGCTACTTCTCTACGCTCAAGACATTTCTTCACTAAATGCTGACTGGATCCGCAAACTAAACATAATCTCCTTTTCCTTCTGCACTCGATCTCTTTATGGCCTCGCTTGCGACAATATGGACAGACAGGTATTGCCTGTGGAGATGCTTCTGGTGGCTGGTGACTGTGAAGTCTTTTTGCAACTTCTTGTGGTACTCCGGATGGTGCTGATATGGATGACCTCTTCAAACTGGTCTCTCTCCTGATGATGCGCTCCATACGTCGTGCTGCAGCAAGGACGTCCGGGTAAGATGTAGGCGCAACGGATCCAATCAGTTTCTGTAACTCGAAGTTGAGTCCATCGAAAAACTTCTCGGCCTTCTCTTCTTCTGTTGGGATCAATGTTGGGGCAAAGCGACTTAGACGAATGAACTCGGCGTTGTATTCTTCTACTGTCATGTTGTCTTGAGTGAGGCGATTGAACTTGTCCCGAAGTTCTGATCGAACGATGGCTGGAATGTACATCTCCTGAAAGAGTCTGGAAAACTCTTCCCAAGTGACTCGGTCTGGTCCGAGCTGAGTCTCTTCAGATAGCCACCAGTGATGAGCATTGTCCGTCAATTGCATTCTGACTGCAGTCATCCAACGTTCTCGTGTAATCTCAGCTGCTTCTAATTGATGTTGAGTGTTGGTGAGCCATTCATGAACTTCTGTGGGCTCTTCTTTTCCTGAGAAAGTATGAGGCTTCAGCTGGCAAAAATCGGCGATAGAACCCGTCGTTGGCCGTCGTGCTGGTAAATCTGCCTGCTCTAGTGCGATTACTAGGCTGCTCCTCAAGTTCTCTGCCTCATGACGCAGAGCCTCTTGTTGAATTTGTTGTTGAGCTTGCATCATTGCGTAGATCATTTGGAACATCTATTGTCCGTCCATTGCCTGCCCTTGTTATAATATGGGCATTTGTGGAGTAAATTGCGTCGATGGTGGTATGTCATTTTGCTGGATTCTCGTGGCATGCTGACTTGCTTGTTGAGCTGATTATCCTTCATCAACTGGTGTCACTTCATCTTCGTTGGTTACCACAGCATCTCGTGGTAATATTGTAGGAGTCTCGTCGTTTGCTTGTGAATCCATAACTCTGCAACCAAAATAAACAATAAGAGGCGTACAGGAATCAATGCAGGATGCAATTCAAGAAATTGTTTCGAATCCGATACGGATATCAAAAACGTTTCAAGCAAGTGGATGAGATCCTTAAAATTATTTCAAATCTCGTCTTCAGGATGCATCTTGATCTGATTGTATCCTGAGAATCCGTCCATGAAAGACATGCGTTCAAAACTGCAGGTGTTGTCGATCATGATGTCCGTGATGGGAAGAGGAAACTCGTCCTTGGGGCAGACTGCATTCAGATCTTGGTACAGACCTCCTCTACCATTCCTGTGGACTCTCCGATCTCTCCGGCCAATGAGGTTGTAGCATTGCTCCCTCCGTGCCCCGCACGTAAAATTCAGTCTCCCGCTACGCGCGGTACAGACGAAACTTCGGGCAAAGTCTTAGCGCTAACCCAGAAGTGTCCTCCATGCCCCGACGTAAAATTCAGTCTCCCGCTACGTGCGGTACAGACGAAACTTCGGGCAAAGCCTCAGCGCTAACCCAGAAGTATCCACTGCGCTCTACGCGTAGAAACCAGTCTCCCGCTACGCGCGGTACAGACAAAACCTTGGGCAAAGCCTCAGCGCTAACCCAGAAGTATCCACTACGCTCTACGCGTAGAAACCAGTCTCCCGCTACACGCGGTACAGACAAAACTTCTGATGATGCCTCAGCGCCAAATCGAAAGTACAAATCATGCTCCGTGCGCAAGACAACATCTGACCTCTACGGGGAACCAGATGAGCACTGCGATTTCCGCAAGAAAAAGCAAGCAGCAGAGTACTCAACTTTTCGGCCTTTACGCCAGCGAGAGAACAATCTGCCTACCCTCCGGATTACGCGAGAAGCCGATGGCCGACTGAGGACCTCTTCAGCTTTACGCCAGTCTGAGCAAATCTCCAAATTACGCCAGGCGAAGTCGCACGGCATAAAGCAAGCTCAGGTTGCGGAAAGACACCCTCCCCGGGGATTATCCGCTACCCAGATGGCCAACCTGTTGTACACAGGTAGCACAGGAAAAACCATGGTACCCAATCTCTGCATGCCCACTGATGGGAACAGAAGGAACAAGCCGTCGTCTTCTTCTTCAACTCCTCCTAACCTACGGGATTATCTGATCCAGAAATGCAAAGACAAGAGTCATAAACAGACTTCAACTCCCCTAACGGTCAAACGCGGGGAGATCTTATGGGAAGATACATCAACGTCTAATGTCGTCATGACAGGTAGACCACACGAAGATTCCATCTTTATTATTCCACCAACCCGCGACGATCAACATCCGATAATCTTCGGTCGCAGGCGGAATACCCCGATTATACAGGAAGAATTTCGCGAGTCTGAAACTGGCAGGATACAAACCCACAAATATAGCCCGCAAGCATTAAATATTATGCAAAGCATGGGTTATGATTTGAAGCTGAAGCAAGGCCTCAACTATGAAAAAGGTAGACGAATGCCGGTGCGTGGTAATTCTCACCATCAACAAGCTCGTTTCGGGTTGAGATATACTACATCTCTTACGAGACCCAAAACTTCAAAATCTAATCCTGTACAACCAGAGGCAGCTCCTGCTAAATTAGTTTCTGTGGCCAGAGGCCATGGCATGTCTGGGGGTAACTTACCTCGACAGAACAAGGCGGCATCCAAGGCCGGGGGGAGAATTTTCTCAAAATTCGAAGATGATGCAACAACGACAATCTTTCCGAAAAACTGTAAAACTCAGGCACCAGGAGCCCTACGACCAAAAGGGACTTTCTCCTTCAATGAAGACGACATCATTGAAATCTTCGATGTGTTGATGAAAGAGCGCAAGCTTCAGCTACCCAACATCAGACATCCTGAGAGGGCTGGCAAAGTGGATGACCCAGATTATTGTCTCTTCCATCGGTACACTCATCACCCCACAAGGACGTGCTATGTGCTAAAAAAGAAAATTCAGGAGTTGATCGAGGCCAAGATCATCACTTTGAATCTGTAAACAAGGGGACGGTCCTTACCAATTGGATTTTTATTCTTTTTTACGTAACAATTTCCTCTCTTCAAAGATGTACCTGAGGAAGAGTCCCAAAAAAAAGTCTCTCCAGTGGATTCTTCAGGACTATCCTCACTCAAGAAAAACACTCCACAGTGAATTGTCCAGACATAAGCTTATGTTCATCATCCAAGCATTTTATTTCTTAACCCAAAAGTTTGTCATGTTCATATTACCTCTGAACAAACTCTCCGAGTTTTTGGATATCGATTATCACATCGGTTGTCATCTCAACTTAGCGCCCGTACTTAACTCTAAGTACGCCAGTGGTGTTAAGTCCACAAAAACTGTCATGTCTATACCACCTCTGAGCAGACGTGTACCTCCATCTCCAAAGGAGTCACGATCAAAAGTTTGTCATGTTCATATTACCTCCGAATAAACTTTCGGCTATCCACCATCTTCTGATGTAGGTTGCCATCTACACTTAACACCCGTACTTAGTCATAAGTACGCCAGCAGTGTTAAGTCCACAAAAACTGCCATGTCTATACCACCTCTGAGCAGACGTGTACCTCCATCTCCAAAGGAGTCACGATCAAAAGTTTGTCATGTTCATATTACCTCTGAATAAACTTTCAGCTATCCACCATCTTCTGATGTAGGTTGCCATCTACACTTAACACCCGTACTTAGTCATAAGTACGCCAGCAGTGTTAAGTCCACAAAAACTGCCATGTCCATACCACCTCTGAGCAGACGTGTACCTCCATCTCCAAAGGAGTCACGATCAAAAGTTTGTCATGTTTATATTACCTCTGAATAAACTTTCGGCTATCCACCATCTTCTGATGTACGTTGCCATCTACACTTAACATCCGTACTTAGTCATAAGTACGCCAGCAGTGTTAAGTCCACAAAAACTGCCATGTCCATACCACCTCTGAGCAGACGTGTACCTCCATCTCCAAAGGAGTCACGATCAAAAGTTTGTCATGTTCATATTACCTCTGAATAAACTTTCGGCTATCCACCATCTTCTGATGTAGGTTGCCATCTACACTTAACACCCGCACTTAGTCATAAGTACGCCAACAGTGTTAAGTCCACAAAAACTGCCATGTCCATATTACCTCTGAGCAGACATGAGCCTCCACCCTTGGTCATCAACCTTCGGCGCAACAAGCAGCCGACTGATGTAAATGCAACAAGGAACGGAGTTCCAGATGACAATAAACATCCCCTTTTCCAGTATATTGACGCTCAAATTCCAGATCAGGAATTCACTCCCCGTGACGAGGTAGAACCCATAGCACAAAAATTCTTGGAAGTTATGAACTCCTACCGTCCGTATGTCTGGGAAGTAGCATCATCATCCAACGTCGTCACAACGTATGGACCACATGAGGATTCTATCTTCATTGTCCCGCCTACCTGCAACAGCCAGCGTTCAATAGTCTTCGACCGCATGCACAATCAACCGGTTATCCAGGAAGATTCTTTCAATGACGATGCTGGAAAAATGCAAGTTCACCGATATAGGCCGCAAGCGTTGAGGATCATGCAAAACATGGGCTACGACTTGGAGCAGAAGCCATGCCTCAACTACGGAAGAGGCAGACGAACGCCGCTGCGCGGCGACCCCTACTATCAACGAACTCATTTTGGGTTGGGGTATGCCACCTCCTCTAAGTCGGACGAGGATATCTTTTTCTCTTCTTAGAACGGCTCGTCGCCCTCTGACTCACCTGATGCTCTCGAACAAACATTATCAGTGAATATGGTAGTGGCAGATCCCTTTGAAGCAGACGAACAAGAATCTGAACTATTTGAGAATGACTCTTGGGCCCAACAAATGGATACGCAGTGGGAATTCCGCTTCGAACAAAGGGAACCTTCTACCAAAGATGAAGTTATCCAGGTTGATATTGGGGGTGAACTTTCGCCAAAGCCGATATTTATCAGTAACAATCTTTCCCCAGCTGAAAGGGAAGAAGTTATCCAGCTGATAAAAGAGTATATCGACGTCTTTGCATGGGACTATGAGGACATGTCGGGCCTTGACCCAAAGGTGGCTATTCACAAACTCAACATATTGACCGATTCAAAGCCTGTAAAGCAGCACCAATGCCGGTTCCGCCCGGATATGATGGACGCCATCGAAGCTGAAGTCAAGAAGTTGATAGCCTGCAGTTTCATCCGGAAAGAACAACATCCCGACTGGGTCGCCAACGTTGTCCAATCATAAGAAAAATGGGAAAATACGCATCTGCATCGATTACCGAGATCTGAATGCAGCCTGCCCCAAGGACGAGTTCCCTCTTCCCATCACGGATATCATGATCGACAACACCTGCGGTTTTGAATGCATGTCTTTCATGGACGGATTCTCAGGATACAATCAGATCAAGATGCATCCTGAAGACGAGAAGCACACTGCCTTCCAAACCCCGTTGGGAGTATATTGCTATATGGTCATGCCCTTCGGATTGAAGAACGTCGGAGCTACATACCAACGGGCTATGAGTAACATATTCCATGAGCATTTACGCAAAACAGTAGAATATTACGTGGACGACATAGCCATCAAGAGCCGCCTCAAAGATGATCACATTCAAGACTTGAGGACGGTATTCGAGTTAATGCGCCAACATCAACTCAAGATGAACCCTACGAAGTCCTTTCTGGGTGTATCTAGTGGCAAATTCCTGGGATTCGTCATCACCGCCAAAAGCATCCAAGTGGACCCTGACAAAGTCCAGGCCATCGTAGAAATGCGACCGCCCCGCAATCTGAAGAAACTCAGGGGATTTCAAGGCCGTCTGGCTTATATCCGGAGGTTCATATCCAACCTCTCGGGGAGATGTCAGCCCTTTTCTCATCTCATGAAAAAAGTTGTATCCTTCATATGGGACAAAACCTGTCAGCAAGCGTTCAGAGATATCAAACGCTACCTCACCAGTCCGCCAGTTCTGGTGCCTCCCGTCATGGGAAGACCATTCTTGCTGTACGTTCGAGCGATGGATCATTCGCTAGGAGCTCTTCTCGCACAGAAGAACGATATAGGTCATGAACAGGCTATCTACTACCTCAGCAGGATGATGGTGAGAGCCGAACATCGGTACAACCCAGTGGAGAAAGAATGCTTGGCTCTGAAGTTCGCTATCCAAAAGATGCAGCACTATATCACCGGCCAGACTATTCATATCATCTCCAGGATTAACCATCTTTGAGTACTGATGAGCAAGCCAAGTGCTCTTAATTCTCGACTCACGACTTGGGCGATGCTGTTAACACCATATGACATGGTATACGTCCCGCAGAAGTCCATCAAAGGCAAAGCGCTGGCCGACTTCCTAGCTGCTCATCCGATCCCGGAGACCTCCAAACTATACGAGGACATCCCTGATGAAGTTGCAGAATGTAATTCCGTAATAGAAAGTGACACATGGCAACTATTCTTTGATGGAGCCTCCAGAACTGGTCCTAGGGGAAATGTGGTTTCAGGAGTAGGAATAGTCCTGGTCACTCCTGATAAATTCGTCATCTACCGAGCATATTCTCTTAGCGAGCCATGCTCCAACAATGTGGCAGAGTATAACGCTCTGCTAATCGGGCTCCAAGTTGCTAAAGAGCTGGGGGTCGAGTCCCTGGAAGCTTTCGGCGATTCTCTGCTCATCGTCAATCAAGTCAGGGGAATATATGAAGTCCGGAATCCAGACCTCATCCCCTATCACCAAGAAACGGTCGAGATAGCCATGATATTCAAAGGGTTCTTCCTAGAGCATGTACCTAGATCTCAGAATCTGGAAGCTGATGCCCTAGCCAGTCTAGCTGCGAATTTAGCCACTCCTATAAAAAGGCAGGATTCGGTAATCCTTCTTAACAGAGATTTATTCTGTGTGAAGAACAACCTTCACATAGAATGCAGCTGCACTGTGAACACGGATCCCCCTAGAAGAGACTGGAGAAGTCCCTTCATAGATTTTGTGGCATACGGAATCTTGCCGGAGGACCCCAAAGAAGCAGTATCCGTCAAAAGACGATTATTACGCTTCTACTTCGATGCATCTTCACAATGCCTATATCGCCGGACCTACGACGGACTGCTATTGAGATGTCTCTCTAACGACGAAGCACAGCAGATTATCCGGAAAGCTCACAACGGCGTGTGCGGAGCGCATCGACCCGGTCCTAAGCTACAGGATCGTATCAGGAGAATGGGCTATTACTGGCCCACCATGATCGCAGACGCGATCAATTATGCAAGACAATGCAGAGCCTGTCAGGTTCATGCAGACTTCATACATCAACCGTCTGAATATCTACATCCTACGGTTGTATCCTGGCCTTTCGAAGCATGGGGTATGGATATCATTGGTCCTATTCACCCGTCTTCTTCCAGAGGTCACCGGTTCATATTGGCCATCACGGATTACTTCTCCAAATAGGCAGAGGCGATCCCTCTTGCTGAGGTAAAGGCGTCTAATATAATCAGCTTCATCAAGCATCATGTCATTTATCGCTTCGGGGTACCCCGGAGGATAATTCACGACAATGGGCCTCAGTTTATCAGCCAAGTATTTTACCAATTTTGCGATAAAAATCGGATACATAATATTGCCTCTACGGCATATTATCCAGCTGCTAATGGTTTGGCGGAAGCATTCAACAAAATTATTATCAAACTCTTGAAGAAGTTTATCTCTTCAAACAAAAGAGATTGGAATGAGAAGCTGGGCGAATGTCTCTGGGCATACCGCACAACGGTACGAACATCGACAGGTTGTACCCCATTTTTACTGGTCTACGGGAGCGAAGCAGTTCTTCCCATTGAAATCCAGATCCCGTCACTCAGGATAGCCGTGACTGAGGCTCAGCACAAGCCGACAGTCTAAAACTGTGTTCACGTTCCAGGAAGAGTCCTTGTAGTTCAGCAAGAAACTACCCCCCGTGCTACTACCAGGGCCGGGAGACATCACCCGGGGGTTGTGGAGAATTAACCATCCCATCAAGTACAGGTATCGTAACTCTACCCGGGAAAAGCTATCACGCCGAGCTTCATCGACGAGCAGTCCATCAGTCATGGCTCTCAGGCCAGCCTGTATACGGCACACCATGGCAGGGAGCAAGCCCAGTCTTGCCCCGAACACCAGACGTACGGCAGGCCACAGGATGTTCCGGTGAATGCGGTCCGCAGATGCAATACCGGGCACCACTACTCGACGCAGCCATATGGAGAGAAAACCAGCCAGCCGGGCTTCCTTAGACAGAGGCCTGCGGCAGTGCCTCAAGTAACTGTAGGCCTTAGTGCCTTCAGGATACTTTCCTACCCCGTCATTGAGAATCTGATCTGGAGCCTTAGCATCCTCCATAAGGTCCTCGACGACCTGGGCACTGAGCATGCCCAAACAGTTCACAGGCTCATTCTTGCCCCCCGAGACTTTCTCCGACTTGGCGGCCCTGGCCCGGTGGAAGAAGAGGTAGGACGTCCACTTAGTGGTGTAAGCCAAATCAGAAGGCTCATCATAAAAAGCAGTGCATGCGAAGTAGTGGCACATCAGCTTCTGATATACTTCCACCACCCGAGGGTCCGAGTCCTCCAACTCCCGGTTGGTGGAAACATACTCTTCATATGGGGTATCCCCCATCGGCAGTCTCGAGATCACTGCCATCTCATGGAGGGCCAACCCCAACTCCCCCAGTGGAGTGGCGAAGGTCCCGGTGAGCGAAATATATCGCTCCATCAGTGCCAGAAACAGGTTAGGGTTGGGAGGCAACCCAACACTCATCGCACTCACAGCAGCATACAGTCCAATGACCTTCAGCTCTCTCCGAAAATGCTTCAAGGCCCAGTCAACTAGGCAAGCCCATCGGAGGTTTGTTGGGGTGATCCACCCATTGCACCGAGGATTCTCCTTGGGGTATACTCCCCCTCGTTCCATGAAGTTGTTGCAGAAAGTCGGTAATTGGACCGGCTGGATCACTGAACTGTCTTCACTCGGGACGCTGCCCGGGCACAGTCCCCTGAACACCGTCACAACGTCGGAAGGACGGCTGACAAACGACCCCTGGTCAGCTCCTTTCAAATTAAAGATCTTTCCCGGCTTGCCGGGAAGATCGGGAGTCAGCGTCCACGACATCCTCCTGGGATGTGTAGCATGGGAGAAAGTCGAGATGGGATAATCTCTCGGCATCGTGGGCAGATACAAGACCATACTCTCGGCGGAGAAAACCCAGGGTTCTCTTTTGGGCTTCATCTGGGACTGTTTGTCAATCATGTCCCCAAAAAGAAAAGCCGTCTTGATGTACTGGTCCCCGTCTATGTACGTCAGGGGCTCTCCGTTAATCATGTTCAGCAACGTCCGCTCGCCCTGAGCCGATATCAAGATATCCCTTCCTTCAGGATACTGGGGTCCGGAGATAGGAAATGTCACGTGGGACAGATCCTCCAGATAGTTTGAGTGCAGCATCCCGGCAGCGGAACCCATCACCTCGGCCAGTGGAGACTCATGCAAGTCAACTGCAAAAGTGCAAGGAAAACACGTCATTACAAATCTTGCAACATAAAAACCAAGAAACGACAGTCTGTGCTTTACGCCAAGACTGTACAAATTTGGTCATTTTTACGCCGAAAGTCACATCCAGAAGCGTAATTGGCGGTATACAGTCCGTGCTTTACGCCAGACTACCAAAATTCTAGTTATTACGTCGGAGGTCCCATCCACAAGCGTAAAAGCTAAAATTTTATAGTATACACCAAGTTTTCAGCAGTCAGAGCTTTTACGCTCAAAACTGCAAAAATATGGAGTTTTTACGCTGGCACATTAAAAATGTGGGCGTAAAAGATGAAAACGTCTCCGTGCGTCATCTTCCTCAAAGAGGCTATCAGCACAGAAGACGACCTAGCGCGGTCACGTTCAACGTGTGCGAAGGATTTTTCGTCGTTTCTTTATCATCCCAAAGGCTCTACCTCTAAGGCCGGGTGCGCTGCTCGTCGGCGGGATACTTCGCTCAGAAGAAAGTTCACCTTGCCCGACCGAAGACTCTCTCGCTGGGGCAAAAGAACGAGAAGAAGAACCTATACTCTTTTCCTTAGTGGAGGGGATTTGTTTCGGCGCCATTTCTGAAAACTCGGAGTGCTCGGAGAAAGAACGAGGGGAAAAACTCAAACAATCGAAGGCTCTCTTTCGCAGAAGACGGATAAAAAGTTTTTCTCTCAAAAGCTTAGGATATATATAGAGTTCGGGTCGACTCCTCGAATCCTCGGACGGGCTCCTCGAAACCCCAACCAAATCTCACAATTAATATTTGGTTATGATTGGGTACTACGTCAGCCCACTACTCTCAAAAAGCGGACAGTCAGCAAATTCAAAGAGTTTTTCGTGCAAAAGCAGGTCAGCGGTTCCTATGCTAAGGAGCTTTCTACGTTCGACAGTAACAGATCTACGGTTTTACGCTCGCAAGCTATAAGTCTATGGTTTTATGCCCGGATGCCTTTGTGCTCGGTAGCTTTTATGCTCGAGAGGCTACAAACCTATGACTTTTTGCTCAGCAGATACCAAATCGATGATCTCACGCTCGGTGGCATTTAGTTTACGCTCGGAGGCAACAGATCCACAACCTTACGCTCGAAAGATTTTTTTTTCACAGGCTACAAATCTACAGTTCTACGCTAAGAAGCTTTCTACGCTTGACAGCTACAGATCTACGATTTTACGCTCGCAAGCTATAAGTCTATGGTTTTACGTCCGTATACCTTTGTGCTCGGTAGCTTTTATGCTCGAGAGGCTACAAACCTACGACTTCACGCTCAGAAGCTACAAATCTACGATTTCACGCTCGGTGGCTTTCTACGCTCAATAGGCTACGAACTCAGGATTTTCAGCTCATCTACACTATGAATCTCTGACTTTCCGCATATCCGAACATTTCTCAGGTCGGTCGATTACAGGAGTTCACACAGAAGATACTCCTTCTTGATCTCAAAATATCCCAAGTACCCGAAACATACAGAGTTCAAACATTGAGAAATTACTCTTCTCGGGTCAATTGGAGGTTCGTCCAGACTCCAGTCCGAATATTTCATCTATCAAGATGGCAACTCAGTTTGACAGCCATTCCTCGACCCTGTTCCAAGGGATTTTTGAGAAGTCATTCTTGAAGATGATGTCTGAACAAAGGAATTCTGCTCATCAGAAGTAGCAGTTCAAAATTCTACGCGGTTCCTCACTCCTAAAATAGCAGGACAGTTTGAACACTCGAATGCTAAAGCGGCTTTCTGCGCATCACTAGTTATGCGTAAAAGACAGGACAGGGCCTAAATACTCTTTCTATACAGAGTCGGCGTAAAGAATCATACGTGTCGAAGCTACACATATTCAGACTTCACAGCAACGTATGGCAAAACGATCATATGCAGAGAAGAAAGACGATTTTATTAAAAGATTAAAATCATGATTACATATGAGGAAAATCCAATCTACAAGGGTTTTTCTTTATTTTCATGATTACATCTGAGGAAAACCCCGTCTACAAAGGGCTTCCTCATCATCGCCTGAAGATCGTACCGAGAAGCTGTTCTGACAGGGTCTCGCGTTGGTGATGGTCTTCCTCTTCTTCCAAGAAGATGATCAGTGGCAGGAGGATACAAAACTGGGCATAGACCCATCCTCCAACAGAAGGAAAGCAGGGTAATTCTGCTTTCCTACAGACCACCGCCACTCTAGCCGGTCTGTCTGCCTCTCGTCACCAGAGGTAACAGGAGAAGGTGCCACTTGCAAGCAACATGGCGAAATACGACCCTTCCCTTCTCCTGGAAGAACCGCCATATAAAGTTGCTGATTATCCCGAGCAAAGGAGGCTAAGATATCCTTCCATGATCCATCGTTGCAGTGGACACTTGCTCGAAAATGCCGTCTTTTTCGGCTCCTTACACGCTGGAAGAACATGATCTCCTTCTTTCTCAGGTCGACCCGACGAACTCCGGCGATCATCTCTGCATGGTGATGGAAATGTGGGGAGAATAGGTTAAACCCTCAGCCTTTTTATAGGCGAAAGAGGTCACACCGGTCCCCAATAAATCCGCCATAAAGTCAGCATCGACCGTTTCAACGCTCCATTCAGAAACGTTTCGAGTTACGAGGAGCGGTTCATGCTTCATTCAAAGCGTTCCAAATTTCGAGGAATTTGAAAGCTTTGAAGGGGGTCTTGTAGAAGCATGAAAAATATGCCGGATGGCTATACGCAGCATATTGATGCAGAGCAGCGTAAACAGAGGCCTTCAGAGCCATCAAGCGTGCAAACAGAGCTTTTTTTGCTAAACACAATGTGAAATATAAACTCAAAGGACCATCCGCGTAAGGCAGTACGTCCAAGCTGCTTCAGCGTAGACAGGGTGCTTCATCGACTCCTGGGCGTAAAACCCATCCTCTTTCAATGCAGCATTGAAGTGTACGAGAGACGCTTCATATTCTCCGAAGTGAACCTGTCAGATCCTGCAATGAACCTGTCAGATCCTGCAATGAATCTGACGTCTGGACTTCTGACAAAGGGATACTGCTCGACTACCCAGACGACGGCTATAATGATGGCACAGCACTGCGACCCAGGCTGTCATTTACCGCTATCTCCTTTGCGTAAACTGCTTTTACGTGCACGAAGGGATACGCTGCCTTGTTTTACACAGGCAGACATGAGCTGTTTACGCTCTGCAGTAGACAAACCGCCTGCCACATCAAAAGCTGTACTCCGTACGGGGCTCAAGGCACGTCTCTACGTCTAAAAAGCACAGAGCGGTGACAGTTGCTCGAGGCACATCTCTACGTCTAATGCACAGAGCGGTGATAGTTTTCCAAGGCATGTCTCTGCGACTGATGCGCAGAAGGGCTGCAGACCTTCAAAAATACGCCTCTGTATTTAATGCACGGGATGGTGGCAAATCTCTGCATTTAATGCAATAGATTTGATTATATCTTCAAAAGTCGTAATTCCGGCTAAGACGTCCACATCAGCACTCTGGCACGGTACGCAGCGGCTTCTATGCCCATTCAGCTCCTGTGCTCACTCGGCCTCTACGATCACTCGGCTTCTACGCCCACTCGGCCTTTATGACCACTCGGCTTCTATGCCTATTTCGGCTTCTATGCCTACTTGGCTTCTACGCCATGGTGACAGACATTGGCTTCTACGCCCACCTCTTCTACACGAGGGATACCTACCTACGTGGCTTCTACGCCGTGATCTTCGTAGCGATTATACGTGTTTTGTCCCTTAGTTGGACCCGCGTCACACGCTCATTCAAAGGATCATCTATACGCAGACATTGGTTATTTTAACCGTTGTGTAAAAGGGTGCTGTACTTTCCACTACTCGGTTTCTATACCGACGGAGTGGTCACTGTCACCAAAACTCTATAAATAGAGACCTCTATCAACAGAGGAAAAGGTCAACAAATTGGAGGGTCGGAAATTGGTCAAGAAAACCAATATCAGATCCAAGGTCGAACTTCCAAGAAAGATCAAACCCGAGGTCAAGAGAGAGAGAGAGAGAGAGAGAAGAATCCGGAGCTCAGGCAAAGAGTAGGGATCGACGACTTTGGCATCGTGCATCCACCATCTTTTGCAACCTTCGAAGCTGCTTCCTGTCTTCTACGACACTTCTTCATCATCGTGTGGTCCAAGGGCTAAAAGTGATCGACTGCAGATCAGACACCTATAGCAATATTTACCCAAATTAAATGAATTGTACTCCCACATCCTCGTATAGGATCAAATTGTACAAGTTTGTTTGTAAACCAAAGAAGGCGGGTTTCGTATAAACCCCATCTTGAATATATTTTCATTCTTTCATTTTCCACCACAAACACCTGGCAAGAAAAGCTGTAAAGTCCCAATAGCCTGCTCCGGAAGTCGCACAGATAAATCCAATATCCTATCTACATATAATATAACAAAATACAATACAATCATCAGTCAATACACTAGCACATACACAACCATAATGACACTGGGCTCAGAGGGTACACTAGCGGTGGTACTGGTCAACTAACATGGTCAAATGCGCGTCTAATTATGCGGGTATCGCACCTTCAAATATCGCGCACAATCAGACAGTCAACTAACACGGTCTCGCCAGTACGTTAATATACACAAGGCAGTCAATTCACAAGTTCTTAGGGTCAACATGGTCAAGGTAAATACGGGACAGTCCACAGTATCCTAGGGTCGTACAGTCTAAATAGTCATAATTATTATTTCGCATAGTATTTAATTACTTACAATTTATATATACCAATTAAACATATATACAATATATATATATATATATATATATATATATATATATATATGTATATATATATATATGTATATATATGTATATATATATATATGTATATATATATATATATATGTATATATACATATATATATATATATATATATATGTATATATACATATATATATATATATATATATATATATATATATATATATATATATATATATATATATATGTACCGATTATATACCTATTAAGCATATACTAATGGAATACCTATACTATACATACCAATTACATACATATACCTATTTGCATACACATACACATATGTACCACGAAGGGGGCAGGAACGAGCCTCGGGGTACATGCACGTGAACGACCTGGTGCAGGCGATCGACGGAAGGAGTCGGGGTGGTGATGAGCACTGTGCTCAGGTAGAAGGAAGTCGGCGGTGATGTCTCTGCCTGGGTCGATGTCGGGGTGATGGCCAGGTCGGAGAAGATGACGAGGGGGCGCTGGTGATGGTTATCGACGTGTAGTGGGGAGGCGGTTCGTAGGTGCTACTCCAGCGAGGACGAAGGTGGGGATGGCGGTTGCTGGTGATGTTCAGGCGGAGGAGAGGAGGAGGACAGAGGTCGGGGATGAGTCCGACGAGTCGTGGTGAGCGGGGATGGCCGCGGTGGAGCTCCGGCGAGGTCAGGCAGGGAAGGGGGAAGGGGATGTCGGCTGAGTGCTTGAGTTAGTTATTAGGTTTGTGGAAAAGAAAAAAAGAAGAAGGAAAAAGTTATTTTTATATGTGTAGATTTTTAGGTTTGGGGTTGAACTAGTACGTGGGCTTGGTCAACATCTCTTGGGGTTGGGCCTTGGCCTCACATGGGGTATTTGGGAGGGCTATATTTTACATTGTGTAAAATGCAAGGAGAGGGTTAATGAGGGGGGCGATGTTGTACGTTTGCACATTCCAAAAATTATGAAAAAAAATTATGTGAAGGAAAAAAATGGATTTCTTCATGTATTGTCCAATGGTGTTGGCACATTAATGCATTTTTGCATAAAAATGGCCAACAATTGGGAAAATTGTACAAAGATGGAAATTGGGTTAATTTAATTAAAATTAATGCGCAAGGTATTCTAGAATTAATTAGAAGTACATGGGATCAAAATTAGGTGGGACACAAGTGTCATGGACATAGAGAACTCAGAATAGAATACTATCATAAATTAGGTTGTACGAAACGGGTCAAGATTGTGTCTCCAATTTCGATTGGAACGCACAAGGATATAAAGTTGAAATTATTTAGAATTAAATAATAACGTCTGCGACGAATATTGTGCGACTAAAATGTAGCACAAGAGAGCATAATTATAAGTTACACAATGGCCAGAATAGAAGATGGGCATGTCTAGGACAAGGATGTAAAATTTGTAGGAAGGCAATGGCTAGTGTAGTGCTCCAATTATCGAAGCAACGGTAAGGTGCGCTACGTGATTTAATTACTGTAAAATTAAATAAAAATCCATGTTCTATTTCTAACTGGATTCAAACTAGCCCTAGTTTCACTATCTAAGACAAGTATGCCTAATTTTTGGGTGAAGGGGTTTACAATCTACCCAACTTAAAATAATTTCATCCTCGAAATTAAAATAAGGCATAGTTTGTTATTCCTTCACGTACATAAGGCAAGTCAATCGCAATCTCCTTGCGATAATTAAAATTCTAATCGAATACCTCGCAATCACTTCAAAATTAAGATAATCACTATTCAAATTAAAATTCAACCTATTGTAATCTTTCCTCACTTTTTCAAATCATCAACATCCAATTTTAAATTGAATCCATATAACATCTTCAATATTTAATTAACCGTCGTCAATTTTCACATCATGATCTCCAACTATCATAATCTCCTTAAAAAAAATAATTCTAATCCAATATTATTCCTATTTTTCACTTATGAATTTTGTATTTTTTAATTTTTTTAATTCAATTCACATCCTCAATATTTCAAATAGGTAATTCAACAATCAAAATTTAACTTTTAATTCAAATCATCGATTTTGGAATTCAATCCGTCAATGTTCATGTTTAGAGTTTCATTCATTTTCCTCAAGATTTAAATCGATGATTCAACCTTCAATATTCAAAATTTAAATCATATGCCCAAGTATAAAGGTTTGGTTCGCCATATCAAAGCTTTTAAAATTCATTAAATCATCATCATCTTAATCCTTCTTTTAAAATTTCTTAAAATTAAAATGACTTGAATCTCCCCATCTAATCTTGCTTGATCACAATATAAAAGAAATTCCTTTCAAGTTGACAATACAACTTCTACCCAACTTAGAATCTACCCATCTATCACACAAGCTATACATCTAAGAAAATATTCCTTAAATCATGTTTTTCAATCCTTAAAGTTTTAACACCAAACATATTACCTATGATATGTCCTTAATCAATTATAAAAGAGAGTCACCAAGTCATGCGATTGGCCTATGGGGTATATCTAGTACTATCAATGTATCAAACTTATAACAAGCACGAGCGTTCGTCTTTTCGAAAATAGGGGAAGACGAAAAACAATAATAAAGGGTTCAAGGGGGAGGTAATAGAATAGAAGTATGGGGATCAAGGCGTTTAAAAAAATTTAAATAAGAATTGTCAAGGAAGTTGTGGATTGAAATCCTATTTTGATAATTCCTAATCACATGCTCGTATCAGTATAGTTATGTAACTGATGCGATATGCCAGACATGTCTAGGGGCAAGTATTTTCGTCTACTAGTCAACTATGTATTTCAATCCACGTAAAGTAGTATTGCGAAGGGCGAACCAAGCGCGCTATGGTTGATCAGACCGTAATACACTGATT
Organism: Iris macrosiphon; assembly: GCA_036927795.1. Classification (NCBI taxonomy): domain Eukaryota; kingdom Viridiplantae; phylum Streptophyta; class Magnoliopsida; order Asparagales; family Iridaceae; genus Iris; species Iris macrosiphon. Next base: position 340,606,919 of record JAYESA010000004.1, read on the forward strand.
CTGAAATGTATTAATGTATGCATCCACTAATACATATATCATGAACAAGTTCGATAAAAGATTAAGCTTGCAAAACTAGGCTATAATAGCAACGTAAGTCAAGGTAGTACAGAAAATATAAGTATGCCAGATTATGATGAGAAATGTTACAAAATAATTCAATTTCACAAAGAAGATAAGACTATACAATCTCTACAGTTGCCATACTAACTCCTTCTCTAAGTCGCTAGTTGACCAAATAGGGGTATGAGCCTCTAAGTTCTATAGTCTGAATAAACACTATCATCTTATGCTTGCATACAGTTAATGTCATTCAGTTACACTTCAGTAATAGGTCAAAAGACTATGTGATACTAGGCTGTGAGGCATACTACCCAACTTAAAACAATTAAACTAATACCATAATTGCCTTGAGGGGATTCTATAGAATAACCTGGTCCTTGCAAATAAAGTATGAACCCTTATTGGGGTACACGAGGAAAAGATCTTGGTACCTATTAGGGTATCCTATTGCATTATATAGGTAATGGTCGTCTCAAGTCTTAATCATAGTGCTTATAGAACAAGTGTTAATACTAAGAATGGAAAAGTTACTGGCCTTCAAAGGGAAAGAGGATATAACTTATATTGAGGTGGGGTACATGTTACGTGATTTAAAACTAAGGTATAACCATAAAATTATAATCTAAAGGAATACTCAACTATCAAGTTCTAACTACTAAGCACAGAAATTCAAAATTTAACATTAACAACTATAATCCTAGCAACTATATGTCCTTAACACAGAATAAAATCACTTGGCCTACAATCAGAAGTGTTAGATGGCACGAGTTGAAAGATGAAGAATAGAAGAACAAAATTAGTCGCTACACAGATAGCGAGCGTTAAGGTTGCAGAGGAACAAGATATGAACTTAAATAGAAAGTCTCTAGATAATATCATGGTTTTCTAAGGGGAAGTGGTATGATAGTCTCTGTATTCGAAGTATGATCAAGGAAGATATTATATTCATTCCTCTTGGTTTCCTAGGGTGCTGTTCTGCTAATATCCAGACAAGGAGCTAAATGTATATTTCTATAATACTATCTCACTATAAAGGTTAGGTTTGGTCCTAATATTCAACCTTGGATTTCTAGTGGTCCCTTAATACTAGGGTCAAACAATATGGTTAAATTTTTAATTAACTCTAGTAGTGTCTACACCACTCTCAAGTCCTTCATAAATACATCTAGGGATAATGGTAAACCAATCTATAGATAAATAATGCTAGGGTTCACTAGATATTCTAAACTTAGTGGTGTGTCAATTCTTGGTAGGAATATTACCCTAATTATCATCCTAACAACAAGGGTTTCTATATTCTAGGAGAAGGCTATACTCAAAGAACTATTAGGGAAGCACATGAATCAAGCATGATGCATTTATTTAGATAGAACAGATTGGAAGGAAAGTGAATCACAGTTAATTGTGGATGAGATCCTATATTCTAATCTAGGTGCAGGCTCGCTTGGTACAGTAACGTAACAAAGACAATATGCTCTCGACCTGTATGGGCCACCACAAAAATATGTCACACCCCAGTCCCAAAATATGAAGGACTAGGAACACATAAGCATGTCAGCCGCATGTATATGGCAACTCCAATATATAGAAACCATAACACATGCGTACACTGTATAATGAACAACAATCCACAAGTGCTACATATGTCACAAGTCACAGGGTATAGTCTAAATCTCATTCACAGAAAATCATACATGAATAAAAACTAATATCTATGAAACTAGATCTCGATACAAAGTATCTAAAGATGATAGTTGGATGGAAACAAATCTACTACCAACTCAAATATATAAGTACAACACAACAAACACAATATAATAATATCAACTAACAATCACGGGGCTCGAAGAGAAGACCTCCTCGAAATATAGGTAACCAGTCCGGTTCTGTGCCCCTGCGAATACTCATGAACATCTACACTTGGAAAGGGATCAGGTCCTCAGAGGGACATAACACGATACATAGAAGCATGCCAATAAAGTACTGAAATAAATATCCAATGGACCGCCTAACCGTCTAAGTGAATGCAGTTTGAGAATAACTTTCTTACAAGTGGGCTATCTGGCCATAAAATGGGATTGGCATAATTCTCTCGGAGAATCAGGGGCCTACAAAGCATGTCGTCTTTGTAGAAGCATGAAAAATACGCTACAGAATTATACGCAGTATGCATAAAACCCGCGTAAAGCAGAGTTTCAGTACTGTGTGGCATAAGATATGACTTCAGAGCCATTGGCGTACAGCAGAGCTTCATCGCTAGTACAACATAAAATATAGCTCCAGAACAGCCCGCGTAATACAGTATGTCAAGACTGCTTCAGCGTAAAAAGGTTGTCACATCGCCACTTTGGCGTAAAACCATCTCACTTTTAATGTAGCGAGAAATTATACGGGAAACTCTTCGTATTCCTCGAACGAACCTGTCAGATCATGCAGTGAACCTGACTCCTGACAACGAGTACAGCACGACCATCCAGACGACGGCTGTAATGATGATTCTGCACAGAACTCCAAAACTGTTATTTAGTGACACTAACCTCGATGTAAGACATCATTTACGCATTCAGGGAATACGCTGCCTAGTTTTATACAGGCAAATGTGAGCTTTTACGCTCAGCAAAAGACGAAATGTACCGCCACGTCAAAAGCTGCTCTTCGTACAGAGCCCGAGGTACGTCTATGCAGTTAATGCGCGTGATGGGGGCAGATCTCTGCATTTAATGCACGAGATTTGGTTCTATTTTCAAAGACTGGGTGAGCCATAATTATTGCTAATACATCCACATCATCACCTCTGCATATTACGCCATCAGGCCATTTTCAGCTATAGGAGCACGTTGTACGCTATCTCCTTGAAATACGCCGACCTGGCTATTTTCAGCTACAGGAGCACGCCATATGCTATCTCCTCGGAATACGCCAACTCAGGCTATATTTTGCGTTGGTGCGTGATAAGGCTAGTTTGCCTAGAATACGCTCAAGACCTCAGTCAAAGAAGGATAATTGGCCATATTTATGCCAGCTACCTATCCATGCAGCATCAGGCTTCTACGCCTACTTGGCTTCTATGCCAACCTGACGGCTTCTACGCCTACTTGGCTTCTATGCCAACCTGACGGCCTCTACGCCTACTTGGATTCTATGCCAATCTATTTGGCTTCTACGCCATAGTGACAGTCATTGGCTTCTACGCCAATATTTTCTACGTGAGGGACAGTTACCTACGTGGCTTGCATGCCGTGATCTTTGCAGCAGTTATACGCATTATCTCTTAATGGAACACGCGTCACATGCTTATTCAGAAGATCATTTATATATGGGTGACAGTTATTATAACCGCCGCGTAAAAAGTGCCACACTCTCCACTGTCCGGCTTCTACGCCGACTGGACGGTTACTGTCAATAAACTCTATAAATAGAGACCTCCGTCTACGGAGGTCAAGGGGGAAAAAGGGTCGAAGATTTTGAGATGTCGAGGAGAACAGAAGCCAGAAGGTCGAAAGGTCAGAGAGAAGAGCACAGAGAGAGAGTAGTGATCGACGATTTTGGTATCGGGCATCCACTCCCTCTTGCAATCTTTGAAGCATCTCCTTCTTCTACAGAACTTCTTCATCATCGTGTGGTCCAAGGGACAAAGTGATCGACTACAGATCAGACTCCTATAGCAATATTTATCCAGATTAAATTTTGTACTTAAACATCCTCATATAGGATTAATAGTACTTCTTGTTTGTAGACAAAAGACAAGGTTTTGTATAAACCTATTTTTATTTCTTTTATTTATTATCAAACACAAGATGGCGACTCTGCTGGGGATGATTTTCTCATCTGAGGAGAAAGCAATTGCTCAAAATGATGAAGTATCAGTAGGATCAATGAAGAAGACCTTGGTGGTACAATTCGACTAATCCGCCTACGAAGATATGCTTCGAGCAGGGGGTAGCTCTCACTCCCTCTCTGTCTAAGACAACAAGAAATTGCATAAGGTGTGGATGCCCCGGACATCCCCTACCATTCCTTCCGACTCTCAGATTTCTCCGACCAATAAGGTTGTAGCTTCACAACCTCCACGCCCCACGCGTAAAACTCTGTCTTCCGTCTGTGACGTGGCAGACAAAACTTTTGGCAATGCCTCAGTGCTAGTCCAAAAGTCTACTCCGCGCCTTGCGCGTAAAACTCAGTCTCCCATCGCTGGTGGGTCAGACAAAACTTCTGGCAATACCTCAGCATCAACCCAGAAGTATACAACGCACTCTGCGTGTAAAAACTTGTCTCTCGTCGCTGGCGGGGCAGAAATAGTTTCTGACAAGGCCTTAGTGCCAAATCAGAAATTCCAAACGTGCTCCGTGCGTAAAAAGGCATCTTCCCTCCATAGAAAAGCAGATGGCCCCTGCAATCTACGCAAGGGAAAGCAAGTGGCAGATTTCCTAATCTCTCGGCCTTTACGCCATCAAGAGAAGAATCTGTCCGCTCTTCAGATTACGCGGAACGCTGATGGCAGTTTGAGGACTTTCTCAGTTTTACGCCAACCTGAGCAGAGTTCCAAATTATGCCAGGTCAAGCCCCTCAGCGTAAAGAAGGCCCGGTTTGTGGATAGATACGCTCCTCATGGATCATGTGCTGGTCACATGGCTGAACTGCTGTATTCCTATGTCGAAAAAAGAGTTGGGATCCCCAATATTCGTATTTCAACTGATGTAAAAAGGCAGAATAAGCCTTCCTCTTCTTCTGATAATATCCCTGATTTGCGTGATTTCTTGATCCAGAAACGCAAAGACAGGAGTCAAAATCAAGATTTGGCACCCCTAACTTCCAAACATGGAGAGATCATATGGTAAGATGAGTCAACATCTAATGTCGTCATGACATATGAGCCACATGAAGAGTCTATCTTTATTGTTCCACCTACTTGCGACGATCAGCATCAAATAATCTTCGGTCGAATGCGGAATAGACCGATTGTACAAGAAGAATCTCGCAAGGCAGATGGTAGAAAAATACAATTCCATAGATATAGCCCACAAGCTTTAAAAATTATACAAAGCATGGGTTATGATTTGAAGTTGAAATAAGGCCTCAATTATGGAAAAGGCAGACGAACACCATTGCATGGTAATCCTTACTGTCAACGAACTCGTTTTGGGTTAGGGTATATTGCATCTCTTGCAAACTCCAAACCTCTAGAGTCTGGTCCTGTAATACCAGAGGCAGGCCCTTCTAAATCAACTTCTGTGGACAAATGCCACGACATGTCTGGGGGTAGTCTACCTCAACAAAATAGGGCAGCATCCAAAGCTGGGGGTAGAATTCCCTCTGAGTCCGAAGATGATGCAACGATGACCATCTTCCCGGAAGACCGTAAAACTCAGGCATCGGAAGCCCGAAGGCCAAAGGAGACTTTATCCTTTAATGAAGATAACATCATTAAAATCTTCAGTACATTGATGAAGGAAAACAAGATTCGGCTACCCAACATCAGATATCCTGAAAGGATTGGCAAAATCGATGACCCAGAATATTGTCTCATTTATCGGTACGTTCATCACCCTACAAGGGCATGCTATGTACTGAAAAGAAGAATCCAGGAGTTGATCGACGCCAAAGTCATCAAGTTGCATCTATAAAATAAGATGACGGTTACTGCAAATTGATTTCACTCTAACGTGACAATTTGCTCCCTCAAGAGGTACCGGATGATGAGTCCCTAAACTTTCCCCAGCGGATTCTTCAGATGGGTTTCCCATGTCCAAGTGACCTCAGAACTACATCTCTCCACTTTCTCCAGCAGAGGAAATTTGTCATCACCTCTGTCCGGTTCTTCTTTATTCCCCAAAGAGTCATATCTTACCACGTCCACATTACCTCTGAGTAAGATATCTTCAAAACTTCTCCACATCCACATTACCTCTGAGGGAAGTTCTTCTCTTCGACTTTCTACTATCACGTTTGTATAACCTCTGATAGTGCTAGTCGTTTCAACTTATTATCTGTACTTAAAGTACGCCATGGGTAATAAGTCCACAACCCAGGTGAATAAATTAATTCTTGGTTTTTCATCCCCAACAAGTGCCTACAAGCAATATTTTTTCGATCGAGAATCATATTCTATCATGTTGAAATGACCTCTGTATAGATATGTTCAGTAATTTGGCATCACCAACAAATGCCTATGTGCAACAATTTCTCTTTCGAGCCATCATCGGTATCCAAGAGTCCCGGGTACGCAATGGATGATGGATCCTCAAAATTCCCCCAGTGGAACAATCCTTAGGTCTATCTGCACAAATCTCGTTAGACACTAGCCATGTCCATATTACCTCTGATATCGGTTGACATATCAACTTAACATCCGTACTTAACTCTAAGTACGCCAGTGGTGTTAAGTCCACAAAAATTGCCATGTCCATATTACCTCTGAGCAGATATATACCTCCATCCCCCAGTGGAGTTACAACTCAAAAGTTTGTCATGTTCATATTAGCTCTGAACAAACTTTTCGAGTTTTGGCTATCGATTATCACGTTCATATTACCTCTAATATCGGTTGACATATCAACTAAACATCCGTACTTAACTCTAAGTATGCTAGTGGTGTTAAGTCCACAAAAACTGCCATGTCCATATTACCTCTGAGCAGATATATACCTCCATCCCCCAGTGGAGTTACAACTCAAAAGTTTGTCATGTTCATATTACCTCTGAACAAACTTTTCGAGTTTTGGCTATCGATTATCACGTCCATATTACCTCTGATATCGGTTGACATATCAACTTAACACCCGTACTTAACTCTAAGTACGCCAGTGGTGTTGAGTCCAAAAAAAAAAATGGACAGTCAGTCGATCTAGATTCTAAGCACAGAACAGATCTATGATTTTACGCTAAAGAGCTTTTACGCTCAAAAGGCTACAAATCTACGGTTTTACGCCCGGATGCTTTTATGCTCACGAGCTTTTACGCTCAAGAGGCTACAAACCTACGATTTTACGCTTGAGAGGCTACAAATCTACGATTTTACGCTTAGAGGCTATAAGTCTATGGTTTTATGCCCGGATACTTTTATGCTCGGTAGCTTTTACGCTCGAGAGGCTACAAACCTACGACTTTACGCTCAGAAGCTACAAATCCATAATTTTACGCTCAGAGGCTACAAATCTACGATTCTACTCTTGGAAGCTACAGATGGCCAATGGTAAGGGTTTACGCAGAGAATGCTCCTTCTTGGCTAGAAAATATTTCAAGTGCCCAAAACATACAGAGTTCAGCATTGAAGATAACTCTTATTCTCGGGTCGATTGGAAGTTTATTCGAAGTCCAGTTTTTTCCACAAGCTCAAGTACGGCCATTTCTTGCCCTTGTTCAAGGAATTTTCGGGAAAACATTCTTGAAGTCAACGGTCTAAAAAAGAATTCTTCGTATCAGAGGAGTTACAGTTCAGACATTTTACGCAATCTCTCGTTCAAGAAAATAGCATGACAGTCTTCAACTTAAATGCTAAGCAGCTTTCTACGCGTCTTCTGTTACGCATAAAAGACAGGACGAGGTCAGATACTCTTTTTATCAGAGTTGGCATAAAATTATTCAGACGTGCCGAAGCTGTACACATTCAGACTTCATCACAGCAAATATGGCAAATCATCAGATGCGTAAAAGAAGACAATTTTATTAATCATGATTATATATGATAGAAATCCTTTTTCTACAAAGGGTTTCTCATTCTCATTTAAAGATCACGCCGAGAATCTGTTCTGCCGGGTTCTCATATTGGTGCAGATCTTTGTTGTCTTCTTCATCAGTTGATCGGCTTCCGCGGCCGATTAACAAGAAAATGATTAATGGCGGGAGGATACACAACTGGGCCTGTCTAAATTATTCAAGAGCCCATCCTCCATACGCCATGACAGATTGAGTTGGGATTCTGACCCAACTCAATATTGGAAGACAGGGCCAGTTTGTCTGCCCTCGTCCTCCGTCGTAACGGGAGAAAATATAGCTTGCAAGCTGTGTGGTCGAATGAGACCCTTCCTCTCTCCTGGACGAATCGCCATATGAAATTGCTGATTATCCCGAGCAAAAGAAGCTATGATATCCTTCCATGATCCATCGTTACAGAGGACATTTGCTCGAAGACGCCTCTTTTTATGGCTCCTTACATGCTGGAAGAGCATGATCTTCTTCTTCCTCAAGTCAGCAAGATGAACCTCGACAACCATCTCGCTGTGTGGTGAAGGAAATATGGTAAGAACAGGTTAACTTATCAGCCTTTATATAGGCAAAGGAGAACACACCGAATCCCAACAAACTCTCAAAAATTGTCGAGAAATCAGCCTCGAGGAACGAGTCAGACTTGACCATTTAATGCTTCATTCAAAGTGTTTCAAATTACGAGGAATTTAAAAACTTTGAAGGGGGTCTTGTAGAAGCATGAAAAATATGCTACAGAATTATACGCAGTATGCATAAAACCCGCGTAAAGCAGAGTTTCAGTACTGTATGGCATAAGATATGACTTCAGAGCCATTGGTGTACAGCTGAGCTTCATCGCTAGTACAACATAAAATATAGCTCCAGAAAAACCCGCGTAATGCAGTATGTCAAGACTGCTTCAGCGTAAAAAGGTTGTCACATCGCCACTTTAGCGTAAAACCAGCTCGTTTTTAATGCAGCGGGAAATTATACGAAAAACTCTTCGTATTCCTCGAATGAACCTGTCAGATCATGCAGTGAACCTGACTCCTGACAACGAGTACAGCACAACCATCCAGATGACGGTTGTAATGATGATTCTGTACAGAACTCCAAAACTGTCTTTTAGCGACACCAACCTCGATGTAAGACGTCATTTACGTATTCAGGGAATACGCTGCCTAGTTTTATACAGGCAGATGTGAGCTTTTACGCTCTGCAGAAGACAAAACGTACTGCCACGTCAAAAGCTGCTCTTCGTACAGAGCTCGAGGTACGTCTCTGCAGTTAATACGCATGATGGGGGCAGATCTCTGCATTTAATGCACGAGATTTGGTTCTATTTTCAAAGACTGGGTGAGCCATAATTATGGCTAATACGTCCACATCATCACCTCTGCATATTACGCCATCAGGTCATTTTCAGCTATAGGAGCACGCTGTACGCTATCTCCTTGAAATACGCCGACCTGCTATTTTCAGCTATAAGAGCACGTCATATGCTATCTCCTCAGAATATGCCAACTCAGGCTATATTTTGCGTTGGTGCGTGATAAGGCTATTTTGCCTAGAATACGCTCAAGACCTCAGTCAAAGAAGGATAATTGGCTATCTTTACGCCAGCTACCTATCCATGCAGCATCAGGCTTCTACGCCTACTTGGCTTCTACGCCAACCTGACGGCTTCTACGCCTACTTGGCTTCTATGCCAACCTGACTGCCTCTACGCCTACTTGTCTTCTATGCCAATCTATTTGGCTTCTATGCCATAGTGACAGTCATTGGCTTCTACGCCAACCTTTTCTACGCAAGGGGCAGTTACCTACGTGGCTTGCATGCCATGATCTTCGCAGCAGTTATACGCATTATCTCTTAATGGGACACGCGTCACACGCTTATTCAGAAGATCATTTATATGTGGGTGGCAGTTATTATAACCGCCGCATAAAAAGTGCCACACTCTCCACTGTCCGGCTTCTACGCTGATTGGACGATTACTGTCACTAAACTCTATAAATAGAGACCTCCGTCCACGGAGGTCAAGGGGGAAAAGGGTCAAAGATTTTGAGAGGTCGAGGAGAATAGAAGCCAGAAGGTCGAAAGTTCAGAGAGAAGACCACAGACAGAGAGTAGTGATCGACGATTTTGGCATCGAGCATCCACTCCCTCTTGCAATCTTTGAAGCATCTCCTTCTTCTACAACACTTCTTCATCATCGTGTGGTCCAAGGGACAAAGTGATCGACTACAGATCAGACTCCTATAGCAATATTTACCCAGATTAAATTTTGTACTTAAACATCCTTGTATAGAATTAATAGTACTTCTTGTTTGTAGACAAAAGACAGGATTTTGTATAAACCTATTTTTTATTTCTTTCGTTTATTATCAAACAGTATATCAGCTCCTGATATACTGCCACTACCCGAGGATTTGTATCCTCCAGCTCCTTGTTTGTGGGAATATACTCTTCATAAGGAGTATCCCCCATCGACAGTCTTGAAATCTCTGCCATCTTGTGAAGGGCCAATCCCAACCCCCCTAGCGGAGTGGCAAAAGTCCCAGTGAGTGAGATATACCGCTCCATCAAAGCCAAAAACATGTTAGGGTTGAGAGGTAACCCAACACTGGTAGCACTCACAGCCTCGAACAGACCAATGCTCTCCAGCTCCGTCTGAAAGTTCTTCAGGGCCCAGGCAGCTAAACGAGCCCATCGAAGATTTACAGGGGTGAGCCACCCGTTGGTCGGAGGATTAACCTTGGGGAATAATCCTCCATATGCTATGACAGATTGAGTTGGGATTCCGACCCAACTCAATATTGGAAGATAGGGCCAGTTTGTCTGCCCTCGTCCACCGTCGTAACGGGAGAAAATACAGCTTGCAAGCTGTGTGGTCGAATGAGACCCTTCCTCTCTCCTGGATGAATCACCATATGAAATTGCTGATTATCTCGAGTAAAGGAAGCTATGATATCCTTCCATGATCCATCATTACAGAGGATATTTGCTCGAAGATGCCTCTTTTTACGGCTCCTTACATGCTGGAAGAGCATGATCTTCTTCTTCCTCAAGTCAGCAAGATGAACCTCAGCAACCATCTCGTTATGTGGTAAAGAAAATATGGGAAGAATATGTTAACTCATCAGCCTTTATATAGGCAAAGGAGAAAACACCGAATCCCAACAATCTCCCAAAAATCTGCCAAGAAATCAGCCTCGAGGAACGAGTCAGACTTGACCATTTCATGCTTCATTCAAAGTGTTTCAAATTACGAGGAATTTGAAAAATTTGAAGGGGATCTTGTAGAAGCATGAAAAATACGCTACAGAATTATACGCAGTATGCATAAAACCCGCGTAAAGCAGAGTTTCAGTACTGTGTGGCGTAAGATATGACTTTAGAGCCATTGGTGTACAGCAGAGCTTTATCGCTAGTACAGCGTAAAATATAGCTCCAGAACAACCCGCGTAATACAGTATGTCAAGACTGCTTCAGCGTAAAAAGGTTGTCACATCGCCACTTTGGCGTAAAACCAACTCGCTTTTAATGCAGCGGGAAATTGTACGGGGAACTCTTCGTATTTCTCGAACAAACCTGTCAGATCATGCAGTGAACCTGACTCCTGACAACGAGTACAGCACGACCATCCAGACGACGGCTGTAATGATGATTCTGTACAGAACTCCAAAACTATCATTTAGCGACACCAACCTCGATGTAAGACATCATTTACGCATTCAGGGAATACGCTGTATAGTTTTATACATGTAGATGTGAGCTTTTACGCTAAGCAGAAGATGAAACGTACCCCACGTCAAAAGCTGCTCTTCGTACAGAGCCCGAGGTACGTCTCTGCAGTTAATGCGCGTGATAGGGGCAGATCTCTGCATTTAATGCACGAGATTTGGTTCTATTTTCAAAGACTGGATGAGCCATAATTATGGCTAATACGTCCACATCATCACCTCTGCATATTACACCATCAGGCCATTTTCAGCTATAGGAGCACGCTGTACGCTATCTCCTTGAAATATGTCGACCTGGCTATTTTCAGCTACAGGAGCACGCCGTATGCTATCTCCTCGGAATACGCCAACTCAGGCTATATTTTGCGTTGGTGCGTGATAAGGCTATTTTGCCTAGAATACGCTCAAGACCTCAGTCAAAGAAGGATAATTGGCTATCTTTACGCCAGCTACCTATCCATGCAGCATCAGGCTTCTACGCCTACTTGACTTCTATGCCAGCCTAACGGCTTCTATGCCTACTTGGCTTTTATGCCAACCTGACGGCCTCTACGCCTACTTATCTTCTATGCCAATCTATTTGGCTTCTACGCCATAGTGACAGTCATTGGCTTCTACGCCAACCTTTTCTATGCGAGGGACAGTTACCTACATGGCTTGTATGCCGTGATCTTCGCAGCAGTTATACGCATTATCTCTTAATGGGACACGCGTCACACTCTTATTCAGAAGATCATTTATACATAGGTGACAGTTATTATAACCGCCGCATAAAAAATGCCACACTCTCCACTGTCCGGCTTCTACGCTGACTGGATGGTTACTGTCACTAAACTCTATAAATAGAGGCCTCCGTCCACGGAGGTCAAGGGGAAGAAGGGTCGAAGATTTTGAGAGGTCGAGGAGAAAAGAAGCCAGAAGGTCAAAAGGTCAAAGAGAATAGCACAGACAGAGAGTAGTGATCGACGATTTTGGCATCGAGCATCCACTCCCTCTTGCAATCTTTGAAGCATCTCCTTCTTCTACAGCACTTCTTCATCATCGTGTGGTCCAAGGGACAAAGTGATCGACTGCAGATCAGACTCCTATAGCAGTATTTATCCAGATTAAATTTTGTACTTAAATATCCTCGTATAGGATTAATAGTACTTCTTGTTTGTAGACAAAAGACAGGGTTTTGTATAAACCTATTTTTATTTCTTTCATTTATTATCAAACAGTCTTTTGAACGGCAGAGGCCGCCAAGTAGTATAGGGGTCATCACGATCGCGTATCTCCGACGGAGCGTACGGGTTATATGAAAAGAAAAGTACAAAGGAGCCCAAATATCGTACTTGTTGTTCTCTCTATCCCATGCTCTAAGCATGTCACATCCATGACACAATTTGGTTCATAGACTATCTTTAGTACAATAGCCCAACCCTGCAACCAAACAAGGACAAGGATTGGACCACCGTACTACAATAGGCTATGTCCATGGACTACTAATAACTGCTAAGTCTCCTAGCATACAAAGTTTCTATCAGCAGTTATCCTTAACGCACGACTCATACGTACAGGAGGCCAGACCTGTCACGCAGTCTGTGATCTATATAAGACTCACACTCGTGTACCAGCTATGTCACGGCCAATAAAATCTAATGATGCTTCATGATAATGGGGCGGTCTCATAAATAAGGTCAATGCATGTACATAATAAAAACAATTACGATGACAACGTTGTTGCACCCAAGTTTCCTTGGACGTGCAGTTTATATAGCAGTTAAAATATATGAACTAAAGACAAAAAATAAAGATGCATACAACGTATGGAATATGAATAACAGTACAATGGCAAGGTATACTTGCCTGGCAAGAAAAGCTGCAAAGTCCCAATAGCCTGCTCTAGAAGTTGCGCAGATAAATCCAATATCCTATGTACATATAATATAACAAAATACAATACAATCATCAGTCATTACACTTGCACATACACAACCATAATGACACTGGGCTCAGAGGGTACACTAGCGGTGGTACTGGTCAACTAATATGGTCAACTGCGTGTCTAATTACGCAGGTGTCGCATCTTCAAATACCGCGCACAATCAGACAGTCAACTAACACGGTCTCGCCAGTACGTTAATGTACACAAGGCAGTCAATTCACAAGTTCTTAGGGTCAACATGGTCAAGGTAAATACGGGACAGTCCACAGTATCCTAGGGTCGTACAGTCTAAATAGTCATAATTATTATTTCGCATAGTATTTAATTACTTACAATTTATATATACCAATTAAACATATATACAATATATATATATATATATATATATATATATATATATATATATATATCGATTATATACCTATTAAGCATATACCAATAGAATACATATACTATACATACCAATTACATACATATACCTATTTGCATACACATACACATATGTACATGAAATCACGAAGGGGGCAGGAATGAACCTCGGGGTACGCGCACGGGAACGACATTGACGATGATGGTGACGATGATGATAACGACGATGACGGCGATGTCAACGATGTCGATGACGACGATGTTGACGATGATGACGAGGACGACGAGGGTGATGATGATCATGGATGATGGTAATGATGGGCTGCCGGAGTTTATTGTTCTGGCCATGCTCAGGTGGCCGAGGAGAAGCAGGGTGGAGTTCGTGGTGGTACCGGTGGTGTCGGCCTGGGTGGCGTATGGTGGTGTTGATGGTAGGGGTGAGCAGTAGGGGGCTCGGGGAGGAGTTCAGTCGATGGAGGAGCAGAGTGATCGTGTTAGTAGTGGTGGCGATGGTGTACGGCTCAGGGAGTCGACAGGTGGGGTGCTCCGGGTTCAGGCGAGGGAAGGAGGACGAGGCTGGAACGAGGTAGAGATGGCGAGGGAGAAGACGGTGCAGGCGATCGACGAAAGGAGTCGGGGTGGTAATGAGCACTGTGCTCAGGGAGAAGGAAGTCGGCGATAATGTCTCTGCCTGGGTCGATGTCGGGGTGATGGCCAGGTCGGAGAAGATAATGAGGGGACGCTGGTGATGGTTGTCGACGTGCAGCGGGGAGGCGGATCGTAGGTGCTACTCCGGCGAGGACGAAGGTGGGGATAGCGGTTGCTGGTGATGTTCAGGCGGAGGAGAGGAGGAGGACAGAGGTCGGGGACGAGTCCGGGGAGTCATGGTGAGCGGGGATGGCCGCGGTGGAGCTCCGGCGAGGTCAGGCAGGGAATGGGGAAGGGGATGTCGGCTGAGTGCTTGGGTTAGTTATTAGGTTTATGGAAAAAAAAAGGGAAAAGTTATTTTTATATGTGTAGATTTTTAGGTTTGGGGTTGACCTAGTATGTGGGATTGGTCAATATCTCTTGGGGTTGGGCCTTGGCCTCACATGGGGTATTTGGGAGGGCTATATTTTACATTGTGTAAAATGCGAGAGGGTTAGTGAGGGGGGCGATGTTGTGCGTTTACACATTCCAAAAATTATGAGAAAAATTCATATGAAGGAAAAAAAATGGATTTTTTCATGTATTATCCAATGGTGTGGACACTTTAATGCATTTTTGCATAAAATGGCCAACAATTAGGAAAATTACACAAAGATGGAAATTGGGTTAATTTAATTAAAATTAATGCGCAAGGTATTCTAGAATTAATTAGAAGTACATGGGATCAAAATTAGGTGGGACACAAGTGTCATGGACATAGAGGACTCGGAATAGAATATTATCATAAATTAGGTTGTACGAAACGGGTCAAGATTGTGTCTCCAAATTTCGATTGGAACGCACAAGGATATAAAGTTGAAATTATTTAGAATTAAATAATAACGTCTGCGACGAATATTGTGTGTAAGCCCCTGATTTTTTCAAAAATATTAAAATTGGGATTTTTCACAATTTTCTAGAATTTTCTGAGAATTTTCTGAAATTAAAATCAGAGTTTTGAATTATTACATAATTTTTAATTGATAATAAACAATATTAAAATATTATAAAAATAATATTTTTGGGTGTAAAATGGAAAACTGGACTTAGGGTAATTTTTCTGGAATTTTTTGGGCCCTGGACCTATTTTTAAATACCTAAAAACTATTTAATTATTTATTCTTTTAATTAACTAATTATTTATTATTATTATTATTAATATTATTATTATTTACTTTTCTTTTTCTTTTTTCTTTCTTTTTCCAGCCCGGCCCACCGGGCCAGCCCCGGCCCGGCCCAGTCCCCCGCGGCCCGTCACCCTAGCGGGTCGGGTCGGGTCCGCTTGAACCCGACCCGCCCGGACCCCGACCCGCTCCCCAGCCCCCTCCCCCACGACCCGCTCCCCGCTCCGCTCCAGCCGGCCGCGCCGCCCGCCGCTCCGCCCGGCCAGCACCACGCGTCCCCGCGCCCCCGCGCTAGCCGCCGCTCCGCCCGGAGCCCCCTCGCCTCGCCACCCCTATATAACCCCCGACTCTCCGCCGCCCTAGCCACCACCACCTCGCCCCGCTCCGCCGCTGCTCGCCTCCGCTCGCCCAGCCACCGCACCGCACCGCGCCGCCCGCCTGAGCCCGCAGCCCCCCGGCCAGCGCCGTCGACCCCCGACGAACAGAACAGCAGCCGCTGCAGCAGCTATCGAGAGCGCCTCCGGCCACCCCTGCGCCGCCGCCTCCGCCCTCCGCCGCGCCGCCCTCCGCCGCAGCACCCCGACCGGCCTCCCCGCCCTGAGCCGCCGCAGAGCCGCCGCCAGCACCGGAGCTCGGCCCAAAACCCTAACCCTAGCCCTAATTCTCAGATTCGTGTCGGCGTGTCGGACACGACACGGACACAAGAATATCCGGTTTTTCGAGCCTCTTCAGGTACTCGTATCTTGCACCCTGTATCTCCGTTTTCAATTCCGTAAATTGCGTTGTGAAGCCTGTATGACCCTCTCGGTGTCCGGACAAACTGTTGGGGGCATCGCGTCCTGTGGTGATCGCACACCGCGATCCAAAAACAGGAAAAACCAGACCCTGTTTTACCCCGAACTGAGTGCGCCCCACCAAACGGGACGACTTGGTCGCGTGCGGTCTTCACAGATACGTACGCATCATCAATACGGACGTGTGAGTTTTTGTGGAAGCTGATTCGGGTGTGCGTGCACACCGGAATCAACGCGTATCCGCGGACATCGCCCCGTATCCGCCTTTTCGGCATTTTACCCTAACTTCATGCACACTCGTCAGATTGAGACGAAACTTGCGCCATTGGACTCGTAGCAATATGCTGGTCCTGTGGGTCAAGTTTGGTTCGATTCTGAGAACGTTGACGAAATCGCGTGTCGTGGGCCCCACAGGCCCCGCTCGACGGGCGATTTTGTGTTCGGCTCATCGGAATCCAAATCTGGAAGTTCTGTTGAGTTCGTATCAACGTTTCTGACCTGTTGACACTAAGTTTGGTGAATTTGGAGACCTTTGACCCGGACGCATTTTTCGGTGCAAAGCGGGCCCAACGACGGACCCCGTTTTGACCCGAAACTGCCGTTTTTGCCCTTGTCTCCAAATTGGACCCAAGGACAGGCGTTTCTTGCTATTTGACATCTTCTGAGCATGATGGTAATGTCTATTTTAGCTTTTGGACTCATCTCTGGAATTTTTCCCCCGAGAGCCAATATTAATCGGATCCAAACAACAGGCAAGTACCTGCACTTCAAGTTTAACCTTTATAGTGTGATAAATAAATTCCCTGCTTAATAGTACCATTGATGATCATATGTAGAGTTAGAACACTGGATCTCATAATATATTTCATGTCTTGCTTTTCATGCCGGGTGGGAGAATACTAGGAGGCATGTAGTTTACCTTTCCCCTTGTCGTGACTGCTAGCTGTTGGTACGCGACTGTACCATCAGCCTTATTCCTGATTGTTCCTGACTGCTAGTCGTCTATGACGGCCTTATTAGCCTTATAAGCCCCTACATGCCAACTATGTATTCTAAATACACAAGTTCACGCACATAGTTCCTGTCTTGTTGTAGTTCTTGTTGTCTTGTTTCAGTTACATTTCCTGTCACATTTTTCCTGTTTTACTCGTATTTCTGGTTTATAGCAATTAATCATACTTTACTTCTAGTCTTGTTTTATAGCATTATTTCTCAGTTAATTTCACTATTTACTTACGCATATTCTCAACATGATGCTTAGTCAGTTATTTTTCTACCTGTCACAAATATTTAGCTTAAATCTTGTTGTGCATTGTGTACTTTGCTCCTTTCCTGACTGGATCCGTTGTTTAGGCGATGATGAGAACCTTGCCCCTACCTACTATGGACCCTATGAGCCAGCAGGTGATACAGTTGCAGAGCCGGTTCCCCCCCAGGAGACTACTCCTGCAGAGTAGTTAGCATTAGTTGTTTATTTCCTTTCATCTTAGTAATCGGGTTTGTCCCCGATATAATCTATGGTTCTGTAATAAACTCTGGATCTGATTATCATATTCTGGTTATAAAATCTTAGCGTTCTTTTCCTGCTATTTTTTCCTTGCCTATTTAATTTTTGTGAATGAGCTAGATTTATTACCTGTGATTATGCCCTAGACAGCGTACTACCGCCGACACTGCGGCGTAGGCTGGACGTATCCACGCACTCGTGCCCGAATTTCTGGGTGCGGGTCGTGACACGTTTTAGTGGTGGCCCATGCAGGTCCTATCCTAAAATAGGGTAATACCCTAGGACAGGGTATGGAATAAGATTGAGGATTTTAGGAAAAGCTCATTCACAGTATAGGGTCCTTATTTCAAATTCTTGATATCTTTGCTGCTCAATTTTCCTATCGCCTTTGATTTCCAAGTATTCTATTCTGATCTTCCTATCCCTTAAACTTTCAGAATGGTCCAGACAAGGAACACAGTAGGAGGCACATCAGAACCAGCTGAGCAGAATGTGCCCGAGACTCTTGCACTCCCGCCGCCTCCATCCGTTCCAGTAGTTACCTTAGATGGGGCACAGCTACTAGGAGTGTTCCAGGGATTGGTGGAATCCCAGAAAGAACAGACGGCACTTCTGCGGACCAGCCTCTCAGAAGCTATTAAGTCCCAGGAGTCGCCACTCAAGAGGCCAGGAAGTGCCAAAGACTTCAAGAATCTTAGACCCCTGGAATTCTACGGAACTGAGGGCATTCTCTACGCCGATGAATGGATAGAGAACGTAGAGCGACTCCTGAAGACTGCTCGGGTCCCTGATGATCTCAAAGTGGAGTCCGCAAGCTTGCAACTGTTCGACATTGCTCGAACCTGGTTCAGAGATGAACCCCAACTATCTGCTCCTGACCTCACCTGGGAGGACTTCAAAAGGCTATTCAAGAAGAAATTTTATCCCGAAGTGGCTCGGGAAGCTCTCGAAAGCCAATTCGAGAGACTGGAACAAGGTAACATGTCTGTTGATGAATATACTGCTGAATTTAGCAGGTTAAGCCACTTTGCGGAGTACATGGTTCGTACCCCGGAGGACAGAGCCCGTAGATTCAAGAAGGGGCTGTCTCCGGATATTCGCCTTGCTGTCACCACCAGCCGAGCCCGCACCTACGAGGAAATCTTAAACGTGGCACAAGGCATTGAGAGAGACATGGGACATAAGCTAAAGCGAGAAAGAGATACCGGAAATGCGGGACCCAACAAACGCCCTTTTTAACAACAACAGCAGAGGTCCCCGCAGCAAACCCAGCGTCCTCTCCCTCGAGCCACAGCACCCCAACACCAAGCTCAAGGACAGAATCAACGAGTTCCCACTTGTGGCTTTTGTCAAAAACAAGGTCACACCTGGCAAGTTTGTAGGAAGAGACTGGGTGCCTGTCTATATTGTGGATCAACAGAGCACCAAGTGAGGGACTGCCCCACTGCTCCAGGACGCGGACAAGCTTACGTGATGACCGTGGAAAACGCGCAAACTCTGGAAGCAGCTAATGCGCGTAAGTGATTCGTAGATACCTTTTCTAGTATTGTTTAGCTCATGCCTATTGGTTCGTGACCTCAGCCCCATCCTAGTAATTTTGAACTTGCTAAATACCTGGTATGCTTTAAAATTTTGATAACTGTTTTAGAGACTTTTTGCTATTGTGCTTATTTTGTGTTATTTTGTGAACTTCAATAATTTGTACCTCCTTTCATCATTATCTAGCGCACTTAAATTTTGCTGAACTTGACATATGCTGCTATTTTATAGCTTAGTTTTGCAAGCTTACCTTTATCGGGCTTGTTCAGGACACATGTATTACTGAGGCCTGATCAACCCCACTAATACAAGTGTCTACTCAGAATCAGTGTACTACGGTCTGATCAACCTTAGTGCATTTTGATTCGCACTTCGCACGACTACCTTACGTGGATTGAGAGATATAATGACCAGTATACTTGCCCCTAAAAGTGTCCGAGCATATCGTATCAGTTACATAACCGTACTAATACGAGCATGCGAATAAATGACTACCAGAATAGAATCTCAATCCATAACCGCCTGACAATCTCCATTAGAATTCTTTAAACGCCTTGATCCCTATACCTCTGTTCTACCACCTCGCCCTTAAACTCTTATTATTGATCCTCGTCTTCCCTTACTTCGGAAAGACAAAATCCTGTGTTTGATATAAGTTGAATTGTAGTGTTAGACATACCCCTCAGACCGGTCAAATTGATGTTAACCCTTTATGACTAAGGCAACACCCTAAGTGATGTGTTTTGTGTTGCAGACTTAAAGTTTCAATACCATGATTTATTAAGTTGAGACCTAGCTTTACTAGTTGTACGGCCTTAGCAGATATATGGGTAAAACTATAAGTTGGGTAGCGACCGCAATGTCCACCTGAGAGAAACCCGTTAGACTACAATCAAGTGAGTTTGGACAGAGAGAACCCTGCCATAATTAAAATTTCGAGGACGAAATTTTATAAGTTGGGTAGATTGTAAGCCCCTGATTTTTTCAAAAATATTAAAATTGGGATTTTTCACAATTTTCTGGAATTTTCTGGGAATTTTCTGAAATTAAAATCAGAGTTTTGAATTATTACATAATTTTTAATTGATAATAAACAATATTAAAATATTATAAAAATAATATTTTTGGGTGTAAAATGGAAAAGTGGACTTAGGGTAATTTTTCTGGAATTTTTTGGGCCCCGGACCTATTTTTAAATACCTAAAAACTATTTAATTATTTATTCTTTTAATTAACTAATTATTATTTATTATTATTATTAATATTATTATTATTTTCTTTTCTTTTTCTTTTTTCTTTCTTTTTCCAGCCCGGCCCACCGGGCCAGCCCCGGCCCGGCCCAGTCCCCCGCGGCCCGTCACCCTAACGGGTCGGGTCGGGTCCGCTTGAACCCGACCCGCCCGGACCCCGACCCGCTCCCCAGCCCCCTCCCCCACGACCCGCTCCCCGCTCCGCTCCCGCCGGCCGCGCCGCCCGCCGCTCCGCCCGGCCAGCGCCACGCGTCCCCGCGCCCCCGCGCTAGCCGCCGCTCCGCCCGGAGCCCCCTCGCCTCGCCACCCCTATATAACCCCCGACTCTCCGCCGCCCTAGCCACCACCACCTCGCCCCGCTCCGCCGCTGCTCGCCTCCGCTCGTCCAGCCACCGCACCGCGCCGCCCGCCTGAGCCCGCAGCCCCCCGGCCAGCGCCGCCGACCCCCGACGAACAGAACAGCAGCCGCTGCAGCAGCTGTCGAGAGCGCCTCCTGCCACCCCCCGCGCCGCCGCCTCCGCCCGATCGCCGCGCCGCCCTCCGCCGCAGCACCCCGACCGGCCTCCCCGCCCTGAGCCGCCGCAGAGCCGCCGCCAGCACCGGAGCTCGGCCCAAAACCCTAACCCTAGCCCTAATTCTCAGATTCGTGTCGGCGTGTCGGACACGACACGGACACAAGAATATTCGGTTTTTCGAGCCTCTTCAGGTACTCGTATCTTGCACCCTGTATCTCCGTTTTCAATTCCGTAAATTGCGTTGTGAAGCCTGTATGACCCTCTCGGTGTCCGGACAAACTGTTCGGGGCATCGCGTCCTGTGGTGATCGCACACCGCGATCCAAAAACAGGAAAAACCAGACCATATTTCACCCCGGAACTGAGTGCGCCCCGCCAAACGGGACGACTTGGTCGCGTGCGGTCTTCACAGATACGTACGCATCATCGATACGGACGTGTGAGTTTTCGTGGAAGCTGATTCGGGTGTGCGTGCACACCGGAATCAACGCGTATCCGCGGACATCGCCCCGTATCCGTCTTTTCGGCATTTTACCCTAACTTCGTGCACACTCGTCAGATTGAGACGAAACTTGCGCCATCGGACTCGTAGCAATATCCTGGTCCTGTGGGTCAAGTTTGGTTCGATTCTGAGAACGTTGACGAAATCGCGTGTCGTGGGCCCCACAGGCCCCGCTCGACGGGCAATTTTGTGTTCGGCTCATCGGAATCCAAATCTGGAAGTTCCGTTGGGTTCATATCAGCGTTTCTGACCTGTTGACACTAAGTTTGGTGAATTTGGAGACCTTTGACCCGGACACATTTTTCGGTGCAAAGCGGGCCCAACGACGGACCCCGTTTTGACCCGAAACTGCCGTTTTTGCCCTTGTCTCCAAATTGGACCCAAGGACAGGCATTTCTAGCTATTTGACATCTTCTGAGCATGATGGTAATGTCTATTTCAGCTTTTGGACTCATCTCTGGAATTTTTCCCCCGAGAGCCAATATTAATCGGATCCAAACAACAGGCAAGTACCTGCACTTCAAGTTTAACCTTTATAGTGTGATAAATAAATTCCCTGCTTAATAGTACCATTGATGATCATATGTAGAGTTAGAACACTGGATCTCATAATATATTTCATGTCTTGCTTTTCATGCCGGGTGGGAGAATACTAGGAGGCATGTAGTTTACCTTTCCCCTTGTCGTGACTGCTAGCTGTTGGTACGCGACTGTACCATCAGCCTTATTCCTGATTGTTCCTGACTGCTAGTCGTCTATGACGGCCTTATAAGCCCCTACATGCCAACTATGTATTCTAAATACACAAGTTCACGCACATAGTTCCTGTCTTGTTGCAGTTCTTGTTGTCTTGTTTCAGTTATATTTCCTGTCACATTTTTCCTGTTTTACTCGTATTTCTGGTTTATAGCAATTAATCATACTTTACTTCTAGTCTTGTTTTATAGCATTATTTCTCAGTTAATTTCACTATTTACTTACGCATATTCTCAACATGATGCTTAGTCAGTTATTTTTCTACCTGTCACAAATATTTAGCTTAAATCTTGTTGTGCATTGTGTACTTTGCTCCTTTCCTGACTGGATCCGTTATTTAGGCGATGATGAGAACCTTGCCCCTACCTACTATGGACCCTATGAGCCAGCAGGTGATACAGTTGCAGAGCCGGTTCCCCCCCAGGAGACTACTCCTGCAGAGTAGTTAGCATTAGTTGTTTATTTCCTTTCATCTTAGTAATCGGGTTTGTCCCCGATATAATCTATGGTTCTGTAATAAACTCTGGATCTGATTATCATATTCTGGTTATAAAATCTTAGCGTTCTTTTCCTGCTATTTTTTCCTTGCCTATTTAATTTTT